>QJPP01001842.1:0-523697 GCA_003996215.1 Jaltomata sinuosa | reverse complement strand
CTCCGGCGCCGATCCGGCCCAGCAGGTAGGTTCCATGGAAGGACTCTGTCCGTATACCTCTACTCCCCCGTATACCCCTCTTCCGGCACACGCAGCCCGTAGCCCCTGGCCCAGATAGCAAGGTCCATGGAGGTCCCCGACCCCATACCAAAACTCAGTATCAGAACATGTATCAAGATAGAGACCCAGTCTCGATATCAAGATAGAGACCCAGCCTCGAATATGCATGCCCAGACCCTGTCCAGGACTAAAGTAGTAGAAAAATGTTCTCAAAAACCCCTCAAGGGTGCCCGGGCATAACCGGGTCTAAACAGTAGAAAGTCATCCAGGTGCTCGGTCCGACCGAGGCTAAAATCATCTCAAGTAGCAAGAAAACTCAACTAGCACCCCGGCCCTGCCGAGTCTAGCGTTAATCGTAAAACTGGTGATTTAAAACATAATTTTACTTCCTTTTATCCAGGAATATTCACAAGTTAAATCAAACCATTTCCAAATTATTTCCATAAAAAACGGGCCCCCCGGGCCATGCAAGGTTTAGAAAATAGTGCCAGTAGGCCCGAAGCCAAAACCATAGTAAAACATGGATAAAAACCTCTTTATATGCATGGAAATGGTATGATCACACACAATAGCTGCCCAGCAGCTCACAATCAACCTATCGACCCTGCACAGGCCCACAGCTACTCAGCAAGCATAACCAGCCTAGAAGGATAATTCTATGCCCGGGACTCGCGGACATTCCCAAAATTCCACCTTCTATGTTCCAGAGTCAACAAGGCCTCACAGGACCACAAGGGTAAATAAAATATATCGGCAAGTACTACAAGCAACGGAGGAACAAAAGTAGGCGGATATGAATAAAGCGGTCGAGGGCTGTGGTACCAACCTAATAAACCAACCCAAGGATGCCCATTAATACAATTTTATCCTATATATGAGGAGTCTAGGGAAAATAAACCGTAACCTACCTGTCGTCCGATGACAAGCTGGAACCTCTCCGAAAAGAAGCTCCGAAACAAAATCAAACTTGAACTCGGGCTTGAATAACTTGACGTAGAAAATTGATTTCCTTTCCGGTGATCCAATAAATTATCAAGATCTTGCCTATTGGAATCAACTTTTAACGTGACAAATGAATGATATATTGTGGTAATTTTGCACCAAAATTACGTCCCAAAGCAATATTATGCATGTTGGCAGCAATTGATTAACATATATGTCTTATGGACAAAGTGAATGTTTTTTCACATTAATTAATCAACTAACCACTAACCAAAAAGTCAAGGCATTCATTGGATGCCACCTATTTGTACACTAATTGCTGCCTAACTTTGTTGTACAATGCCTCCACTTCCACGTGGAAGTGGAGGTGGCAACTAATTCTCTCCGTTAGGTATATACTCGGGTATTGCATAAACTCGTGGTAAAATAAATATAACTTTTTAAATATACCATAATTCATAGAAAATTATTTTGAATAAAACCTACTATATTATAATAATAACTTTTAACATAACTAAATTTACTATCTCCGTTAAATATTACAATGTATAAAAACCTTATAAAATAAATACATATACAATTATAACGTAACAAAATATTCTTCATAAACCTTTAAAATATTTTGAAAAGCCAATAATAATATAATTTTTACCAAATTCAACTTTTAAATAAAATATTTTCAAATACACGCGCGATGCTAATAAAATTCTTAAGCCTAGGCTCGTAATTCACCAACGCACGATTTTGATACTCAAGAATTCTCTCGGGATCCTCTATTATGTTTGATCACTGTTTCAGAACTGAAATGGCGTTTTAAAATGTGAAGTTCAGGCTTAAATCGAGTTTAACCCGACCCGGTTCGTGACCCGGTACGTAACCCATTTTCTGCCAGACAGTCCGCGGTAAAACAGTCATAACTTTTTACTCCGAGATTAGTTGGACGTGAGGTTTTGTGAGTAGGAAACTAGACTCGTAGACCTTCGATTTGGTATTTTGGGGGACTTCTAACTCTTTATATATTAAGAGAAAAGCTCCGAGACATTTTACCCAAAGTTCAGGAAATTTATTAAAGAACTTACGATAACTTTTGTCGATTTGCTTGACTTCAAAACTTATAATGCGACCAAACAAATGGGCCCGACACGAAATACCGGTCCTGACGAGCCTTAAGTGGATTGGGTCCACTACAAACAGCTCTAACGGTTCAAGGAAAACGTATACGTGGAAATAACCGGAAGGGTCATTACAATTACATGGATATTTATAGGTAGATTAATGACTCTTAGGAAAAAACATTTATGGTATAGACTACTCAATAAATTACGGTATCCCTAGGGACTCATAATAATAATTTTCGCCCATCAAGAAAATTATCACATATGCGTAACTTGAAAGAAAATTAATTGGCTGATTTATTACTTTACTTGAGAGATAAGGTAAATATTTTATTATAAAATATGTGAGTGTCATGACTCAACTATCATGACATGCAGGCACCTACTCTAATTACCTAGATAAGAGACCCCCTACCACCCATTTAAAATGGGCCTGCGGAAATAAATGAACAAAACCTGATAACAACCTTTAACATTTGAAAAATAAGTTACAATACTTCGAGCAGTGAAATCTATTACAGGTTTAATAAAACCCTCCCTAGGAACTAGTCTAAACAGTTACAAGAGTTCTAAAGGAAAAACACAAAATACGAAAAGCAAACATAATTTTTGTCATGGAATGAAGAGTAGAAGCTGTTGGAGATCATCATCATCCTGTACCTAAGAGACATCACTGATCCTGCAACCAGAATATACCCAAAAAAGTATAGCAAGATTAGTATTAGTACAAACAACACGTACTGGTAGGAATCATCAATTCACCCGAATCCACTGCATACTATCAAATAAGAATCAAGAGAAATATGCAATATAAGTTACAAAATCCAGTCCCTCATTATCCACCTTTACTACCATGGTATCGCTACTAATAACCTATACGTTCAATCCTAAGCCTTCCTACCTTGCTCCGCTGCCAACTCCACAAATTGGAGACTCTCCACCATTCTATCCTGGTCGATACATAACACTAGGACTTCCCCAGTCACACTTAACACTAGGACTTCCCAAGTTACACTTAACGCTAAGACTTCCCCAATCACACTTAAAACTAAGACTTCCCAAGTCACACTATCTCACCAATCTGACAACTAAGTCAAGACCCGAACTACCATCTCTTGTTCAGGTCAACCACTCTGACTCTACAACCAGAAGTATGCCCAACTACATAATAAATAGACCACTTATATTTATGTTACCATTTAAAAGTACCCAGATCGCCCTAGGATCCCTAGGACCATACTTACAGTGTTTAACATACAATTTTGGTCTACAAAAGGACAAACATAGCCTTTAAACAGAACTACCCGGCCACTAATAGACCAATTGGAAATAATTATATCACAAGCACAAACTCGGTTCACTCATGGAACTAAACACAGAATCATAACCAAACATGTGTTATCAAACCCGTATTAGGCGTGGTACCTAAGTCAACCATCATAAAACCTATACCAGGTGTGGTACCCAAGACAACAATTATATGTATCCCATACCAGGTGTGGTGTCTGAGCCAATCGGTATGTGTATTCCATACTAGGTGTGGTACTCGAGTCAATCGATATGTATATCCCGTACCAAGCATGGTAACTGAGCCAACCGATATGTGTATCCCGTACAAGGCATGGTACCCAACTCAATAGAATGTCACACACAATCTAACAATTAACAATAATGAACACAACCATACTTGTAAACCAACAAGTAATAAAGACAGGTTCATTTCACATGATTGAAAACCAGATATTTAGACCTTCCTAATTCCATTCCCTAAACCATACAATAAACATACAATACTAAGCAACAATTATAATGTAAACATATCACAAATGGGAAACAACAACCATCAACTACCCAACAACCCGGGTCCATGACCCCAACTTTGGAGGCCCGTTCGAAGACTACCTTCCGATTTACCATCTAGATACATTTAATCATTTTATATCTATTCTGGACCCCTTTCTGAATGGTAAACACATTCCAGGTAAATCATCCCCTGACATTAAGGGCTTCAACCCTTCATGTTCATCCCATTTCCCTTAATTTAATTATTCGTGGGAACCCGCTACAACCTAGCCTTCTTCACCCATAAATATTACAAGTGCCCCAAACCTACCCAACAGTCATAGATTCCCTAGAATATAGTGGCACACACAATTTCTAAGACATGAATTGATCACATTACCCCCAACGATGCCCTCTCCCTTAAGGCAACCAAACAATCAACCTCTCACCCCTCCAAACTTTTTGCCCGAAGGCCTAGGCATGAATTATCCCATCATTCTACAATGATAATATGCAAGAAAATATAGGTTTATAGCTACTCAGTTAAGCCTAACCTACCTGAATGCCAAGCATCAACTGTAGAGGCCTGAACACTATATTTTGTCTCTGTGAAGGCGATTTTAATGGAGAGGGGCCTAGAATGCATGGTTTCACCCCTTTTTAGAGGTAATCTCCCCTCTCCATGGCTTCCAAGATTTGGAGAAGCCTAAGAGGGTTTTCAGAGAAAATCTTGTGTATTTTCTAACTTAAGAGGAGAAGTCTAAAATAATTTCTGCGTTTTCAAGCTACTGCCTCCATCATACCGCTATAGTGGATGGCTGACCGCTACGTCGGTAGTGCTATAGAGGTAAAATTCTTGCTATAGCAGGGTGAAATCAACCTGAATAAATTTCAAAATCTGAAATATTCATTATGTCATCCCTACTTTAATTAAAACATAATTTAATCATTCCCACAATCAGCAATAAGATAATTTTTTAAATAACAACTAGATAGGTCGTTACAACAGATACTAATTTATCTATCATTCATCCCCAAATGATTGCATAAGAAGATGGGAAGAAGAACTAGTTTGGGGCTCTCACAGTCCCACCTTAACAGCGTAATTATGACCCTATGAGAAACATCATAACTTTCCCCTTTTTAGTCATGCTCGGCTTAATTAGAAATAATTCAATCTTGCCCTGTCAAGGAATTCCTTCCTTTGAGCTACACAAAAGATTTTTTTTAGAGTAACCTTCCCTGAATGCCCAAGGAATCTTGGGCCTCATAGAACATTGAAGCAAAAGAATTTTCAAATGACTCAGAAAGGAAACTTTTTGGTCCAATAATTGTCTGTCATTCTGCTATAGAGGGAATTTTACCGCGATAACAGTATGGCTATAGTGAGAGGCCGGCCGCTATAGTGGTTGGCAATAGTATAAATGAGTGAAAATGGGTTTCACGCCCATTCTCCCTTATTTTCATCCGAAAATACTACCCTTCTTCTAATCACTCTACTCCCGTCATCGAAAAATCAAGGTAACAATCATACCCACTTACTTCCTTGATTTACAGTATGAATATTGATAGTTTTATGGTAGAAAATGGTGGATATGGTAGATATTGTTGTTGGTTTTTGAATTTGAAAATTTATTGGATTCTTGTCGAAGATCCGAAGCATGGGTGTTTCCCTTACATTTACAATGCTTCCATAATATACTGGGCTTATGGATTATGGGATTCTTTGGCCCAAAATGGGTTCAAAATGGTGCGAAAGATGAAGGGTTGTTCTTGATGAAAAGTGGTGATTTGGGCAAATTTTAGTGGTTATAATGCCTAGATTTTTAAATAAAATAATAGTAAGGTACATTAAAAACATTGATCTGAACTTGGAATGTTAATAATAGACATTTGGGTCTAGAGGCACCATTGATGCACCTCTTGAAATTCTGGGATGATGAAAATCGCTATAGAGGAACTCGACCGCTATAGCAGTCCCGCTATAGTGGAGAAATTCCCGCTATAGTGTTACCACCGTAGAGGGAGGCTGCAGGCAGTAGCCTCCCAGGCAGAATTCAAGAATTGATTTCTCTTCTTTGAATGATAATTTCTTGCACTTTTATGAGTTCTAATATCATTGTATATTAAATTACATGCATTACTTAGTCGATGGAATCCAACAAAGAAAATATTCCTCCCTACGAGAGGTTCCTTGATGATGCTAGTTGGGAGAGGTTCTGAGACTACCAAAGGATGGGTCTTTATTATGAAAGGGCCTTCAACATGAAGGGTGTGGAAGAGAAGGCAAGAGCATTCTATCTCAGGCTCCAAGAGTCCGGTTGAGGCTTATTGGTGGTGGCTCCCCCTTCCGGGCATTTAGGCTGGGTGAGGGAGTTCTATGTCATACTCCCCACTGTATGTTAGGATGAAGCCAAACCCATAATTCGCCTCCGAGGAGTTGATGTTCTCGTGGATATCTAGACTGTCAATGAGGTGCTAGGAGTGCCTCATATTTCTAATCTGTATACGAGGTCAAACTTTGAGAGTGGGACATGACATGGCTGAGGGATGCTCACATGGAGGAGAAGTTTAGGGACCAGGTTTAAAGGCCCACCGCTGAGGGCATCATGAGTACTTACTTCTCAACTGACGCTAGTAGGTGGCTGAACTTGGTGTTCTAGAGGACCTATCCGTCGAGTAATCTTACCAACATAAAATTTCCCCGGGCTTTGATGGTGGCTTGTGCTGTGCCAGGTGTCCAGCTGAATTTGGGGGCACAGATTGTATCAGAGTGGAAGGACTTCTACGAGGTCCCAAGAAGGGCCCCTTTCTCATGGGTCTTGTGTTTGAGTTATGCAGGCAGTTTTCGGTGCCTGAGGATGATACTGACAGGGAAGTGGAGATAGATGCCCCCTTCAACCCTCTTTGGGTAAAGGTGGTTACCTATACGAGAAAGAAGAAGAGGAAGGTGGATGAAGTAGAGAGCAGCTAGGCTGCTGAGGGTGCTAATGGTGATGATGATCCTGCCCCTCCTTCCCAGTCCCAGCCTCTGAGCACTAGCAGCCAGCTCAACGAGGACTTAGTCATGGTTAGGCAGTTCATATAGGGTACTATTGTTGGAGCTACAGCCCCGCCCCCTCCAATCAGGACTTTGCAGTACTCCACAGGGAGTTGGATGAGGAGAGGAAGTAGAGGCGCTCCTGGGACTGCATGCTTGCCCGGATATGGAATATCATAAAGGTCATGTTCACTTGTGTTGTCCCTGATCGGGAGCTTCCCCAACTAGAGCCAGAGGACCTACATGATTTTCCCATTCTTAGTGACACCAAGGTTGAGGGCCTCGCCCTTGCAATCCCTGATGATGATGATGAGGCATCCAGCTAGGACCTCCCCCCTTTATTATATTTGTACTACTTTTTCTTGGATTTTCCCTCATTTGGGACATTTACTAGATGATGTTCCTTTTCCCTTTTTTTTAAAACATGTGGATTCTAGTTTACCTTATATGCATGCTATATTAGCTTTATCAACAATTTCCTTGTTTTTCATAGCAGCTCGTAGCTTAGCTATCATTTTTAGACACCCCAAAAATGAAAAGCAAAAATAGGGGAAAATAGAGCAGAGATTTTGTCCTGCCCTCCCTACTATAAGAGTTAACATGTCACTACAACAGCATCTCCATAGAGGAGAAATTCCTGCTATAGCGAGATCACCGTAGTGGTACAATGTAGCTATAGCGGCCCCGATGGCAGCAGCTTAGGAATTGAAATTTTCTACAAAGTTCACCCATTCCCCATTCTCGGTTATCAACATTAACCCCTAAAATCACATCATGGTCTTAAACCTAACCTCAAGACCATCCCAGCAATGCATAGTTCAGAATTTAGCACCATGATGTAATAAGAAAATATTTACAAAAGACACTAGAAACTGTGTACAACAACACATTCCTGCTATCAATCACTATTAGCCCTTTTTTTCCATGGTTTCTAACCAACCTCGACTATCCTAAAACTGGAGCTTCCCTACAGTCATAAGTATTGTCCCCTTACCATCTTGACCAATGGTAAGTCTATACCCGAATTATAATACCACTCTTCCAATTAATTCACATAGCAGTTTATCACTAAAACAAATCACATAAAATCAAGTTATGACTCCTCCAGGACCAAAATGTTCATAGTAGGGCAAGCAAATTTTTCCCACTGCACAATTGCAGTCATACAAGTAATGTAATGCACATAATTTCAAGCTTTAACATAAATCACATCTATTACTCTTTATTCACCTCATGGATGAATGTTAGTCGATCATTCATGCCTTACCTCAACCCCTAAGGCCAGATACCAATTCTAACCTTCCCAGTTCCAACTTCTCTTACTTGTATCATTTCAGCCAGAGGCAAACAACACCCTCCGACCTTGTTGAGATACCAATTGGAATCAAGAGATACCAATTGAACTCAACCCATACAAGTAAGCAACAAACCGCACAAAAAGAATGAATAAAGTGGAACAATTTCTTAAAATGCATCATAGCTTCCCGAAGATTAGATGTGGACGTCAACATACCAAATTTTCATGACCCAACTACTGGGATGTGCGGACACCTACTCTAATCACCTAGATAGGAGAACCCCTACCACCAATTTATAACGGGCATGCAGAAATAAATGAAAACCTGATAACAACCCTTAACATTTGAAAAATCAGTTACAATACTTTGAGCAGTGAAATCTATCATAAGTTTAAGAAAAACCCTTTCTAGGAACTAGTCTAAACAGGTAAAAGATATCTAAAGAAAACACACAAAATACAAAAAGCAGTCACAACTATCATCATGGAACGAGGAGTAGAAGCTACTGGAGATCACCATGGTCCTGTACCTAAGAAACATCACTGATCCTGCAACCAGACTATAACCAAAAAGTTATAGAAGAGTAGTATCAGTGCAAATAACACGTACTTATAGGCATCATCGATCGACCCAAATCCACCACGTACCATCAAATAAGAATCAAGAGAAATATGCAATATAAGTTACAATATCCAGTCCCTCCTCATCCACCATTACTACCATGGTATCACCACTAAACACCTATACGCTCTGTCCCAAACCTTCCTACCCTGCTCTGCTACTAACTCCACTAATTAGAGACTCTCCACCATTCCATCCTGGTCAATACATAACACTAGGGCTTCCACAGTAACACATAACACTAGGACTTCCCAAGTCACACTTAATGCTAATACTTCCCCAGCCACACTTAACACTAAGACTTCCCCCGCCAAACGTAACACTAAGACTTCCCAAGTCACACTTAACACTAGGACTTCCCAAGTCAAACTATCTTACTAATCTGATAACTAAGACCAGACCCAAACTACCATCCCTTGTTAAGGTTAACCACTCTGACTCTACAACCAAAAGTATTCCCAACAACATAATAAATAGACCATATATATTTAAGTTACCATTTACAAGTACCCAAAATGCCCAAAGATCCCTAAGACAACACCTACAGTGTTTAACATACAATTCTGGTCTACAGAAGGACCAACCCAACCTTTAAACACAACCACCCAGCCACTCATGGACCAATAGGAAATAATTATATCACAAGCACAAACCTGGTTTACTCATAGAGCCAAACAGAGAATCATAACCAAACATATGTAATCAAACCTATACCAGGTGTGGTACCTGAGAAAACCATTATAAAACATATACCAAGAGTGGTACCCGATCCAACCATTATATGTATCCCATATAAATGTGGTACCTAAGCTAACCAATATGTGTATCCCATACTAGGCATGGTACCCGAGCCAACCAATATGTGTATCCTATACCAGGTATGGCACCCAAGCCAATCAATATGTGTATCTCATACCAGATGTGGTACCTGAGCTAACTGAATGTCACCCGCAATCCAACAATCAATAATAATGAACACAACCACGCTTGTAAACCAACGAGTAATAAAGACAAGTTCATTTCACTTGATTGACAACCAGATATTTAGACATTACTAATTCCATTCCCTAAACCATGAAATGAAAATACAATAGTAAGCAACAGTTACAATGTACATATATCGCAAATGGAAAACAACAACCATCACCAACCCAACAACCCGGGTCCATGACCCCAACCTTGGAGGCCTGTCTGAAGACTACCTTTCAGTTTACCATCTAGACACATATAATTGTTTTTACATCTATTCTAGACTCCTTACTCAAAGGTAAACACATTTCAAGGAAATCATCACCTAATATTAAGGGCTTCAACCCTTCTTATTCATCCCATTTCCCTTAATTGAATTATTCCCTGGAATTCGCTATAACCTAGCCTTTCTTCACCCACAAACATTACCGGTTCCTCGAACCTACCTAACAGTCATAGTTTACCTAGAATCTATCATCACACATAATTGATAACACACAAATTGATCACATTACCCCCAACGATGCCCTCCTCCTTCAGGCAACAAAAAAATCAACTTGTTAACCCTCCAGACTCCTTGCCCGAAAGCCTAGGCATGAATTCTCCCATCATTCTACAATGTTAATTTGAAGGAAAAATATGGGTCTATAGCTACTCAGTTAATTCTAGCCTATTTATATGCCAAGCATTAGCTGCAGAGGCCTGAACACTATATTCTGGCTTCGTGAAGGCGATTCTTGATGAAGAGCAGGCATGGAATCTGTAACACCCCAAAAGTTCTAAGTTAAGACTCGAACCACTTTACATAGGTGTCATGATCAATTCCCTAGAGTGGTAAGTGTTTTTGATGCGAATCATGTGCATAAGAAACTCCTATCAGCAAGTCAAGTTAAAAGAACCCCAACCAAAAAAGTTTTCATCTAAAACTAAACTAGTTTAAATTTAAAATGATTATAACTCCTATAATATAAAGTGTTAGGTGGCCTAGTACCCACCAAATTAAAGGTCTTTGAATCTTATTTCTAACTCCCCCAACCACATATTAATCCAAGTCTGGAATAAAAAGTTATGGGTATTTTACTGCAGCATTGTCAGTTTCTACGGACGGGATCATGACCCATAGAACAGAACCATGGTCCATACTGTGACTCATGAAAATAGACCTGAAATTTAGAATTTTAACCTTCAAAATGACGGGTTAGTCCATGACCCATAGACCAAAACCACGGTCTGTAGTATGACCCGTGGTTAGTCAATTTTCAGACGTTCTTCCAAGTATCCACAGGTGACTTCATGGGTCATCATTTTGAATGAAAGTACATCCTGTAACTCATGAAATCATCTTCAGAGAACCCCCAGAACTCAAGGATAGAACCACAAATCAGTCGATGGTCTGTCGTTCAGAACCATGGTCCATTGACCAATTCGTGGTTCGATGTTTCGAGTAATTTCAGCAGTTTTTAATTTAGTTTCCTAGGGGTATTTCAGACAATTCCTTTTTTTATCTATGATAAAATAGTTTTAGGATTATTTTATTAAGTAAAATACATCTCAACTATCAGTTTTCCTTATTCTTTCTCTCAAGTCCATTTCAAAGAAGAGAAGAGCGCTCTTTTCCAAAGATCAGACCTAGGGCTTCTCCTCTAAGCTTCAATTTTAGATTTCTCTTCAGGGATTATCACCCAACCAGGTATGTGGGTATTCAGTAAGGGTTTAGTTCACCATTATTCCCAAAACCTCAGTCTTCTATTTCAAATTTCATGATGTCAGAAACTAGGGTTCTTACCCAATCATGCTAAATCTTACAGAACTTCGTCCTTATGATTTTTACATGACTTATATCTTATTTTAGAAGATTTGTACCATTCTTTCATTGAATTGCATGAGCCTTTACAAGAATCTTAAGAAATAAAAAATTTAGCCTAAAATTATAGTAGTTTCATGAGAATTTGTTTTCTTCTGAATTTAACCTAAATTACTAGCATTCAGTTTTAAGCATGAAATTAGCCAGTTTTCAGTCTATATGTTTCCTCTAAAACTTCTCATGATTTAGCAGGCTTCATCTCACCCTCAATATATTTTACAAGAATATGTTTTAAATATGGACTTTCAACATATGCCATCAATGATTACAGACTTAGTAAGTTTCATGATTAGTATGATGTCTAGATATGTCCACATGCTTTATGAATAGTTTTCAGTTATACAGTCTTTTAGAAATAATCTTGATAAATTAGGTTCTGATGCAGCATTCTAGAACTTCAGTTTTAAATGAGCTATCAATATTCAGTTTGGGAGTAGTACTTAGCACCGAGTTAGACTAGGGTTCAACATTCCTAAATTCCCAAAACTACATGCTACTGTAGGTTTTTTTAGCCCCTCAGTTGGGCATCATAACTAATGATCATGCCAGTCATGCCTCTATACCCTGGAAAGGTATATTGGGTCCTCTCGATGGGGCATATACATCGGAATCCATGTTTAGTTCACGTGGTTTATGTCGGTTAACATACTCTCCAACATAATTAGACTCAATAGTTATGTACTAGGCCTTCAATTCAGTTTTACATCTTTTAAATTATATTTTTTAGAATATCTTTACATTTCAGATTTTGTGCATATTATGTTTGGGCCTTAGTACTACATATTCGATTTATAATTTTAAACAACTCATCAATATTTTCAGCATGCATAGTTATCTTGTAGTCTATGTATCTCACGGTTTGCAACTCAGAAATATTTTATACTCTTCAGAAAAACAGCCCATGTTTTATAGCATTGACTTATGCATTCTCAATTGTTTATACTTAGTACAGTTTTCAGTTATGCTTTCAGTATACAGGTATTTTCTCATGATTTAAAGTTAGTGCATATCTCACATGCTCAGTACATTCAAAGTACTGATTGCATACCATCTTGTGATGCATCCTTTCATAATGTAGGTTTTAGTGCTAGCTCCAAGGATCATGGTCAGACAGATCGCAGCTTCCTGCCAGCAGGTGATGAGTTCTCCTTATTCGGGAACTTTAGTCAGTTAGTAGTCATAACAGTTTATCTCATTCAATATTTATTAATTAGAGACAACTGGGGGTCATGTCCCGGCTAACTATTATTAGTGTTAGTAGAGGCTTCATAGACAGTCAGTCAGAACATTTACATTCAGTTCTAGTTTGCTTTTCTTTTACAATACAGTGTTGTAAATATTTTAACCAGTAATTCATAAACAAGTTATTCCATAGTCTTGCTTTTGAAAAATGTCATTTTTCAGTTTATATATTTTATCCCATAGCTCATGAGATATACTAGTATGAAGGGTTAGCTTGGGGTCACTTGTGGTTCCAGGTCCCGTATTACTCCAGGGTGTAGGCTCAGAATGTGACAAACTTGGTATCAGAGCATAGAGTTCAAGTGTCCTAGGGTGTTTATGAAGTTGTGTCTAGTGGAGTCTTACTTATGGGTGTGTTGTGCACCACACTTATAATCAGAAGGTTATAGGGCATTTAGGAAATGTTTCTCTTCTTTCATACTCCAAATTGTGCAGTACTTAAACTATTCCTTATGAATTATATACAGAATCATGCGTTTCTCCAATTCCTCCGATCATGCCTCATCTTCGAGGTGGTAGAAATAGTAAAGCTCAGATTTCTATCATTGTGATTCTCTTAGATAGAGTCATCCAAAAAGTTAAAAGACTATAAAAGGGCTTGAGGGGAGCCCACTAGTGCATTAAAGTTTACCGATCCAAAGGCATGAACCATTTTCCACTCATGTACTTGAGCTTACAACAGAATGTGCTCTCAGAGCCTCTTCCAAAAACTTTACTACGAACAACACATTAGCCAAAATTATGGTTTTCTAAGCGCTTGGGTAGTATTGTCACTCAACAGTCAATGTAAATTGAGATGTTATGGACCATAAGTAGCAGAATGACCTCAGAACAATATTTACGAATTTAGAAGTATAGTAGCTACAAAATGAGGATGGTGACACTAGTTTTATGGAATTGACCTAGTAGGCTTCACGTAATATATGCAGAGAATTAAGTTGATTAATTTGCAATGAGTGTGGTAGTGCAGGTAAGATGTATATGAGTCATGACCCAACTACAAGGCCGTGCGGACACCTACTCTAATCCACCTAGATAAGAGAACCCTTACCACCCGATCTAACAGGTAATGCAGAAATAAAATAAAACCATAAATAACTTTTTTTATCACATGAAAAATATTTACAATATAATGCAAAAAAACCTCTTAAAATTTAAAAACAACCCTCCCTAGAATCTAGTTTAAGTCGGTACAAGAGCTACTCCTCCTTAGCTTATCAACCGCACGTAGCAAGTCTAGATGACATTAACAATTCTTAGTGACAACCAACATACATCCTTTTTACATAACCCGGATCAAGCAAGGATCCCTAGTACATCATCTATATCAATAACATACAGACTCGGTTCATAGAAGAACCACCTTGTCAGTTAAGCACACTAACCCGGACCTTCAAGGACCAACTATAAGCCAAATAATAATAAATCATGGCCCTCTTAGGAACCCAACATATAAAGAACAATAAGTACACCGACACTGAGTAAAGCAATGCAAAATATAATTACATCCAGTACAACCACTCAAGACTCTCAGTCTACCTTTTTACTTATCAACCATAGAGAACAGGTTCAACAATCATTTAACAACAATAATAAACATGACATTTACCTTTTTTCATTACCCGGACCAATCAAGGATCCCTAGACCAACACTGAAATGTTAATATGCGATGCGCGGCCCACCCCAGGACCCTCATATTTAAGTGTAATAACCCAGCCTCTCAAGGACCAATGTAATTAATCACAGATTTAACAATCAACCCGGTACACTCATGGAACCATCAACAAACATAGTCAATAATGCATAATTAACCCGTACCAGGCATGGTACCCGAGTCAACAATTGTAGAACCTGTACTAGGCGTGGTACCCGAGCCAACCGTTAATATACCCGTACCAGGTGTGGTACCCAAGCCAACCATTAGTATTCCCATACAAGGCTTGGTACCCAATCTAAGTGAATGTCGCATCAAGTCCAATCAATCACAACCAATGAAAAAACATACTTGTAAAACCAACAAGAAACCAAAATAGGTATATTTCATAAGACTGATTACTAGACAACTAGACATTCACAAATCATTCCCTAAACATGCAACTCATACATTACTAAGAAATAGTACGTGAACACATAATGCATATTAGAAATTAACAAACATCACATACCCCCATTCCGGGTACATAAACTTAACCTTGATGTCCCGTCTGAAGACTAACCCCAATTCACTCTTTGACACATACTAGTATATACATCCAGTCCCGACCTTTCTTCTAGTACCTAAATACAACATGGGGAGAGACCTCCCCTAACCTTGGTAATTTAACCAATTATGATATTATACTTTATTTTAACAATATTTCAGAGAATCCCCCCTTTAACCTGTGATTTAATTAATCCAAGTTCCTGATTCCCTAAACCTTCTCGACACCCTAGTCCTCAGATTTTATCATCACACAACACCCAATTAATCATAACAACCCGAATGTCACAAAAAATTATCATAACTCAATGAATTCTAGATTAACTAATCCAACCACAACAATTCTCCTCCAGACTTCATGCCCGAGGGCCTAAACATGGATTCTCCTTTTCAACTATAAAACAAGTAGGAAATAGAAGCGGGTAAATCTACTCAATAAAGAAAACCTAGCCTACCTAGACGCAGAGCAGCTGTGCAGTGCAATATTTGGCTCTATGAAGGCGTTCCTTGATGGATGACAGGCTCGAAATCCATGGTTTCACATCCTTTTAGCCGGAATCTCCCCTCCTCATGACTCTCATGCCTTTGAGTATCCTAGGAGGGTTTTTGGAGCAACCCTTGTCTGTTTTAGGGTTTAATGGGAGAGAATGAAAATATAAAACCCATTTTTGAGTTTTTTGATCTCGTCGCTCCACTATAGAGGTACCGCTGTAGCAGAACCTACTGTTATAGCGGTGCTAACTGGCGTTGACTTTCACTATAGCGGTAATTTCTCTGCTATAGCGGAGGTTTCTATAGTGCTGTGTCAACTGCCATAGCGGTTAACACAGAACAAAACCTCGGAAAATCCCCACAAATGGCCCATTTCACAACACACTTTGAAATCCTGATGTTTCTGTCATGCCCCGAGCCTACACCCTGGACGTGACATGGTACTTAGAGTCATAAATGACCCCAAGCTAACCCATGTCCTGGCATAATACTGAGATATAGACTAAAAGTAAATACTGAAGCTAAACTATGCTAAGCTCTTCCGAAAATATTATAACAAAATGAACTATTATAAATTGATATACAATAGCATTTGAAAACTGATACAACTGAGTGACTGAGTGTTTGACTATCGATGAAGCCTCTACTAACACTGAACTATAGGTAGTCGGGATATGACCCCCTTCTATCTTTAATCAATGTATAAACAATAAAAATAACTGCTATAACTATTAACTAACTGGAGTTCCTAGAAAAGAAGAACTCGATCTCTGCTGACTGGAAGTTGTGATCCATCTAACCATGATCCTGGGAGCTAGCACGAAGACCTACATCATAAAATGATGCATCACAAGAAAGGTATGAAGTTAGTACTTTGAATGTACTGAGCATGTGAGATATGCACTTACTGTAAATCATGAGAAGATACGTGGATAGTGAAAGCATGGCTGAAAGCTGGACTATGTATAATATCTGAAGTGCATAAGTCAAAGTTTTATAACATAAACTCTTTTTCCTGAAGGGAATGTAAATCATGTTGCTGGACTGTAACTGTAAGATCATGATGCTTAAAGATAAGGAAAGTTGTTACTTAGGATTTCATGGACTACAAGATAAAGTATGTCTGTAAATCATGGACTAGTGCAATTGAGCTGAGAGTCATGAGTCATGCTAAAAGTCATGTTTAAAGTAAATCCTTAGAGAAGGTCTTCTACTATGCATGCTGAAAACACTAATATGTTGTTTAAAACAGTAAATTTGATCTGTAGTACTCAAACCCAAACATAATATGCATAAAATCTCAAATGCAAGGATATTTTCAAAAATATAACTTTAAAAAATGTAAAACTGAACTGACGGCCTAGTACATAACTACTGAGTCTAATTATGTGGGAGAGTCTGTTAACCAACATAAAACACGTGAGCTAAACGTGGAGTCTGATGTATACGCCCCATCGAAAGGACCCAATATACCTTGCCAGGGTATAAAGGCATGGCTGATGTGATCACTAGTTCTGAGGCCCAACTGAGGGGATAAATAACCTACGATGGCACGTAGTTCTGTTACTTTAGGTACGCTGAACCTTAGTCCAACTCGGTGCTAAGTACTACTCCCAAACTGAATGCGGATAGCTCATTTAAAAATGAAGTTCTGGAATGTTGTATCAGAACCTAATTAATCTGGATTATTTCTGAAAGACTGTATAACTGAAAACTATTCATAAAGCATGTGGACATATCTAGATGTCATACTAATCATGAAACTTACTTAATTTGTAATCATTGATGGCATATCTGAATACCATGCTAATCACAGAACCTACTAAGTTCATCATCATTGATGGCATATGTTGAAAGTCTATATTTAAAAACATATTCTTGTAAAACATACTGAGTTGAAGCCTGCTAACTCATGAGAATTTTTAAACAAAACCTGTAGGCTGAAAACTGGTTAATTTCATGCTTAAAATTGAATGTTAGTCATCTAGATTAAATTCTGTAGAAAACAAATTCTCATGAAAATACTACCATTTCAGGCTAGATTCTTGATTTCTTAAAGTTCTTGTAAAATATCATGCAAGTCATTGAAAACATGGAGCAAATCTTCTAAAATAGGTTATAATTCATGTAGAGATAATAAGGACTGAATTTTGTAACATTTAGCATGATTGGATAAGAACCCAAGTTTCTGACATCATGAAATTCAAAATAGAAGACTGAAGTTTTGAGCATAAGGGTGAACTGAACCCTTACTGAATACCCATATAACTGGTTGTAGAAGATTCTTGAACTGGAGCTGAGGTTTGAAGTTTCGGAGAAGAACTCTAGGTCTGAACTTTGGAGAAAAGCGTTCTTTTCTTCTTGAAACTGACTTGAGAGGAAACTGACTTGTTTTGAGGTGTTTGACTTAATGAAAATAAGCCTAAAAATATTTATAGTTGGAGCTAAAAGAAAAAGGAATGGTCTGAAATACCCCCGGGAAACTAAATTAAAAGCTGCTGAAATTTCTCGGGATATCAAACCACAGATTGGTTGATGGATCGTAGTTCTAAACGACGGACCTTCAACTGACTTGTAGTTCTATCTCTGAGTTCTGGAGTTCTCTGTAGGTGATTCCACGGGTTTACAGGATGGACCGTCATTTGAAACGATGACCCGTGAAGTCACCCGTGGAAATCTGCAAGAAAGGATAAAATTTGACAAACCATGGGTCACACTATGGACCGTGGTTTTGGTGTACGGGTCGTGAACTAACTCGTCATTTTGAAGGTGAAAATTTTAAGTTGCAGGTCTATTTTCATGAGTCAAAGTACGGACCGTGGTTCAAAACCACGGTTCGTCATTCCCATTAGTAGTCACTGGCAGTGCTGCAGTAAAATACCCATAACTTTTTACTCCGGACTCAAATTAATGCAAGGTTGGTAGAGTTGGAAAGAAGACTAAAAAACCTTTAATTTGGTGATTACTAGACCACCTAACTCTTCATATTTTAGGAGCTGTGATCATTTGAAGATGATACTAGTTTAGTCTTACATGAAAACTTCTTTTGTTGGGGTGCTTTCAACTTAACTTGCTTATAGAAATTTCTTATGAACATGATTCACATTGAAAATACTTTCCACACTAGGGAATTGATCATGACACTCATGGAAATATTTTGGGTCTTAGCTTAGAATTTTTGGGGTGTTACAATTTCGTACCAACCCTTTCACGTAAACTTTGATATCGGGAGTTCTACTCACCCGAATTCATTTTTGAAAAGTCCCTCGGACATTTTAAGGTCTTGGCTAATGGAAAAACTAGCTCAAACCAAGATATCATACCCAATCCGCACCCGGATTTCCCTAGACCTTACCTTGCTCAGAATTTGTCTAAGACTAGCCTAGCCCAAGATTCCCAACTCCTCAACCCAGAAGTTTTCTAACCCATTTCTTTTCAGGAATAACCCACCCAATACGACGTTCCTTTTAATATCGACTGAACAGGTCATTAGAACAGATACACATTTACCCATCGTCTATCCCCGAACGATCTCTAAGATGGAAAGAGAGGAAGGAGCCCATCCCCTGAACCTTAACGCTCTATCATGAGAGCGTAAATATAACCTTATACAAACCACACAAACTTCTAAATCCCTTGGTGTACCCAACTAGATCAAAATTTAACTCACTCCTGCTCTATCAAGGAATTTCTTCCTTCGAGATATACAAGGGTAACTAGATTACCCCTCTCCGAGTGCCAAAGAAATCGAGGGCCTCATCAAAATATCGGAGAAAAAGAAACTTAATTAACGAACAAAAATAATTTTTCCATGCCAAGAGTACTAGATCCCACCATGGCGATCCCTTTCCTGCTATACCCGGAGTTTTACTAACCCAGACTCTCTTTCGGAAGCTTCCTATGGGGTACTATGCCCCTCAGATATTATAGTATCACCTTACTCCTATCACCATTATGCCCTGAGACACCACAAATCTCTAAACCACACAACAACAAAAATTCCATTAGTCTCATCCTAGCTTGAGGTTTTTGTCAATACTCGTCTAAGGAGGAATTCTACCCAGGCACTTACACCCTAACCAATGCTATAGCGAGCAAACCACCACCACTCAACCGACCCTACCACTAAGGATTATCAATAATAAACCATTCACTACTCACCCTCATAACATAAGCCTATGAGTAGTGTCCTAGACTACTCAGTCAATTACGGGTCATTTGGTCAAATTCTACATAGGTGTTTATTCCCACCAATGGCCAATCATAATTTTAACAAATATCAGGGCTACCATATCCACCCCATCCTTTTATCGCGCATGGATGCTAAATAATCTGTGCAATAGCTCTCAACTCAATTAGCAATTTAAAAAAATGACCCGAGAATGAAAAATAAAATAGGGGAAAATAGGACAGGGATTATTCCCTGTCCCTCCCTCTATAGATGCTTGCACACCGCTATGGCGACCCCTAACAGTAGAAGCCCAAAATTTTTTCCATTTCTGCAAAAAATTCCCTCATTCCTCTTCCCTGTTTTTCAACATTAACACATGAGATCGCGTTATGATTTTAAACATACCCTCAAGACCAATCCCAACTGTACATAGTTTAGAATTTTGCACCACATTATGACAAAATCAGTTACGAAATGCACCAGAACTGCGCACAATAACTCATTCCCACTATCATACACTACTAGTCCCCTTTTTTTTCCTTTTGATTTCCGCACATGGATGCCAGTTTCAGATATTATTTCCCTTATATTCATAATATGTTAGTTCTATAGCTGATCTCCTTGTTTTACATAGCCATTTATAGCTTAACCATTGCGTTTAAAGGCCTCGGGAATGAAATGAAATAGGGGAAAACAAGGGAGGCATTCTGCCCGTGCCCTTCCGCTATAGCGGTTGTCACTCTGCTACAGTCGTATTGACGTGGCGATAGAAAATCCTTCTATAGAGGGATCACCATAGCGGTGCAGTTCTGCTATGGCGGTCCCAATGGTATCAGTCAAGAATTTCAAAATTTCAGCAAAGTGTACTCATCCCCCTTCTCGGTTATCATTTTCTTACCCCGTTAATCCCATCATGGTCTTAAACAACCCCCAAGACCATTCCCGATCAAAACTTAGCATCGAATTTTCACCAATCATAAAAGATTCATAGAAGAAAATTGTTCTCAACAATACATTTCCGTTATTACATACGAATAACCCCCTTGTTCCCATGGTTCCCAACCAAGTCCCGACTGTCCTGAAACCAAAGCTTCCCTACAGTCGTAAATCCTTTCCCCTAACCATCTTAACCAATAATAAGACCTTCTCTGAAAGAATTATGAAATTTTAACTCCACACACATAGCATTTTATCCCAAACCAAATCATACCAATTCAAATTCCGACGACCTTTAGACCCATAATTTCACAGTAAGGAAACCAATCACATACCAACCAAGTAAGTCATACAAGTACTGTAACACACAGAAAATTCAACTTCAGGCTACAACAAAATCAAGTCACATAATTTACTCGCTATTCGTCCCATGGATGACCATTAGTTGATCATCCATGTCTTACCATAATTTCTGCCATTAAGCAATAATAGACCTTGTACCTGGTACTTATTCATATACCAACCACTTGAAACCTAAGTTCCCACAAGTATATATATATATATATCATTTTCCCTTATCATTTTTACCAATGATAAGACCCTGCCCTACATTTAGCATACTGTATTCCGCTTGAATCACAAAACAAGAATTCCTTCAATCATTACCACATAAACACGTTAAGACTCTTCACTAACCACAAACTTCAAAGTAACTCAAGCAATTACACACCACACAATCGCAGTCATTCAAACAATCCAATACATACAATCACAAGTCTCAAGCTCCAACACTCAATCAAATTAGTGTCATTACCTTTCATTCACTTCATGGATGACCGTTAGCGCATTCATCCATCCTTTACATAGCCTCCCCGGCCAGATACCAATTAGAACCTTCTTAATTTCAATTTCCCTTGCTTGTCTTATCGTAATCAGAGTCTAATGACATCCTTCATTTTGTAGAGATACCAATTGGACTCAACCCATACAAACAAGTGAATGAACCGCACGAAAAGGAATAAAAGAAGAGAGATATTTCTTAAGATGCTTCATAGCTTCCCAGAGATTAGATGTGGACGTCAACACACCAATTTGCAAGACTCTATTCGATATTTTGGTCTTATACTGGGAGATCGGTAACCTGGGTTCTGATACCATATGTCATAACCCAACTACTGAGTCGTGCGGGCACCTACTCTAATCTACCTAGATAGGAGAACCCTTACCACCCGATCCGATAGGTAATGCGGAAATAAAATAAAACCATAAATAACTCTTTTTATCACATGAAAAATGTTTACAATATAATGCAAAAAAATATCTTACAATTTGAAAACAACCCTCCCTAGAATCTAGTCTAAGCCGGTACAAGAGTGATACTAAAATATAAGAAGACACAACTCCCACCATAGAAGCAAGAAGTAGGAGCTACTGGAGATTCTCATCGTCGTATACCTATAAAACATCACCAACCCTGCAATAAGACTATACCCAAAAAGGTATAGCAAGAGTAGAATCACTACAAACACACGTACTAGTAGGCATCATCGATCGACCCGAATCCACTCCTACCATCATATAAGAAATCAAGGGAATGCACAATTAATTACAATACTCAACCCATCAACATTCACCTTACCAAAACCCAATGTCAACCCAAGCCTGCCTATCTCTTAGACTTCCCAAGTCACCTTAACCATTGCCAACATTTATGTCTATACCCTGACTATCATTTCCTTACCCAAGTCAACCATTATGACTCAATAACCTGGAGTAAGCCCCACCACTTAGTGATGTAGACCGCACCCATCCTACCTCCACCTACTAGTACAAAACTGCCCTAATCACCCAGGGCCATACTTGATGTGCCTAGATTCTACGACACATTTGACGCCTTTATCTAAGAATACTCGCAAGTTTTCGAGTAAATTTTATGTCTTTTGATGTTTTTATGTTGTATTTGCAGGAAATATAGACAAGGATAAAAAGGAAGTAAAAATACTCAAGCTAAGTAACAAAGGTTGAGCTTGACGGAGGATCTGACGGCTCGTCACACAGGTGATTGACCGTCAGGAGAGCCACCAAACCTGGCAGCAGCTAAAGGAGCCACTGGATAGCGGCGACGGTTGGCATGACTGCCCGTCACACCTTTGACGGACCGTCAGCCAAGCCGTCAAGTGGGAGCTCAAGGAGAGCCTACACTGGATAGCAACGACGGTTGGCGTGACGGCCCATCACAGGGGTGACTGACCGTCAGCCAAACCGTCAAGTCGGAGCTAAAAGATGGCATGCACTGGATAGTGGCGACGGCTGGGAGTGACGGCCCGTCACAGTGGCGACGGTTCATCAGGCGACTCGTCAAATACCACACGGATTCCGAAAATCCTATTTTTGGACTTTATTTCCTGGACTACTATAAATACCCTGTGTTAGGTTTATTTTAATTATTCATTACCCAATAGTTCTAGGATATTTTTGAGCGACTTTTGAGAGGAAGAAATACGATAAACACGTTTTTCTTCTTCTTCATCATATTCTTCCATTGTTCTTGGGATCTTGTTTTCTTGTTCTTGGATAATTGAAGCTTGTGTTCATATATCGTAAGAATCTCTTCTTTCTATTTTGAATATGATTTTTTTCTATTCTCCTAATAGCATGAGTAACTAACATCCCACAACTAGGGTTGTGAGAGCCATGGCAAAAGTAGCAATATAGATTTCGGGTAGCGTAGGGTTCAATCTTTATGTTGTCACGTTGTTAATCATTCATTATTAACGTTTTCTAGTGGTTGCAAACATTAGGACATGCCTAGGTTTAATTTTCTTGAGTAAAGAGATTAAAACCGGAAAATTTGATTAACTACGAGGATCCGAGACTACCAACTCTCGTCTTATGATTAATGCTGTAACTAGATTAATCTACTTGATGCTTTAGGATTGAAATAAGCAAGCTCACCTTTTCAAGTTCGAGAGAATTGAAAAGGAAATTCGTCTATTTGGTTGAGAAACGTTTAGATGATACCATTAATTCAATCACATCGTGACATGCATATAGAAAGGACCCGGTTAAGCTTTGAGTCGACATTGTTACGATGCCATGGTGAACACTTCCCTAGTTCACTCTCATATTGATTATTCATCGTACATTATTATTTGTTTTGATCAAATATTGTTCACACAAACCCCTGTATTTACCGGAAACTATTGATTACTAGTCATCTAATTCACTAACGACTTAATTTGCACCTTATTCCCTGTGGGATCGACCCCAACCTCTGTTGGGTTCTATATTTGACGACGACCGCTTACGCTTCATAATTGGATTTGTAATTTGGGCGTATCAAATTTTGGCGCCGTTGCCGGGGAATACGATTGTTTATTAAGTCTGGTGTGTTTATTTGACTCTTAGTCATATTTCCTGATTTTACTTTTATTTGTTGTTTTTGTTTTTTACAGGGTACCGAGTTGTGCATGCCAAGTACCCGACGCTCGGGTGAACCAATATTACCCTACGACCCCGAGTTCGCAAGAACGCTAAGGCAAACCAGGAATGCACAACAAACGGAGGCAGCAAGGCTCGCTGCAGAACAGCATGCTCAACAGGATCACCATCACTTAAATGCCGAAGATATAGAGGATGATACTGCATTAGACGGAGTTGGCGCTACAGGCGCCATTGTTCTTCCTCCACTAACGCCCGGGGCCAAGTTCAACATAACTAGCACAATGCTCCAACTATTGAACTTAAAGGGATTGTTCCGTGGTATGGCTGGTGATGATCCAAACCGACACCTGATGAACTTTGTGGGTATCTGCAAGTCGTTCAAATTGCCTGGAGTAAGTCAGACCGCGATTAGACTCAGGTTGTTTCCATTGTCTCTATCTGATGAGGCAGCACTATGGTTGACAGAGCTAACCCCCGACTCTATCGCAACCTGGGGAGAGTTGAAAGGAGCTTTACTAGACAGGTTCTTTCCTCCCTCTAGGATGATACAGTTGAGGGATGAAATTAGCAATTTCAGACAACAACCTCATGAGGCGTTACATGAGATGTGGTTGCGGTTCAAGAAGAAGCTGACACAATGCCCTAACCATCAGTTGACCGACAATTTCCTGATGCAGACATTTTACAGGGCACTAAATTCAGCTACCAAGCCGACACCGGATAATGCAGCAGGTGGAGCATTTATGGGTCTCACTTTTATCGATGCCACAGCTATTCTGGACCTGCTCACTAAAACCAACAGGGCCTGGCATACACGGGACACAGAGATGGCTGCTAGCACTCATGCAGTCGGTATGTCTGCAGAACAACGCAGGAGAGAGGAAGAGCGGGACCAAGATATGGCCCATCTAAAAATGCAAATGGACCTATTGATAAAACATTTGCTGTCAGGAGACATTGAGAAAGTGAAAGTTGTGGGTTCCCAAAGTAGAGCAGCAGAGTTCGAGTCTGATGAGGAGGCAAATTATTTGGGGGGTTTCCAGGCCAATGGCCAGGGAAACCAAGGTCGGAACTATCAGAAAGACAACTACTATGAAAAAGCTGGCTACAGAGACCGTGATCAGGGGAACTGGATGAATAAAACTGATAGAGGTGGGTTGTACATACCACCTGGTAACCGAGAAAGAAGTAGCAATGATACATGGACGTCCAAGTTAGAGAATATGATGGCAAAGATGTTGTTGAAGGTAGAATCTACTGAGTCCGGAGTCAAGGAAATGAAATCTGAATTATCATCATTGAGTCAGTTGGTTAATTCTCATTCCACCTCAATCAAGCAGTTAGAGCAACAAATGAGTCAAGTCTCGGCGTCTCTAAATCAAAGGAAAGTTTGAACATTACCGAGTGACACCATTCAAAACCCTAGAAACAACGGAAATTGTATGGCAATCACCACCAGAAGCGGTAAGACATTATCAGAATCACATCCGGTAATTCAGACCCAGAAAGGTAGCATTGCTGAGAAAGATGAGTTAGTAGATGCTGAAAATATGGTCGATGAGGGTGTGAAAGTGTCTGTTGAAAAACCAGGTGCAGAAGAAGATGCTACTCAAGTGCTCATGGATAAAAGCAAGGAAGTTGAAAAACTTCCAACTATGATGCCTCGGCCACCACCTCCTTTCCCACAACGGTTGAAGAAGAAAGTGGAAGATAGCAAGTTCCTGAACTTCATGACCATGCTAAAACAGATATCAGTTAACATCCCTCTGGTGGATGCGCTTGAACAAATGCCCGGTTATGCCAAGTTCATGAAGGATTTGATCACATAGAAGAGGTCGATAAGTTTTGAACCGGAAGACAACCTCCACCATTGTAGCGCCATTTCATCAAGGTCGCTAGTCCAAAAGAAAGAAGACCCGGGTGCGTTCACTATTCCTTGCACCATAGGGGAGTTTAACTTTGCAAAGGCTCTTTGTGACTTGGGGGCTAGCATAAACTTGATGCCGTTAGCCATCTACCGGCAGTTGGGCTTAGGAGCTCCCAAACCGATGACTATGAGATTATTGATGGCTGACAGATCGGTGAAACGCCCGGTTGGTATTCTGTATGATGTACTTGTCAAGGTGGGGAAGTTCATATTTCCGGCAGACTTCGTGATTTTGGACTGCTAGGTAGACTTTGAAGTCCCTATTATTTTAGGACGACCCTTCTTGGCAACCGGAAGAGTATTAGTAGATATGGAGAGCAATGATTTGACTTTCAGGTTGAACGACGAGGTAGTGAAGTTTAATATGTGCAGATCAATAAGGCAACCGAGGGACATGAATGTCGTCTCGGTTATTGATGTTGTTGCAGAATCTGATGTGATTGTTTCTATTGAAGAGAGACTTGTTGTAGAGATATTGGCAGCAGTCATGATGAACTTCGATGATGATGGCGTCGAAGATTATGAGGAAATTGTAAATGTTGTGGTTGGAATGGGGTCATATGGTTACGCCCCAAAGAAATTGGATCTCAATTTAAAGAACAGACTGACACCTCCTGCAAAGCCTTCTATTGAGGAAGAGCCGGTATTAGAGTTGAAAGAGTTTCCAGGCCATCTAAAGTATGCATTTTTGGGTGACAAAGATACCTTACCTGTAATCATCGCGACAGACCTTGTGCAATCTCAAGTTGAAGCGTTATTATCCACTCTGAGGAGACACAAGAGAGCAATCGGCTGGACCATTGCAGATATTATTGGCATCCCACCAGGTATTTATATGCATAAGATACAGCTAGAAGAAAATTGCACTCCCACCACCGAGCACCAGCGGAGACTGAATCCGCTAATGCAAGAGGTGGTGAAGAAAGAGATCATCAAATGGCTCGATGCTGGAGTGGTTTACCCAATCTCTGATAGCAAATGGGTAAGCCCAGTGCAATGTGTTCCTAAGAAGGGAGGAATGACTGTGGTAGCAAATGACAAAAATGAGCTGATTCCATTAAGACCTGTCACGGGCTGGCGAGTCTGTATGGATTACCGGAAGCTAAACTCCTGTACTCTCCGTGATCATTTCCCCATGCCCTTTATGGATCAGATGCTGGATAGATTAGCTGGAAGAGGTTGGTATTGCTTTTTAGATGGATATTCGGGATACAACCAAATATCTATCGCCCCAGAAGATCAGGAGAAGACCACTTTCACCTGCCCCTATGGTACGTTTGCTTTTTGACGCATGCCCTTTGGTCTTTGCAATGCTCCTGCAACATTCCAAAGATGCATGATGTCTATCTTTTCTGATATGGTGGAGAACACATTGGAAGTCTTCATGGATGACTTTTCGGTAGTGGGTGATGCATTTGATGATTGCTTGGCTAATCTGGGTCAGGCATTGCAAAGGTGTGAAGAGTCAAATCTCGTGCTGAATTGGGAGAAATGCCATTTCATGGTGAAAGAAGGCATTGTATTAGGACACAAAATATCTATGAGAGGTCTAGAGGTGGATAGAGCCAAGATTGAAGTCATCGAGAAACTACCTCCACCCATTTCAGTAAAGGGTGTGAGGAGTTTTCTTGGTCATGCCGGGTTCTACCGAAGATTCATTAAAGATTTCTCTAAGGTTGCTACCCCACTGTGCAGGTTGCTTGAAAAGGAGACTAAGTTTGTATTTGATGCTGAGTGTTTGAGGACGTTTGAGAGCCTGAAAGAAAAGTTGGTGGATGCTCCTATTATAATTGCCCTGGATTGGTCCAAACCGTTCGAAGTAATGTGCGATGCGAGTGGTGTGGTACTTGGAGCTGTTCTAGGACAGAAGCGGGACAAACTTTTTCACCCCATTTATTATGCTAGTAAAGCATTGAATGGGGTGCAAAAGAACTACATAGTGACAGAACAGGAGCTGCTGGCTGTTGTATATGCTTTTGAGAAATTCAGAGCGTACTTACTTGGTACAAAAGTGGTGGTGCACACAGATCATGCAGCCTTGAGGTATCTAATGACCAAAAAGGATGCAAAACCTCGACTAATCCGATGGGTGCTATTGTTGCAGGAATTTGACTTTGAAGTCAAAGATCGGAAAGGGTGTGAGAACCAGGTAGCGGATCATCTGTCCAGGCTTGAGAGGGAAGAGAACGTTATAGATGAACCAGAGATTGATGATGCATTCCCGGATGAGCAGGTGATGGCTGCGTCACTTGATATGGTGCCTTGGTACGCTGACTTCGCAAATTATGCGGTGAGTGACATGATCCCGGAAGATTTGAACTTCCACCAGAAAAAGAAGTTTCTCCATGATGCAAGTAAGTTTTTCTGGGATGAACCGTATTTATTCCGGTTGTGTGCTGACAATATAGTGAGGAGATGTGTACCGGAAGTGGAAATGACAAGCATCTTGCTAGCTTGCCATTCGTCCCTAGTTGGAGGACATCATGCGGGTAATCGAACCGCCCGAAAAATCTTACAGTGTGGTTATTATTGGCCGACAATCCAGAAAGATTCATATGAATTTTCCAAGTTTTGTGATCAATGCCAACGAAGAGGAGAAATCTCTCGCTGACAAGAGCTACCCATGTCCACTATTTTGGAAGTTGAGTTGTTTGACGTATGGGGAATAGATTTCATGGGCCCTTTTGAAAGCTCTTATGGGAACCGTTACATCTTGGTAGCGGTGGATTATGTTTTAAAGTGGGTAGAGGCGGTTGCTTTGGCCGATAATGAAGGGAGAAGTGTGGTGGCATTTTTAAAAAGAACATCTTTGCTCTGTTTGGCACCCCTCGCACAATCATAAGTGATGGAGGTTCACATTTTTGCAATAAGGTGTTCATGGCTGCTCTAGCAATATATGGAGTGAAGCAACACAAGGTAGCCACACCTTATCACCCCCAAACCAGTGGGCAAGTCGAGGTGTCGAACCGGGAAATTAAAGAGATCTTGGCTAAGTCTGTGAATGTGAACCAGCGATATTGGGCGAGAAAGCTGGATGACGCACTCTGGGCGTACCGAACAGCGTTTAAGACGCCAATAGGTATGTCTCCTTACCAATTTGTTTTTGGTAAAGCTTGTCACTTGCCCGTGGAACTTGAGCACAAGGCCCTTTGGGCGCTCAAAAAGTTAAATCTCAGTTGGAAAGAGGCATCGGAACTAAGGTTGGAACAATTGAATGAGATGAACGAGTTCCGATTGCGAGCATATGAGAGATCCGCTCTCTACAAGGAACGAATGAAGCTGTACCATGACAGGAAAATTCAGAAAAGGGAGTTCAAGGTTGGGGACTTGGTATTGTTGTTCAACTCCAGGTTCAAATTATTTCCCGGGAAACTCAAATCCAAATGGTCCGGACCATTCAAAGTACACCAAGTGTTCCCATCCGGTGCGGTCGAACTCGAAAATAAAGATGGTGAGTTGTTCAAAGCCAATGGGCAGAGGGTAAAGCAATATTTGGGCCTCCCGGGGGAGGTACATATTCTGTCTTTGGTGTATCTTGATGAAGTCTGAGTAATCAAGACACCCGCGTCGTGCCGCGACGTTAAATCAGGCGCTGTATGTGAGGCTACCCATAGATTGTTGTTGTATTATGGTCTTAGAAAGATTTGATTTGTTAGAATTGGTTAATTGGTGCGTTGAGTGTGCAGGTACAAAAAGGTGGAAGTAACAGCATGATTCTGTTTACGAGTGACGGTTCCAGTTGACGAACCGTCACGCCTACGACGGCCCATCACACAGAGCATCACATGTTGACAAATATTCAGACCCACTGTTTGGTACTGACGGTATGAATGACGGACCGTCAAGTGGTTGACGAACCATCACACCAGGCCACCGCATCAGTTAAGTTTTTTTTGTCTTTTTTTTAATTTTAGGCGACCCGACCCAAAACCAAACCGACCCGCTTGGTTATATATTAAATCATCTTCACCTTCATCCCACTCATATTATACTCTCAAGCTCCAACCCTCCATTTAAACTATAATCCTCTTCTCCCCAAGCAAGTCCACAACCCGCTCCCAAGTCCCACATCCCCATTGTCCTTTCTCCACAGTCGTCCAAAACGCAAGAAACCAACAAATTCCCGCTAGTTGTCCATCGGTTCACATAAATCAAAAGGGAATAGCGATTCCTTCTCACTAACAAAATCAAGGTATGATTCTAAACTCTTCCTCATTGGAATTATTGAGTAGCATCGTACGAATTATCGGAGGAAATTGTTGGGTTTGTATAGTTGTGAAATTGTGATAATGTAAATGTTGTTGGGTATGAGAGGGTGTTATTGTTGTTTGAAATCATAAGTGTGACATGGGTGAAGTCTTGAGTAACCCATGAGATCAAATACATGATGGGTGGTGACTTTGGGAAACCAAATCCCACAAAGAGGAAATGCCTCAAAGAGAGTGAAACACGCTGTCTCAACTTGACGGTTGGCATGACGGCCCGTCACACATTGACGAACCGTCAGTTAAACCATCAGGTTGAAACAATTCACTGTCTTAGAGTGACGGCCGGTGTGACGGTCCATCACTCATGTGACTGACCGTCACCCATACCGTCCCTCCAAGACAGTGGAGACAGTTTAGTATATCCTTTTCTCATGTGTTCGAACTTGTTCTCGTGCAGGTACATGGACCCCAAACAACAATTGCCTCGCGGTCAAGCACAAAAGAAGAAAGAAAGGATCGCTACAACTCGGACCCTAATTGATGAATCGAGTAGCGACGAAGAAGCAGTTGAAGCCCCGATTTACCAGACTAGGCTAGCTAAACGAAGAACCACCCAAGTCTCCCAGTCTGAAGAGGAGAGTGGGTCATCTAGCAGTGAGTCGGGGAGCGGTAGTGGATCGGATGAAAGTGGTAGCTCCAGCCCCAATCCGGAGGATGTAGGTGGTCCTGAAACTACCAAAATTGCAGGGGGTGCACCCATGGACAGAGAATCGATCCGGTGGGCATTTAAGGATGCTTAGAAGCACTATCTTGATGGTCTTACCAAAATAATGTCGAGAAGCCACAAAAGACCGATAGCTGAAGAAGTGCAAATCATGACCACGTATCTGCCTGAATACCCAGTTCTTCAGACACAGTTTCAGAGGTATCAGCTCGAGTGGATGAGCTCACCCCCGGGATTCTATTATCCAGAACTAGTCAGGGAATTCTATGCCAACTATTTGGCACTATTGGAGAGCAAATGTGAGCCAAGAAAAGGGGTTAAATCAGCACCAAGGCAGGACAGGGTGCCAGTTCAGGGTAAACAAGTGGACATCTCACGGGAAATGATCAACAAAGTCCTCTTTGGCCCTGAATACATCCCTCTACCTGATATGCCAGAGTTTCATGACAAGATTTCCAACGCCTACTCGCAGAGACCGTGTTAGCCCGAACATTGACTGATGGCTCACCATCTTGGCTAACTCAGAGGGGACAGATATCGAAGCAATCACTAAGCTTCGTAGCCAAGTTTTGGTGGGCGGTTGTGCGGTTCAGGTTATTTCCAACAGGAGGAGACAATAATTTGGATGAGGAAAGAGCCATCCTTGTGGCAAGCTTGATAGACGGGTACGTCATCAACTTCGGAATGATAATTGCAGATAAGATGCAGACCAGGGCCATAAAAACTACTTCTTCTTTGTCGTTCCCGTGTCTAGTGACTGAGTTATGCAGGCGTGCAAAGGTGATGATATGGGATGGTATTGATAATAAAGTGACAGCGTCATCAAAGCAAAATATCGACAAATCAAAGGATGACACTAAGTTTGAAATGAGGATTCATAAGCCTCAGATCTTCGAAGAGCCAACCACAACTACCTCCGAGGCAACCGACACCCCATCAGGCACAGAAATGCCACTTGCGGTGTTTGATCCAAAAACTTCACAGACAATGAGAGCTACTGCTGAAAGCTCTGGCACAGCGGCAAGGCCTCCTCCACCTCCAGAATATCACATGAACCCCCAAAATTTTGCTAAAATGGTGCAAAAGCAGAAACAGTTGGATAAATGAATTGCCGCTTGGACGGACTTGTTCAAACCCACCATTGATAAAGCAATACGGGAGGCTCTGAAGCCATTTGAGGGGCTACGCGCAAGGGTCGATGCGATGGAAACCCGGATGGATGCAAGGCTAAACGAAATGAGCATCCCGGACCTGGCGAGATTTGATGCGGAGCTAAAGAAGGTGAAAAATGATATCACAGTCCTCAAGCAAGAAAAAACGCTTTATGAGGAGACTTCGGAGTTCATGGACTTGGACGAAGAAACCACGATAGTGGATTTGATGGGTCGGCCACTAAAAATTAATGAACCCCAAGCAGGTGAAAGTGGGGTAAAGAATTCAAAGAAGAGGAAGCACAAAAATATATCAGCTGAGGAGGACGAGTTAGAGGTCGCGAAGCAGCGATCGGTGGTAGATGAGCAGCTGCGACATGAAAGAGTGCATGCCCAAACAGGTGGGGCATCATCCAATGCAGTACCGGAGTCTGAAAAGACCCTAGATGTTGATGAGCCGTGTACGAAAACCTAGGTTTCCCAGGTACCCCTATTCCTTTATTCTGAATATCTATTTCCGTGAGCATTGAGGACAATGCTAAATTCTTTTGTTAGGGGTAGGAGTACCACCACCGGAGGTTTTTATTGCCGTGTTTCTTTTCCTCCGGTGTGCTATCTAGCATAACCAGCATGTTTAGGTTGTCATTTTAAGTTATGTTGTGATGTCCGTAACAAGCATGGCTTTTTGAAAATTGAACTAAAAAGGAGCCCCCTCAGAAATTTTTGATTTTGTACTTATGTTTGAAACAATTGACTGTTCTGGATCCTTGAATGTCATTGTGTGGGTATGATTGTAGTAATTATGCTTAAGCCGAGCTGATGTTTTGATAGTTGGTAGTTGTATGGTTTCTTGGTGCCAAGTGTGTGAGAGCTTATTGTTGTAAATTCTTACTCTGTGCATGCATCTAGAACTTGCCTGGTCTATTTTGTTAAGTTTGAAGTTGGTTGCTTAGGAAGGATCACAGGCCCTTTTTGTACGCAGTCCACTTAGCCTAAAAGACCGTCCAAATGCAAATAATCCCTTTGATCCCTGTTTGAGCCATAATTGACCCTGTTCTTTCAATAACCTGTCACCGTTCCTTGTTTAACTGTGAATCCCTATTTTGGCCCTGGTCCTTCCTTGGACATCGTGCACCTCAACTCAGGCAATCAGCCTAAGTTGAGGGTGGCTACTATAGAGGTAAATGATAAGAAAAATAGGATGGATAAGATTGGTCGTGAACAGAATGAAAATTTCGAGTGTGTGCCTAAGAAAAGAAAGATAAAGAAACGAAAAAGATATGAAAAAAAAAAAAAAAGATAATTGTCAAAAGAAAGAGGCTGCACCTGTAGCTAGAAAGAAGGGAATAAAAAGGTGAATAAAGATGGACGAAGTAAAGTTAAGTGGAAATAGTAGGTCGGTGATTCCAAGGAAGGTTTAGTCACTATTCCCCAAACGTATCCTACCTGCACCCGAAGCCTCATTACAAGCCAAAACAAGTCCTGTAGTGATCCTGAGGGGCTTTCTGAAAAACTGAAATAGAATAGCAAGGGCAAGCTTATGGCATCGCATGTGCATTGTTTGAAATCGTTTGAGAGTGTGTGCGCCTTACCTAGTCCCAAATCTTGTGTGTGGGACTTCTTTGTGGTGAGGGCACCAAGATCTCTGTATTATCTATTGACTGTTGGGATAGCTGTGCGTGTGTATGTAGAATATTCTATCATATCGTAATGACATGTTTGGATCCTTTCAAGTTAGCGTTTCAAACATTTGTGCACTACCAGAGGGTGGCTTGATCTAAATTTAATAGACTGTTGAGTGGCCATGATTTGCTAAGGATTTGTGTTTGTATTCTTAGTTGAGTCGTCAGTTTATTTTGTGTCATGTTGCTTGAGGACAAGCGAACGTTTTAAGTTGAGGGTGTTGATGTGCCTGGATTCTACGGCACATTTGATGCCTTTAACTAAGAATACTCGCAAGTTTTCGAGCAACTTTTGTGTCTTTTGATGTTTTTATGTTGTATTTGCAGGAAATGTAGACAAGGATAAAAAGGAAGTAAAAATACTCAAGCTAAGTAACAAAGGTTGAGCTTGACGGAGGACCTGACGGCTCGTCACACAGGTGACTGACCATCAGGAGAGCCACCAAACCTGGCAGCAGCTAAAGGAGCCACTAGATAGCGGCGACGGTTGGCATGACGGCCCATCACACCTTTGACGGACCGTCAGCCAAGCCTTCAAGTGGGAGCTCAAGGAGAGCCTACACTGGATAGCAGCGACGGTTGGCGTGATGGCCCGTCACAGGGGTGACTGACCGTCAGCCAAACAGTCAAGTCGGAGCTAAAAGATGGCATGCACTGGATAGTGGCGACGGCTAGGAGTGACGGCCCATCACAGTGGCGACGGTCCGTCAGGCGACTCGTCAAATACCACGCGGATTCAGAAAATCCTATTTTTGGACTTTATTTCCTGGACTACTATAAATACCCTGTGTTAGGTTTATTTTAATTATTCATTACCCAATAGTTCTAGGATATTTTTGAGTGACTTTTGAGAGGAAGAAATACGACAAACACGTTTGTCTTCTTCTTCATCATATTCTTCCATTATTCTTGGGATCTTGTTTTCTTGTTCTTGGATAATTGAAGCTTGTGTTCATATATCGTAAGAATCTCTTCTTTCTATTTTGAATATGATTTTCTTCTCTTCTCCTAATAGCATGAGTAACTAACATCCCACAACTAGGGTTGTGGGAGCCATGGCGAAAGTAGCAATATAGATTCCGGGTAGCGTAGGGTTCAATCTTTATGTTCTCACGTTGTTAATCATTCATTATTAACGTTTTCTAGTGGTTGCAAACATTAGGACATGCCTAGGTTTAATTTGCTTGAGTAAAGAGATTAAAACTGGGAAATTTGATTAACTACGAGGATCCGAGACTACCAACTCTCGTCTTATGATTAATGATGTAACTAGGTTAATCTACTTGATGTTTTAGGATTGAAATAAGCAAGCTCACCTTTTCAAGTTCGAGAGAATTGAAAAGGAAATTCTTCTATTTGGTTGAGAAACGTTTAGATGATACCATTAATTCAATCACATCGTGACATGCATATAGAAAGGACCCGGTTAAGCTTTGAGTCGACATTGTTACGACGCCATGGTGAACACTTCCCTAGTTCACTCTCATATTGATTATTCATCGTACATTATTATTTGTTTTGATCAAATATTGTTCACACAAACCCCCCTATTTACCGGAAACTATTGATTACTAGTCATCTAATTCACTAACGACTTAATTTGCACCTTATTCCCTGTGGGATCGACCCCAACCTCTGTTGGGTTCTATATTTGACGATGACCGCTTCCGCTTCATAATTGGAGTTATAATTTGGGCGTATTAATACTCGACAAGTAACAACAAACAACATTATAACCAGACCACAAGTCTCCTCCTTAGCTTATCAACAACACGTAGCAAGTCTAGCTGACATTGACAATTCTTAGTGACAACCAACATACATCCTTTTTACATAATTCGGACAAAGCAAGGATCCCTAGTACATTATCTATGCCCATATGATACGGCCCTGGTTCACAAGAGAACCACCTTGTCACTTAAGCACACTAACCCGACCCTTCAAGGACCAACTATATGCCAAATAATAATAAATCTCGGCCCTCGCAGGAACCCAACATATAAAGAACAATAAGTAAACCTGCTCTGAGTAATGCAGTGCAACATATAATAACAACCAGTAGAACAACTCCAAACTCTCAGTCTACCTTTTTACTTATCAACCATAGAGAACAAGTTCAACAATCATTAAACAATAATAATAAACATGACATTTACCCTTTTTCATTTCCCGAAACAATCAAGGATCCCTAGACCAACACTTAGGTGTTAACATGCAATGCTTGGCCAACCCCAGGACCCCCATATTTAAGTGTAATAACCCGGCCTCTCAAAGACCAATGTAAGCAATCACAGATTTAACAATAAACTCGGTACACTCATGGAACCATCGACAAATATAGTCAATAATGCATAATTAACCCGTACCAGGCATGGTACCCGAGAAAACCAATGTAAAACTTGTACCAGGTGTGGTACCCGAGCCAACCGTTAGTATTTCCTGTACCAGGTATGGTACCTGAGCCAACCGTTAGTATACCCATACTTGGCATGGTACCTAAGCCAATCATTAGTATTCCCGCACATGGCGTGGTGCCCGAGCCAACTGAATGTCACACCAAGTCCAATGAATCACAACTAATGAACAAACATACTGTAAAACCAACAAGAAAACAAAACAAGTTTATTTCACAAGACTGACTACCGGACAACTAGACATTCATAAATCATTCCCCAAATATGCAACTCATACATTACTAAGAAATAGTACGTGAACACATAATGCATATTAGAAATCAGCAACCATCACCAACCCCCATTCTGAGTACATAAACTTAACCTTGAAGTCTCGTCCGAAGACTAACCCCAATTCACCCTTTAACACATACTAGTAGATACATCAGTCCTGACCCTCCTTCTAGTATCAAAAAATACAACATGGGGAGAGACCTCCCCTAACCTTGGTAATTCAACCAATTATGATATTCTAGTTTCTTATAACAATATTTTAGAGAATCCCCCCTTTAACCTATGGTTTAATTATCAAGGTTCCCGGTTCCCCAAATATTCTCGACACCCTAGTCCTCAGATTTTATAATCACACAATACCAAATTAATCATAACAACCCGAATTTCATAATAAATGATCACAACTTAATCAATTCTTGATTAAATAATCCAACCACAGCAATTCTCCTCCAGACTTCATGCCCGAGGGCCTAAACATGGATTCTCTTTTTCAACTATACAACAAGTAGGAAATAGAAGTGGGTCAATCTACTCAATAAAGAAAACCTAGCCTACCTGGATGTCAAGAAGCTGCACAGTGCAATTTCTAGTTCTGTGAAGGTGTTCCTCGATGGATGACAGGCCCAAAATCCATGATTTTGCATCTTTTTAGCCGAAATCTCCCCTCCCCATGACTCCCAAGAGTTGGAGTAGCCTAGGAGGTTTTTTGGAGCAACCCTCATCTATTTTGAGGTTGAATAGGAGAGAATGAAAAATATAAAACCCATTTTTTGAGTTTTCTGATCCCGTCGCTCTACTATAGTGGTCCATGCTCTGGTATAGCATTACCACCATAGTAGAACCTACTACAATAGCGGTGCTGACTGGCGTTAACTTCCATTATAGTGTTAATTTCTTTGCTACATCATAGGCTGCAATAGCGCGGCGGTTGACACAGAATACAACCTCAGAAAATCCCCACAAATGGACCATTTCACAACACACTTCGAAATCCTTATGTTTTGTACCAACCCTTTCACATAAACTTCAATATCAGGAGCTATACTCACCTGAATTCATTTTTGAAAAGTCCCCCCAAACTCCTTAAATTCTTGGCTAACGCAAAAACTAGATTGACCCAATATATAATACCCAATCCACACCCGGATTTCCCTTGACCTTATATTGCTTAGAATTTATCTGAGACTAGCCTAGCCCAAGATTTCCAACTCCTTAACCCAGAAGTTTTCTAACCTATTTCTTCGCACGAATAACCCACCTGATATGACATGCCTTTTAATACAAATGAACAGGTCATTACAATATGTGACCCCAGATGAATTTGTAAAGCGTGACTAAGTCATGAGATAAATAAGAGAGTCTTAGGCATTAGAAAGGTAGATGTGTAACCAGAGTAGTATGTTGTTGCATGATATTCAGGAGATTATAGATAGACGATCTTGAGTCCCTTAGAATGGATTTAATTCAGTTGATTTAGGTGGATGTGAACTTAAAAAAGTGATGTTAGCAAATGAATAAGTAAAGGTCGGATTGCTAAGTGTTAGGAGAAGTGGTTACATACACCAGAAAGAGTATGAGTCCTCTAGTGATAGCCTTAAGGGTAAAGAGAAAGCTAAGAGATACCTCAAAAGAAGACCTAGAAAGGGTTTAGTATCTTCAGTTATACCTACCAAGGAGAGTTTAGCATCTAGGAGTACAGTAATGCCCTAACCTTACAAGAGTTAATTGATTATAGCCTAGATAAGAGAGAGATCCACAGGCTTATAGGGGTGATATTTGATCTAAAGGGGAGATATAGAAGGAAGAACCAAGTCGAGTGTTGTGACTCAACTAGTATAGAATTCTATAAAGGGCTATGATGGGATATCGACCCACTCTGATTCCAGCGGATTTACTAGTACTTCAGTCAAGATGAAACTATACTCAGACATATTTGTGTCATACTCATGGCTAAGTTCATGCACTCCATACAGATTCATGTCCATGATCATCTCCTAAAACAAATAGAAATTGCTCCAGATAGCGATTCCAGTCTTTCTCTATGATTCTATGAATCCCTGCTTTATGCCATGATACTCGTAATATATGTAAACTCATGTCTCACCATATGCTCAGTTCTATATACTCAGTTCAGTCCTCAAGGTATGCCTTAATGGCTAATGAAATCATGCTACATCATGTATATGCTCAGACCAGATTTCTTGAACAGTTCATGCTTATGATTTTCTTACTCTAACCATGCTTCATATATCTAGAATATGAGACACTCCGGGCTTTGCACTTGACTTCTCAGACCTCACCTTGAGTGACTAGATCACGCTAAGTGTAAGTTAAGACATATCAGTATTTCTTCATTCGTGATGCTTATGATCACACTCAATTCGTTCAGTGATCTTGGTTTATGTTGTCATAGTTGTTAGACGAGAAAGCTAAGTAGTGGCTTAGATGGGAAGTAATAGATTTTCTTTTGATGAAATGGTTCTACCTTAACTTGTAGTTCTGGATGAAAGGCGAGGTAAAGAATTTTCATGCGAAATAGTTAGATGGGGAATTTCGGTAGGTATCTCTATAGAAGTTCTTGAAGTTGCAACTCCTAAATATGCTAAGGGAGAGGGGAGAAGTCTTATATAGTGTCCTCTACAAAGAAGCCATAAGATGATGTAGTAATAGGCTTGAATGTCATGATGAAATACATGTGGGCTTTGCCTTGTGTGCTTAGTGACCCATTGATTAGGGCTCAAGGTTAGTTGATTTTCGTGATTAGAAGGAATATCATTCTTGGGAGGTAACTCTAGATGCAAGAGATTTAGTTGAGATAGGCTTGAACATAGAGAAAGCAGGTAATTAGGCTCAGACCTCAGCATCTATATATGCACTGGTGAGAATTTTTGTTGCAAATGGTAAGTTTTGTATTCAGAGAAGTTGGTGTAGTTAAAAAGGGTGTTCCTAAGCTTAAAAGTTGTCAACCATATTATTTAAGGCGGTAATAGTCTTGTTCTTACTCCCTGCCCAGGGTACTCATACCTTATGTCCAGTAGCTTCAGATAGCAAGATAGTAGACTCCTCATATCAGACCAGTTCAAACCTACCGGTAATCACCCCTAAGGCTAGAAAGGCCTACATTCAATTCAGTCCATGCTAGTAAGTTCAGTCTAGAAGAGAATAATTTTATCGTACAATTACTCCTCTCAGTTTTAAGTTCATTTCAGTTAACTACGATTTCTATGAATGCATTCATTCTTTATGAGTTTCAGCTAAGTCCCTACCCTCACTCCATAGCAGTTATCATGTTGGATATTCAGTTTCATGTCCAATCGGTGTCCCTATGCTCCCAGTATGCATGTAGGTCTCACGAATCCATCCCAGTTCATATTTCAGTCAGAAATCAGTTACCACGTCAATACTTCAACTTTTAGAACTCAGTTGGTGGGATTGCAGTTCTTTCCCTACCATCCTAGCTTAGTTAGTCTTCATTCGAGGAAGAATGATCCCAAGGGAGAGATATTCTTACACCCCAAAAATTCTAAGCTAAGACCTTAATTACTTTCCATAAGTTTCATGATCAATTTCCTAGTGTGGAAAGTGTTTTGGATTCGAATCATGTGCATAAGAAACTCCTTTCAACAAGTCATGTCAAAAGCGCCCCAACCAAAGAAGTTTTCATGTATGACTAAACTAGGATCAACTTCAAATGATCATAACTCCTAGAATATAAAGAGTTAGGTGTCCTATACCACCAAATTAAAGGTCTTTGAATCTACTTTCCAACGCCGCTGACCGAGCATTAATTAGAGTCTGGAGTAAAAAGTTATATTTATTTTACTATAGTACTGTCAGTTTCTATGGATGGGATAGCGACCCATAGAACAGAACCACCGTCAATATTGTGACTCATGAAAACAGACCTGAAACTTAGAATCTTCACCTTCAAAATGACGGGTTGGTCAACGACCCGTAGACCAAAACCACGGTCTGTACTATGACCCGTGGTTTGTCAATTTTTAGCCTTTCTTCCAGGTTTCCATGGGTGACTTCATGGGTCATTATTTTGAATGATGGTCCATACTGTAACTCGTGGAATCACCTTTAGAGAACCCCCAGAACTCAAGGACAGAACCACGACTCAGTCGATGGTCCTCATTCAGAACCACGATCTGTCAATTAATCTGTGGTTTGATGTTTCGAGAATTTTAGCAGTTTTAAATTTAGTTTCCCAGGGGTATTTCAGACCATTCATTCTTATTTTAGCTTCGACTATAAATAGTTTTAGGCTTATTTTATTAAGTAAAATACCTCCAAACTGTCAGTTTTTCTCATTATTTCTTTCAAGTCCATTTCAAAGAAGAGAAGAGTGTTCTTGTCCAAAGTTCAGACCTAGGGCTTCTACCCTAAGCTTCAATTTCAGATTTCTCTTCAAGGATTATCATCCAACCAGGTATGTGGGTATTCAGTAAGGGTTTAGTATGCCCTTATGCCCAAATCCTCAGTCTTCTATTTCAAATTTCATGATTCAGAAACTAGGGTTCTTACCCAATCATGCTAAATTTTACAGAATTCAGTCTTTATGATTTATATCCTATTTTAAAAGATTTGTACCATATTTTCAATGACTTGCATGAGCTTTTACAAGAATTTTAAGAAATTAATAATTTAGCCTAAAATTATAGTACTTTTATGAGAATTAGTTTTCTTCAGAATTTAACCTAGATTACTAGCATTCATTTTTAAGCATGAAATTAGCCAGTTGTCAGTCTACAGGTTTTCTCTAAAACTTCTCATGATTGAGCAGGCTTCAGCTTACCCTCAGTATATTTTACAAGAATATGTTTTAAATATGGACTTTCAACATATGCCATCAATGATTACAGACTTAGTAAGTATCATGATTAGTATGCCATCTAGATATGTCCACAAGCTTCATGAATAGTTTTCAGTTATACAGTCTTTCAGAAATCATCTAGATAAATTAGGTTCTGATGCAGCATTCCAGAACTTTAGTTTTAAATGAGCTATCAGTATTCAGTTTGGGAGTATTACTTAGCACCGAGACTAAGGTTCAGCGTACCTAAAGTCCCAGAACTACGTGCTACTGTAGGTTTATTTAGCCCTTCAGTTGGGTATTAGAACCAGTGATCACGCCAGTCATGCCTCTATACCTTGGCAAGGTATATTGGGTCCTCTCAATAGGGAGTATACATCGGACCCCACGTTTAGCTTGTTGACACTCAATTTTTGTCCTCCATATTTTAAGTTAATTTTGAGCTTCTTCAATTTAAATCAATTTTGAAATAATTGTTTTTATAAAAGTAAATGTCCTCAAAAATCAATTTTCATGCTAATTCTATCATTTTAAGTAAGAATATATATTATGTATTTAATTATATTGAATTAAATAAATTTTATTTAAACAAAATATTTTGAAAATTATTTCAAGTGAAAACCGTGTCTAAATTGAAAATGTTTTGTTTTCCTCAAATTTGATTTAAAATTAGGAATTAATTGAATAATTAGTCTCTTAATTTCAAATAAAGTGGTTATGCTTTAAACAAATGATTACTTTGTTTTTACTTAGAAGAAGCTCAAATATTAATTCAAATGAATTTGTCTTTCACGACCTGATTTCTCAAGTCATGATGGCACTACAACCCCCCAGTAGGAAAACCAATTTCAGTAGCCCAAAACGGTTAGTAATGGGCTACAACCTAACCAATACGCTTGATAAGTTGAAATAAGCAAAAGCATAATAAGATAGAGAAAAAGCGGAAGCAACTAACCCGATCATATATATATATATAAGAAATTACACCAACCCCAAGACTTGGTATAGATAGTACATAGACTTCTAATAGAATACAACTGCTAGAAGTAACAAAATAGACTAGTACAACTATCTCCAAATAAAATAAAGAGTAACAGTACAATAAGATGACATACAGTCAAGCCCCGGTCGTCAGGTGCTCACCCTAGTCTCGAATATCCGCCGATACAACTGAGGAACACAATCAAGTGAAAACAAACCCTCTGACCGCCCATACAATCAGAGCGTACACTGAGCATACAACAAATAAGGGTGGAATCGGAATACAATATGCATGATAATGGTATGATGAAGCTGGTGTGATAATAACCCGTATGTTCCTCCTCTGGTACTCCAAAGTCCCAATAGAGGTAGGACCCATGGAAGGACACTGCCCATATACCTCTACTCCGCCATACACCCCCCTTCCTGTCATACACGTCGGCCCGTAGCCAGTTTCCCAAGAATGACAGGGTCCATGGAGGTCTACTCGTAGACCACATACAAAATAATGAATGCTAGCATGTAGAAGTGAACAAGAATACAAACAAACTATGCCAGCCACAAAAGAAATACATACACAGAAACACAGGTGAAAGGAAGGGGAATGCACGTGGGATCCTTGCAATAATAGTATATATAAAGAGAGAGTTTAAGTAAAAAGGGCGGTGTACCGGTAACCTCAAGTAAAAGGAAAATAAAGGGAGAAAGCAAATATATTCATACAGGAAGATATACAAACAAAGTCATGCTAAAAACCCAACTACCAGATAAGCATAGACAGAATCAACTCACAAGTGCAACCCTAGGATGGAATAACTAAACCATAAGGTACCAAGAGCTGCTAATCACAAACCAGGATAAGAATAGAATTCCACAACTGCTCAGAAGAATACAAAAATAGAAACTTAATATTAGGACCCACTAGCCCCTCAATAATCTCATTCCAAAAGTCGGGGCCTCAACAAACTAATAATCACTAATCCAACTGGTATCGAAGGTCATAACAAGCTCTTATAACATGAAAGGAGTAATATAATCTACCTACAGTCCCAAATAGCTGCCCATACAACTGAGGAACACAATTAAGTGAAAACAAACCCTCCAGCCACTCATACAACTGAAGCATACACTGAGCACACAGCAAACAAGGGTGGAATCGAAATACAATATGCATGATAATGGTATGATGAAGCTGGTGTGATAATAACCTGTATGTTCCCTCTCTGGTACCCAAAAGGCCCAATAGAAGCAGGACCAATAGAAGGACACTGCTCATGTACCTCTACTTCACTGTACACCCTTTCTCCTAGCACACGCATCGGTCCATAGCCAGTTGCCAAGGTATGATAGGGTCCATGGAGGTATACTCATAGACCACATACAAAAACCGTGAATCTCAAAGTATCACTATCCAGAGTGTGAATGAATATAGATTAATAATCAGAGTCTCGTAAAACATACTTGAAATTGATCCGGGTCTAAATTAGTAGTAGCAATCTCCAAGACACTCTCAAGGGTGCCCAAAGTATATACGAGTCTAAATCAATAATCAAAACCTTAGTAACCCTGTCAGAGGGTGCTTGGAGCATAGCCAGGCTAAAACCATCAGAAAATACGTCTAGAACTCCGACATAGCTGAGTCTAGTATCATTAAGAAAACCAGTGAGAAAATGAACATAGTACCACTTTTATCTCGATAAAAATCCACCAGTCAAAACCAAATCTTTTTTTATCATATTTTATACCGAAAATGAGCCCTCGTGGCCATGCAAAGTTTAGAAAATCAGTGATAGTAGGCCTGAATCCAAAATAGTAGCAAAACATGCAGAAAATCCTTTTTCATGAATGATATACTTGCAAACAATAAATTAGCCCAAAATAGCTCACAAACATTCCTATCGGCCCTGCACATGCAGAAGCAGCTCTATAGCACGGATAAATAGCCTAAAGTAAGGTCACGATATTCCAGACTCACGAACATTCCTAAATATCCCACTGTCTATGGTCCAAAGTCATAAATAAAGGCCACACGAGGCCACAAGGGTAAAATTTCAAGGCTACAACGAATACTAAAAACAACGTATAAAATAAAAAAACAAAAAAGGCGGACAAGGTCTGAGGGTACCAACCTAGAAAACCAACCCAAGGAAGATAATTAATGTAGTTATAGCCTATATACGCAGAGTCTAGGTAGGTAAAGCCATAACCTACTTGTCGTTCGATGACTAGTTATAGGAACGGCTTTGCCCAGGATCAAACTGCTCTAAGAAGATCCAAATTATGAACAAACTATCAACAACATAATCTAAGCATCAATACGAGACTAATGATACCCATGATGCTTTAAACATAATTGGGTCGAAATTCAGGCCACAAGCGGGCTCATGGGCCCCGCAACCCAAAACATGAAATGAAAAACACCCATGTATTCCCCAAAATCCCCGAAGCACATGCCCAAAAGTTGAGCAGAAACAGACCATAGAAATGGGTCAAAACAGCCCCATGAATCAATAATTTAAAGAGGAGAATTTTTCAGAAATAACGAAAATTAACAAGAGAAATTACCTAATCAAGAGGCAAGAAATGAACCCGGATCAGCAACAAGTATTCCTCCAGGAAAGGGGTGTGAGCAGGTGAAAGAATGGTGTAATTTGGAGAAAAATTGGTGAAAAAATTGAAGCTTGGAGATGGGAACTAAAGCTGAAAATTGTGAGGCCAACAACTATTTAAGCTGGCCAGCCTAGGCTTGTGCGTACGTGCCCATGGAGCTGCCAATGTAGGCTCGTACACGTGGGTGTCCCATACGTATGTGTAGGAAAGGTGCTAGCCTAGCGTGCACGTGGATAGGCCACCACGCACGCAGCAGCGCGTACGCGACCAGGCGCCGCCTAGACGAAGGCCAAAAATCTTGGGCGACTGGCATGCTGCATCGTATAGGAGGTCATGCCAATGCGTAGGCATAGGCCTGCTGGGGCCATGACAGCAACCAGCTGCTATCAGCCATGCCAACAAGAATTTTAACTCCGATGGACCCTCAGGAACACATTCGGGGTACCCCAAACACAAATGACCTGGGTGATTTAACTAGAAATGGCAGTCCAGATCCAATGGAATCAATGAAAATCCCATCATATGTTGATTTAATAAATAGTAGACCCCGCTACCAAAATCGACCTTTAGTCCAACAATCAAAAAATAGAACCCAAGGGCCAAAAATAAGTCCGGAAGCCTTGGGACCTATAACACCTCAGAATTTTGAATCAACTTTTAAACTTAGAATCTCTGAAAATATTTGATCATTCAAGGAATTACGAGTCCAAACCATGGGCCATGGTCTGAACCACGAGCCATAGAATGAACTCATGGTTAGTATTCTGCAGGTTCAGCCTCTGATCTGAGAACCACGAGTGGGTTCTACGGACGATAGTTTGTTTTACAGACCATACTATTCACTTATGTAATCAGACCTGAGGGCTGCCTGTTCCCTAGGAACCAAGTAGTTTATTCTACCGACCATACTATTCACTCGTGGAACTTGATCTGTAGTTGAATACTTTGTCCAGGAACCACGAGAGGAAACCACCTCGTGGTTTAGTGTACGGCTCGTGGATTGAACTCGTGGAACCTAAACCTGCAGTTTTAACAACTTTTCCTAATTTATGTCCTTGGGTTATTTTGGTAATTACCCACCCTTTTAACTCCTAAGTGAGGTCATTTTGGATAATTCTAGAAGGATTTTCACTTCTATTACCCTAAGTCTCATCTCAAACCCTCCTTCTATCCTAAAAGTGGAAAGGGTCTCTCAAGCTTCAAGCCCCAAGTTCCAAGTCTCCATTTCTATTCATCCTTGATATAGAAAGCTTCAATTTGGGTATGTGGGTATTATATAAGGGATTCCTTCCACCCTTATACCAAAACCCTCAAGTTTTACTTTGAATTATGAATTTATGAAATTAGGGTTCTTACCCAGATTGAGAAAATCTTATAGGTTCAGTTTTAAAGCATAAATTCATGGTTCCTCATTACTTATCTATGATTTATTTGAGATTCCTTAAATGTTTTCCAAAGCCCATGCATTATAAATGAATTTTAGCATATTTTTACTCAATTGCATGTTTTCAAGTGAAATTGGCATGTTTAGAAAACATGACCTCAAGTATGTTATAAAATTATATGCCTAATTCTTTAAGTTGTGGATTTAAAAGGAAAAATATGTTTACAATTATGGCTATACTAAGATTAAGACTTATGAATTGAAATTCACATGACATCAGATATGTCCTTATGCATTTCAATAGTTTTGGCATTAGATATGTCACACGTATTATATGAGCTATATATATATATATTGTTTTGGGAGTAGTATTTAGCACCGAGCGATGAGGATTCAGATAGCCCAAGTCCAGAATTACATTGCCATCATAAGTTTACCTTTGTGGCTTTTGACATGATCCTTATGACATAGTTCTATCTTTGATTGGTTAGGACAACTTTTTTTAGTGTGGGTACATGGCACTGGACTCAATGTAGCTCACCATGGTTTATGTCTGTTAATAGAAATTCTCATATGACTATTTCTAATCTATGAAGTTATATGATGTTCTACTTTGAAACTTGAATTTTATTTCATGTCTTAAGCTTAAATCTTGATATTTACTTCAGCTTTCTCTCATTATGTATGAAATTCATTTTAAGCATGTTTTAAGTGCATTTTTACCATATGTATGCATATCTGATGTATTTGGTACATCCTATAATACTAACGCATATTCTCGCGATGCATTCTTTGAAGATACAGATTCAGGTTCGGGTCCTCAAATTCGTGGCTAGAGGTTAGCAGGTGTCTCAGCTTCGAGTGGTGAGTCCTCATCCTTTGAGGACTAGTATCAGTTTAGCTACTTCTATGGTTTTCTTTTTAGTATTTTGAGTTAGCTAGAGTCTTGTCCTAGCAACTCATTATTAAGTTTAGAGGCTTTTCAGACATACTTAGAGATTCTGTATTTGAGGCTTCAGATTCTATTATGTTTATACCTTGATCTATTGATGACTCAATTTGCTTACCTCTTCATTTTAATGCTTCTGCTAAGTTTATCTATGTTTGCTTAAGTCATGCTAAATCCAATGGTTAACATAAGACACTTGTGGTTTTAGGTCCCGTGTTATGTCTAGAGGGTAGTCTTGAGGCATTACAAACTTGGTATCATAGCATCAGGTTCAAGAGTCCTAGGGTGTCTGAAAGTCACATCTAGTAGAGTCTCTTTCATATGTGTGAAGCACGCCACACTTATGGGAGTGCAACTACGAGGTGTCTTAGGAAAATACTTTACTTATTTCATGATCAATATCATGCGATAGAGTTTAACTCTATTACCTCTCTAATCCAATCTTTATGCATTTCACATTATTCCTCCTCGCCATGCCATGCCTCTCCGAGACAATACTCGAAATTCTAATCCTTCAATTCCAGACCCCGAGGTCACAATATACATAGTTTAAAAATGCCATTCATATGCTAGCTCAGACTACGGCCGCTCAGGACAATCAGTAGGCTCCTATCCCCGGCTATCCTCAAGGTGGAGTTACGGCCCACATTCGAGACTTCATTTGCATGAACCTATCTGAGTTTTAGGGTTTGAAAGTTGGTGAGGATCCACAAAATTTCATGGATGAGGTGAAGAAGATCTTTGATATGATGCAGGTTGTTGGTATTGATGGTGTTGAGCTAGCTTCCTACTAGCTAAAGGATGTGTCTCACATTTGGTATACTTAGTGAAAGGATACTAGGGCTAGGAATGTGGTCCCTATGACTTGGGAGTGCTTTGAGAGGGCTTTTCTTGATCGGTTCTTCCCTAGAGAGTTGTGGGAGGCTAAGGCCAAAGAGTTCATGAATTTGAGGCAAGGATCTATGTCGGTTTTGGAATATAGGTTGAAGTTCACTCAACTTTCTAGGTATGCTCCTTCTATGATGGTCGATTCGAGGGATCAAATGAGCAAGTTCATTAATAGGGTGTAAGATTTGGTTAAGAAAGTGTGCATATCCGCTATGATTTTGGATGATATAAATATTTCTAGACTTACGACTCATGCTCACCAGATTGAGGGAGATAAGTTGAGGGAGATGGCAAGAGAGAACAAGAGGTCTAGATCAGAGAGTTTGGGTTTTAGCCATTGGAGGTTCGGATGTAGACAACGTTCTTTATTTCATAAGAAATCATCAGGACCCGTGCATTCTTCAGCTAGTGCTCCTACTCAGGTCCCCAAGACTAGGCATGATCAGTCAGGTAGGGGATTAGGTTCGCAGTTTCAAGGGAGTGTTGCAAAAGGGCCTACCTTTCCTGTTCGCAACAAGTGTAGGAAAAATCACTTGGGAGAGTGTCATTTGGGCACAGGTGAATGGTTTGGATCTGGACATTTTGGGCACATGATAAGGGATTGCCCTTCAGCCAAGAAGGGATAGGGAGGCAGCAAGACTTAGTCTGCTCTAGCAGCCCCAGGAGGTCGACCAGCCCAACAGAGTGTTGCTTTTGGTTCAGGTCGTGGTCAGCGCCAGTATTTTCTTTATGTCTTCTCGCCAGAACCAGGAGAGTTCCCTGGACGTTATCAATGGTATGTTGAAAGTCTTCTCTCTCGATGTGTATACTTTATTGGACCCTGGTGCATCCATATCCTTTGTGACCCCTTATGTTGCTTGCAAGTTTGAAATTTTTCATGAACAACTCTTAAAACCCTTTTGTGTTTCTAATCCTGTTGATGAGTTAGTCATAGACAAAAAAATTACTGAAATTGACCTATCTCAGTCCTTCATATTATCACTTTAGCAGATCTAGTAGAGTTGAAGATGACTAATTTCGATGTTATTATTGCTATGGATTGGTCGTATTCATGTTATACCTTAGTTGATTATCGTACCCGAGTCATTAGTTTCAAGTTTCCAAATAAACTTGTCTTAGAGTGGCAAGGTAGTCCTCCATCCTCAAAGGGTCGTTTCATATCATATCTCAAGGCTAGGAAGATGATTTCTAAGGGTTATGTCTATCACATAGTTTGGGTTATAGACACAGACTCTGAAACTCTCTCTATCCAGTCATTTTCTATTGTGAATAAGTTTTCAGAAGTATTTCTCGAAGATTTGCCCGGAGTCCCTCTCGAGCGGGAGATCGACTTTGGAATAGATGTTCTTTCACATACGCATCCTATTTCAATTCCTCCTTATAGAATGGCTCCAGTGGAACTTAAGGAATTGAAAGAACATTTGAAGGACCTACTTGATAAGGGTTTTATCAGGCCCAATATCTCTCCATGGGATGTTCCAGTTCTATTCGTGCGAAAGAAAGATAGTTCTCTCAGAATGTGTCTCAACTATCATTAGTTGAACAAGGTCATAAACAAGAATAAGTATCCCATTCCTAGGATTGATGACTAATTTGATTAGCTTCAGGGTGCTAGTTACTTCTCAAAGATCAACCTTAGATCCGGTTATATAAGCTAAGAGTTCGAGAGTGTGACATTCCGAAGACAGCTTTCAAAACTCGGTATGGTCATTATAAATTTGTGGTTATGTCTTTTGGACTAATAAATGCTTTTGTAGCTTTTATGGATTTGATGAACCATATGTTCAAACAGTATTTGGATATGTTTGTGATTGTTTTCATTGATGATATTCTTATATATTCTCGGAGTGAGAAGGATCATGCAGGCCACTTGAGAGTTGTGTTGCAGACTCTCAAGGATCGACAGTTATTTGCTAATTTCAGCAAATGCAAGTTTTGGATGTAGTCTATTGATTTTTTGGTTCATATTGTGACTAGATATGGTATTCTAGTTGATTCGCAATAAATACAGGCAGTAAAGAATTGGCCTAGACCCACTTCCCCATCGGATATTATGAGCTTTTTGTGTTTGGCTGGTTACTATAGGAGGTTTATGTAAGGGTTTTCTTCTATCACTACCTCATTGACTTGGTTGACTTAGAAGAAGGTAAATTTTTAGTGGACAGATCTATGTGAGAAGAACTTTCAGGAATTGAAAACTAGGTTGACCACAGCTCCAGTTTTGGCTCTACCCGAGGGCTTAGATGACTTTATCGTGTATTGTGAAGCTTCTAGGATTGGTTTGGGTTGTTTTTTGATGCAGCATGGTAGGTTGATTGCTTATGCTTCTAGACAGCTTAAGATTCATGAGAAGAACTACCTTACTCATGATCCTGAGCTAGCAGCAGTGGTCGTTGCTTTGATGATTTGGAGACACTCCTTGTATGGTGTTCATGTGAATGTATTCACCAATCATAAGGGTCTTCAGTATGTGTTTGCTCAAAAGGAATTGAATCTTCATCAAAAGAGATGTCTTGAGCTTCTTAAGGATTATGATATGAGTGTGCTTTACCATCCGGGTAAGGCCAATGTCATGGCGGATGCACTTAGTAGGTTGTCTATGGGTAATGTATCTTCGATTGAGGACGGAAAGAAGGAATTGGCCAAGGATATTCATAGACTTGCTCGATTAGGTGTTCACCTTATGGATTCGACGGATGGTGGTGTTATCGTTCAAAATGGTTCTGAATCATCTTTGGTAGCTAAAGTGAAAGAGAAGCAAAACAATGATCCTATTTTGCACTAGTTGAAGGGTGCAGTCCATCAGCAAAGGGTAGAGGTTTTCTCCTAAGGGGGAGATAGTGTGCTTCGTTATCAGGGCCGATTTTGTATTCCAAATATAGATGGGTTAAGACAGCGGATCTTGGTAAAGGCTCATAGCTCCAGATATTCTATTCACCCCGGTGCCACCAAGATGTACAGTTACCTATGGGAAATCTATTGGTGGAATGGCATGAAGAGGGACATAGAAGATTTTATGGCTAAGTGTCCTAACTGTCAGCAAGTAAAGGTAGAGCATCAGCGACCAGGTAGTATGACTCAGGATATTGATCTTCCTACTTGGAAGTGGGAAGTAATCAATATGGATTTCATTACAGGTTTACCTCATACTCGCGGGAAGCATGATTCTATTTGGGTGATCGTCAACTGAATGAATAAGTCAGACACTTTTTGGCTGTCAAGAATATGGATTCAGCAGAGGATTATGCTAGACTCTACATTCGTGAGATAGTCAAATTTTATGGTGTTCCATTGTCTATCATTTCAGATAGGGGGTATTTAGTTTACATCTCAGTTTTGGAGATCGTTTCAGAGAGGTCTTGGTATTCAGGTTAAGCTTAGCAAAACTTTTCACCCACAGACGGATGAACAAGTAGAGAGTACTATTCAGATTCTTGAGGACATATTGAGAGCTTGTCTGATTAACTTCAAAGGTAATTGGACTGATCAGTTAACTCTTATTGAATTTTCCTACAATAACAGTTTTTATTCTAGCATCCAGATGGCTCCTTATGAGGCACTTTATGGGCGGAGGTGTAGATCTCCTATTGGTTGGTTTGGGGTAGGTGAAGCATCTTTGATTGGTCCAGACTCAGTTCATGAGACTATGGAGAAGGTTCATATTATTGGGGAAAGGTTGAAGTTCTCGTGGAGATTTTTGATCATCAGATCGGAGGTTGAGGAACAAATAAGTTGCTTCAGTGAAGGTCCTTTGGAGAAATCAGCTAGTTGAGGGAGCTACTTGGAAAGTAGACGCAGCCATGAAAGCCAAGTACCCTCATCCCTTTCCTTCTGATTCAGTTTTAGCTTGAGGTAATAGTTTCCTCCTTAGTTTGTCCCTCCTATCCTAATCCACCATCTTGTCTCATGATCCTAGCATGCATTCATGTTTTCCAAAGTTAGTTCAGTCATGTTATGAGTTGAAAAGCTCAGTTTTCATGTTTATCCTTGAGTTTTCGTGTTTTGTTGCTTGGTTGGGCTGTTTTCTCTCTAGTTTTCCTTAGTCTTCATTCAAGGACGAATGATCCTAAGGGAGAGATATTGTAAAGCCTTGGAATTTCGAATCAACTTTTAAACTAAGAATCTCTGAAATTTTTTGATCATTTCAGGAATTACGAGTCCAAACCACGGGCCGTGGTCTGAACCACAAGCCGTGGAATGAACCCGTAGTTAGTATTATGTTGGTTCAACCTTTGATATGAGAACCACAAGTGGGTTCTATGGATCGTAATTTGTTCTACGGACTGTACTTTTCACTTGTGGAATCAAACCTGAGGGTTGCCTGTTCCCCAGGAACCATGAGTGGATTTTACAAACTGTAGTTTATTCTATGAATTGTACTGTTCACTCATGAAACTTGATCTACAGCTGAACACATTGGCCAGGAACAACGAGAGGAAACCACAAGTCATGGTTTAGTCTACGGCTAATGGATTGAACTCATAGAACCTGAAGCCACAGTTTTAACAGCTTTTTCTAATTTAAGTCCCTGGGTTATTTTTGTAATTACCCACCCTTTTAACTCCTAAGTGAGGTGGTTTTGGACAATTCTAGAAGTATTTTCACTTCTATTAGGCTAAGTTTCATCTCAAACCCTCATTCTATCCTAAAAGTGGAAAGGGTCTCTCAAGATTCAAGCCCCACGTTCCAAGTCTCAAATTCTCTTCATCCTTGATATAGAAAGTTTCATTTCAGGTATGTGGGTATTTAATAAGGGATTCCTTCCACCCTTGTACCCAAAACCCTCCAGTCTTACTTTGAATTATGAATTAATGAAATTAGGGTTCTTACCCAAATTGGAAAAAACTTATGGGTTCCGTTTTAAAGCATAAATTCATGGTTCCTCATTACTTATCTATGATTTATTTGAGATTCCTTAAATATTTTCCAAAGCCCATGCATTATAGATGAATTTTTGCATGTTTTCACTCAATTGCATGTTTTCACTCAATTGCATGTTTTTGAGTGAAATTGGCATGTTTAGATAACATGACCTCAAGTATGTTATGAAATTGCATGCCTAATTCTTCAAGTTATGGATTTAGAAGGAAAAGTATGTATTGGATTATGGCTATGCTAAGCTTTAAGACTTATGAATTGAAATTTGCATGACATCAGATATGTACTTATGCTTTTCAACAGTTTTGGCATTAGATATGTCACACGTATTATATGAGTTATATGTATTATTTTGGGAGTATTATTTAGCACCGAGTGATGAGGGTTCAGATAACCCAAGTCCAGAACTATGTTTCCACCGTAGGTTGCCCTAGGTGGCTTATGACAGATCCTTATGACATAGTTCTAACTTTGGTTGGTTAGGACAACCTTTTTCAGTGTGGGTGCATGACACTGGACTCCATGTAGCTCACCATGGTTTATGTCGGTTAATAAAAACTCTTGTATGACTATTTCTAAGCTATGAAGTTATATGATGTTCTACTTTAAAACTTGACTTCTATTTCATGTCTTAAGCTTAAAAATTGATATTTAGTGATTCTTTCTCTCATTATGTACTAAATTTATTTTAAACATATTTTAAGTGCGTTTTACCATATGTATGCATATCTCACATGCTCGGTACATCCTATAGTACTGATGCATATTCTTGTGTTGTATCCTTTGATGATGCATATTCATGTTTGAGTCCTCAGATTCGTGGCTAGAGGTTAGTAGGTGTCCCAGCTTCGAGTGGTGAGTCCTCATCCTTCGAGGACTAGTATCAGTTTAGCTACTTCTATGATTTTTTTCTTAGTATTTGGAGTTAGCTGGGGTCTTGTCCTAGAAACTCATTATTCAGTGTAAAGGCTTTTCAGACATAGTTAGAGACTTTGTATTTGAGGCTTCGTATTCTGTTACATTTATACCTTGATCTATTGATGACTCAGTTTGCTTACCTCTTCAGTTTAATGCTTCCGCTAAGTTTATCTATGTTTGCTAAAGTCATGCTAAAGCCAAGGGTTAACTTGGTATACTTGTGGTCCTGAGTCCCGTGTTAATTCAAGGGGTAACCTTGGGGTGTGACAGGTCCTGAACCAATGGTCCCTCTAGCCTAAACGCAACATTCCGGAGCTAACAACGGTGACAAAATTTCCATCCAATGATGTCGTCTCCAAATGTTGACCAAAGTCAATCAAACAAGCCCAACTGGCCTAAAAACATAGAACGAGAGAGAATTCCAAGTTGAATAGCTCCCAGATCCTGACCAAAGGTCCAACTAGACCAAAGTCCACACTCTGGAGCTAACAACACTGTCGGAATTCAATTTCGAGCACGATTGCCAAGAATATTCACCAAAGTCAATGATTTCAAAAGTTTAAAGCTCTAAAACAAGGAATGATCGTAAAGACCAAATAAAAGTCCCTAGCACCGAACTATCGGTCCTAGCAAGCCATTAATGACTTGAACCACTACAAGCAAGCTCTAACAGTATAAGAAATGTGAAAACACGAGAATGACCAGAAGGGTCATTACATTATCTATTCCAATTTTAGCCTAAATTCTCCAATCGTTCTAATTTGGTTACTGATGAATGCTCAAATCATGCTCCCCAAGTTGGAGGTCACGATGATCGTGCAGCAAAACAAAATTTATAATTCCCAATGAGTGTCGGGGTCATACCTAAGGGACTTGGAGATAGCTAAATTAAGATTGTATAGAATTGAGTTCAAAATGAGAGTAAGTGCTTATACAAGAAAAGTAAAAGGTTGGGGGAATTGGGATGTTTTCACTACAATCACAATTAAATAAAAGAAAATAAACAAAAGCGGGTGAACCAAGTAGAGTAGGTGACTAGGGATGTGTATCCAATGGGGCTTTAATCATGGATTAGAGTGATTATCAATTCACATTTATTCTCGCTTATTGACATAAGTAGTGTTGGTCATGGGTATGGATTGTTATCTCTCGATCAACAACCATATATCCGATAATCTCTGTTAGAGCACCATCGGTTTGATCGACAAACAACCAACCTAAGCTTGGGGAGGTGACACTATCTCTAGCTTAGACCCTTAAGGGGGTGATTCCTTCGATAAGAGCTATTTCTAGTCTCAAATCTAGAAGGATTCCCAAGTTCCCACTAGCAATTTCACATCTGAAACCATGAAATCCTCTTTCAAGCAATCACATAGTCAAGCAATGAAAATTAATGTTTGCAACCACCAATTGTAGGATTAAAACTTGGTGAAACTACTAGACCCATGTCAAATAAGCAATTATAAAGATGAATTAACAACACTCACACCCATTTGTCAAGAATCCATCATCAACACACCCCTAGACAAGAGAAATTAGCCACTCATAGCAAAAGAGAAAGATATACCAAATAGGTAAGTCAAAATCCTCTTCATTAGAGATAAATCTCAAGTTCCAAGCTCAATTTGAGTACACAAATGTTTAACCAAGAGAATGGATTCAACCCTTCTTCTCTTTGGAGAGGAAAACTTGTTCTTGAGGCAAAAAGCTTTCTAAAATATTCAGGACTGAAGTAGAATATTTACAATTGTGCCTAAATTGGCCTCTTATAGTTTCCCAAAATGTCACTGAAATTTAGGACAAAATTGCCCCTTCAGGTGGTGTGCAGTGCGATGTGTGGTTCGCATGTCGTGATGTGCATGTCGCATACCCTCTTCAGTTGGACCAGTAACTTCAGCTAACTTTTGGAGCTTCATGCGAAGGGGGTGAAGTTTGCACCTTAGGATGTGTGCGTCGCACAGCAACTGCACCTCTTAACAAATTCTTCAGTGAATTTTGCAACTTCATGTGGAGGAGGTGCGGTTTGCACCTCGACTTGTGCGTGTCGCATGACCGTTGCATCTCAGGTCAGAATCTCCAGCATTTCGAAACACTTCACACTTCACTCCTTTTGAGCTCTTTCTGGGTCTATTTACTTGTTTCTCATCATTTATCAAAAGTACCTGCATAGACATCAATAAAGGTCATAAGAACCTCTAAATCTATTCAAAACATAGCAATAATTCATGGATTTAGGGTCAATAAGTTGGTAGATTACCGACTTATCAAACCCCCAAACTTGAACTATTGCTTGCCCTCAAGCAAGATACTCACAAGGCAAGGAATAAATTATGCTTTAGACTCAATTAAGGCACAAGAGACTAATCTATACTAAAAATATAAGAAAAAGAATAAACAAAAGACTCACTACGATGCTCATCTCAATTTGAACCACCACAAACTCAAGGCATTTGGCCATGTAAAAACTTTTATCAAAAATGGCTTCATTCTCATTTGAAATCAAGGGAATTTTGTCATTCAAAAAAAGGCATTTAAGCTTCGCAAGTCATTGGCATGAACCGTCAAGGTTTGCCTCGAGATTCACCACATAACTTGTCTCATTCATTCCCCTAAATTGAAATAGAGACCTCATGTTTCAATTTGAGTGCATGATGCCACTCACCACAAGAGAAAATCCCACTGACAATCATTCAATTCACAAACAATCGGGATTATAGGAGAACCAAAAAGACTTTCACTCTCTCAAGGAAGTTCAAGTGAACACGCGTCGAACCATAGGCTTTCCCTTCATGCATATCACCACTAATGTAGGGTATCCAAGCTCAAAATCACCAAGGACTTGCGGGTTACAATATTGGCTAGGGCTAAGGTGAGGATTTCATTTGGTTTTACACCTCCCTAATGCTCTTTGTTCTCATTTCGAACACCGCTCACATTTTCAAATTTCAACTTCACCTTATTTCTCCCCCACACAACCCAAGAGTTATCCTTTTTACTCATGATCATTCAAACTCCTTGTATCACCTTTTATTTGGTATCACCTTTTATTTGGTATCACCTATTTTTGCTTTTCATTTTGCTCATTGGTTTGAAATTTTGGAGCAAATTTTCAATTCAAACCGAAGGTGCTATCTTGCACTTTGAGTGCACTTCTTTTCTTCTCCTCATTTGATCACATACACCCCCAAACTTAGGCATTTGCCTATGTTATCCTTCAATCCCCCCCCCCTAAACTTAGGAATTTAGCCTACACTGATTTTCAAGGACTTAGGGAGGATGGGTGCCAAGATAGAGATTCCAAAAAGGTCACGGTGTTAACAAGGTGCCAAAGAACGGTCACAAGCTCAAGAGGCTTCACTAGGGTTGAAGTCAAGGGAAGTCATTTGGGCAAAGTGTTTATCAAAAAGGGCCTAAGGTCATCTTCCAAGCTCGGTCACACCTAGAATTTCTCCTTAAATCACATTCAGGGCAAGTTCGAGATGACACTTATGCACAAGAATCAAGGTAAAGTCTCACCACACAAGGCATCATGCCACAAGACTTCTTTCATTACGCTCAAAATCAATTGGGACAAATGATTTTTGACAAGCTATTGCGAGTTCATTACACACTCGTTTGTGAGTCAATCAAGCCAAAGCGAGAGTGTGCAAGTCCTAACAAGAGAATGCTTTTCCTTAAAAAAAAATCATTTCCCTTCTTCCTTTTATTTTCAAAACAATTTGGCAAGAGAAATTTTTTGGTGGGCCCATTTCGAGACAAGAAACTATGGACTCGATTCTAAAACTAAAACTTGGCATTTTTCATTAAGAAAGTCGCATTTCAATCTATCATAGGGAAACACCAACCCGGTTCGACACTAAAACAAAAATAAAAGGAAAAGAAAATAATCAAAAACTTTTGCTCCTTGGGAAAGAACCGTGGTATTAAGAAAACCCTCGGACTGTATTTCTAAACTACTATTAACAAGGCGATATCTAAATTACACGCTCATGATTCAACGTAGGCCTTTAGCGCATTTTCAAAGCACGGGTTGTGAGACAATGGGGCATGTAAAACCAACCCGGTAGCATAATCTCAATCATCAAAAATCAAGCCCGGCGAGTTTGCAAGTAAGCTCAAAAATGAAAATAAAACATAATAAAAAGGCCTGGCAAGGGCACTAGCATCACAATCATCCAAAATGCACCCGAAAAGGGTCAAATAAAATCTAGCAGAATGTCATCAAGGTCCGACAAGCGCAATAAAAACTAGTATCTCAAGCCCACTCCGGGCACCAACAAAAGCAAGTAAAGCCACCCCATTCCCATAAAAATAGCATTTCCCTCAATGCTAATAGTGCAATGGGAAGAGGGTGGAACTCCCTAGAGGACTAACCCTCATTATCATCATCTTCAGTTGTCTCCTCATCTGAGGCTCTCCAAATCGGGCCAGCACCACCCTTTTGGGAGTGCGCAGAAACTGTGGAGTCATTGAGAAGCCTCTGAAACTCCATATCCTAATCATCACCCAACTCTTGATCCTCATTTCCAGTCAACACCTCATCCACATAGGCTACAAACAAGCTATCCAAAGGTTCGGGAATGGAATAAGGTGAAGGCAAGGTGGTCAAATCTTCTTGTACCACCGGAGTTTTACCTTTGCCCTTGTGAGCATCATCTTACAGTGTCTTGATAGACCCCTCTATGACATCAACCCTCATGCATAATGAGTTCAAGCTATCCATAACCCCTCGCACTGCATCTTTAATAGCCATATTTATCATACTGGGTAACTTCGTGGCTAGGTCGGTAGCTGACGTGCATGTCTATGAGTTTTATCCACCATGTCTTGAAGGCTACTTTTGGTCATAGACGGTGCAGGGTCATGTGGGTGTGCCTCTGAAGTAGTTTGGGAGGGAGATGAAATGTCTACTCTAGCACCAAGCTTATCACTGGCAACCCCACTCGACTGCTCAACCCTTTGCCTCTTGAACCTGGGGTATCCCTATCTGTTTTCTTATCAAGGTCGATTGTCCTAATAGCATGAGTGAAGTTGTTGCAACTGAGGGTGGGGACATCGGCCTCAGCACAAATCTTAGTAATCAGCACTAAAAAGGGAAAGGAGTAATTTCCTCGACGAGCTTTTCTCTGTATCACCATAGCTGCGATTTCTCCAAAGTTCACATGCTCCCTTGTCATAATGGACGCAATTAGAATGGTCCCATATTGGGTTATGTTCTAATAATTTTGGGAAGGCAAGAAATGGTTGCTCATAAGATCATACCATACGATCCTCGATGATCAGGGACCTCCTTGAAATATCCCCCCTATAGTGGACCAAAGAGGGACATCTTGAGTAATAACGGGGGATGTCTCCTGATATGGCTTTGATTTAGCCATCAACCTAGCTAGAATTATAGGAGTAGGCTCAATTAGATGATCCCAATAGATAGCATCGATAGCAGCTGGGGTAATAGAAACTTTCTTGCCCTGGACGACAACTACATTTAAGTTGGGGAAGTTGTCCTTGTTTCCTTTGTAACCCTTGGAATCTTGTGTGGCTTGATAGGCCACAAAGAATTCTCAGACTATCTCCTCATAGTATCCTCCGGGTACATCTTGGAATGGATGCCATCCCCGATTAGAAAATTGTTGGAGCATATTGGACAGCTCACTCCCAACTTCCCCCAGGTTAAAACTCTGCTATGTATTGAAAGTTCTTTTCTTGTCCCGCTTATAGTAGGCCTTCATGCCTTCCACCCCAAAACAAAACTTTGATTCTTCCGCTGCAATCATTTACCTAGGTTGGCCTCCCATGTTTCTCCTGCTAGAAGACATGTTCTACATCCTGAGATTGTAAGCCAATAACACAAACAAAACCTAAGAAGAAGTTAGCAAATACAAAGGACGAAAAGCAACTGACTAGAAAAATAAAGTAGGTGATTGTCGGCTTGTGCGGACCATATGCAAAATGCATGAGAGAGAGTGGGCATCGCATATGCTGTCGCACAAGCAAATAGAAACCTACAGGGATTTTCTCATTGAGATGCGAAGCTGGCACAATTCACACTATCCAAAGTGCGCGTCGCACCATGTGTCACCCCTCAAAGCAGTGAATGACTTTCTCTTTTTAACCTGGTGCAATACCTTATGTGACCCGCACACCAAGATCTATGCATCACATGCAAAATGCACAAAGGCTCGATTGGAATTTTTGGTTCCTCGTGTTCTTGTGAATTCCGCATGTGATCCATAGAGCAAGATGTGCTTAGCACTTGGCACCATTCAACCAACCAATCAACAATGAACAAAGGGGGACAAGGGATATTATGAACACAACCTCTGGGTACTCAGACTTCCCTGGGTTTCCATGAACACAACAACAAGCAAGAAAGGAACTCAACGACTTCCCTTAAGATGGATGTTACCCCGTCTATCATTGGGAACATCAAGCCCTCTCTTGCAATAATGGGTATCAATAATTTAAGCAATAATTAACTCCCTCCCCGCACAAGATCATACACCCCAAATATAATGCTTAACAATAATCATGGGTATACAATCAGCAAAATTCAGCCTCAAGAGTCCATTTCCAATCAAAGCCTCATGACACACGATGATTTTCCCTTAAGAACAACGTCACCCAATCTATCATCGGGCAAAATCATTCGTCAATCATAAGTGGGTTACTCAGACTTCACCCCAAACACAGATTTCAAGGCTAAAAACAAGTATTTAATGTCGGGGAACTTACCACAAGTGAAGATTACGAAGAGAGAAGTAAAGATTGAAGCTTTTTGGACTTCAATAATAGTGACCCAAGCAAAACCTCACCGGAGAACGACGACAGCAATGGTGGTGTAGTGGTGGAGATGGTTAGGAGAGAGGAGAGGAAGATTTTAGGAAAAGTAGAGAGGTTTGTGAAAGGTTTTGGGAGAGAATTTAGAGAGTTTGAGAGAAAAAATGGTTGAAGAATGAGAAGAGAGGCGGTTTTAAAAAGAAAAGAAGAAAAAAAATTGGGTCGTCTACGGGTCGGGTCAGTCAATGGGTTAGGTCAATTAAAATTCAAATTTACCTTTCGTGCGCTACAACATGCGATTCACACCAGCCTTGGTGCGGACCACATGGTGTTTCTCACATTGATGTGAGGCCAAAAATATATATATATATATATATATATAATCATTATTTCCCTCACATTTTAGTACATTTAATCATCTTTTGAGTATTGATTACATTATTTTGTGCTTAATATTATATTTTTGAGTATTGATTACATTATTTTGTGCTTAATATTATATTTTTTTTATGTGTAGGATTAAAATGATGTAAAAATGAAAAGATTTGGAGCAAAAATAAATTAAAAATGAATCATATAAGGAAATCAAGCAGGCAGCTTAATGAATTAAAGTTAATATAATATTAATTTATTTAGAAAAAGAGCAAAGGTCATATTGAATTGAAATTGGAAGATCACCTACCTGTACGTGGCAGATGGTGAAGACCCCAACTTCAGTTGCAATGTGGAGTTAGCGCGGACCATGGCGCGAGAAATCACTGCTTTCTGAATCTGATTTTGCCTCTCGCTCCACTCTCTTGCTTTGCAAGCGTGGCGCGAGCTTAGTGAAAAATTCTCCTAGTTCAGTTTGGATTTGGTTTATAAAAGTGCAGATTTTTTGGTATATAAATACATCTTAAACACATTTTTTACATAACTTTTGACCTAAGGAGAGCTAGGAGCCGCCATGGAGGCCGGAGAAAACTGATTCTATCTTTTATTCTCTATTATTTATTTTTTACATTTTTCTTTGGATGATTTGTTGTAATTTTTCCATGTCTATGTGGGGTTAAACTTCTCATCTAGGATTATGGTAGCTTCATGATTGTTGTCGTATGAACTTTAATTGATTTGTTAAGATATTTATCGTCGTGCTACGGCTCGTGTGGTTACTTACTTTTTCTTGGGCTTAATTAGTAATTTGTTTGCTTGATCACCATTCAAATACTATTTGTGACGCGTAAATTGAACTAGGAATAGAGAATTTGTGTGTGTAATAAGAAAAAGTAGGACTTGATTGTGAACCTTATAGAGAAAGTGGAACGATTCGCTAATGTGGGTAGGAATATACCCGTTAGCCTTGCTTAGTTGATACGGAAGAGAAATCACATGTCCTTCACTATCGACCGACGACCATAGGAATATAGGCATTAGGAATAGTCAAGGAGACCTAGAGTTGTTGGCAAAACGCTCAATATGATTAAAATCAACCCGCAACTAGTAACCCGATAAGAAATCAGAAAACGTTCAAGTGATTACTCAACATGATTGCTAGCAAATTCATAATTCTAGATCGATTTAATCTCATTAATTACGTAAAAATCTGTTCTTCGTCTGGTTAATTGCTCATTAATTAGTTAGTTTATGTTTCTTTTTTAGTTTAGTTAATTCATAATATAATTTGGATTTTTCTGCTTGAATAAATAAATAGAATTAATTTAATTTAGTAAATAGTTAATTGACAAGTCCCTGTGGGTACGATATCTGGACTTAAAATCTTATATTACTTGTACGACCGCGTACACTTGCGTGTACGAAAGGACGCAACAAGTTTTTGGCTCCGTTGCCGGGGACTTAGAAATTAACTGTTTATCTAGATTAAATTTTTTCTTTTTATCTATTTAAGTTTTATTTTTTATTTTTTTCTTATCTTTTTTTTATTATTTTAAAAGAAAAATAAATATTGTGCTACCCTTCTTAACATGGCATCTTGGAATAAAAATTGGTATAGCGATGAGTATTTATTTACTAATAATTCTTGTATTTATTGTGGAGGATCCCACTTTAATTTATTGTGTCATAATTTTTCCGAGAGAGGGTTGTGCGCACCTACCCAATCCTTTGCAGGAAATTTGTGTGATATATATGGTCGTCTAAATGGTCATTGGTATGAGTGTCCTTACTCCTATTCCCCGTCTCGGAACCCCTATTATGATTCTTCTGTTGCTTATGATGTTGATAGAGGTAATGAAGTGGAGGATGTAGAACGTCATGCTCAAACGAGTGAATTGATAAAACAAATACAAGAGCTACCGCATTGACTCGAAATCAGACTGAGGAAAGCATGAAATCCCTGAAAAGGTTTAAGGCCGAACTGTCAGAAATAAAGGTTGCATATGGAATTTGTAATGATACTGGCCAACTTGGAGAGCAAAATGAGTAATTCTGACCTTTCAACCATTCTTTTTTGATTGATGTCAATGTTGAGGAGGTGTGCAAAAGTGAGAATGTCACACAAAATGAATTTTTGGAGTTGAGGCGTGTTGGACCTCATTCTAAGCATTTTTCGACATTGTGTTTGGTTAGTGACATGAAAATTGAGCCTTCCAAACCAATGAAAAAGTTTGTGGATGAGGAGCAAGACCCTTGTATTCTGAAATTTGTCATGCCAAAAAGACAAAATGACATTCCTCACTTAAGGGCCAACAAGTGCAAGATGCGATATTTATTGCTTGGTTTCTTTATTTTTACACCACCGCCCTTTGATCAGAGAAGAAAATTTGATGCAAAGTTAGGGGTACAATTTATAAGTTCAAAGTGGAAGAAAAAGTGGTGAATTTTATTGCATCGTGCCGCGACGTTAAATTATGCGCTTATTGGGAGGCACCAATTTGTAATAGTGTAGCTTCTTATTTATTTTTATAGTGTCACTTTTTATTTTGGTTTTGTTTTGCAGGTTTGGGGAAGTCTGAGTACCCGAATTTGAAAGCTAAGGAGCATGGTTTAAGCTTAAGTGTGAGGTCGTTCACCCTTTGATTCATTGTGAAGAAACATGTTGCTAGCTAGGCCCTAAAGGGCCTTAGGGAGTATCTCTAACCCGATTTTTATCTTATTTATTTCTTTGGGGACAAAGCATAACTTTAATTGTGGGGTGGGGTATCTTCTAATATTTGTTAAGGGTGATGTATGCCATAGGTTGTTGAGTGTTTTTTAGATGAAAAAAATTGAAAAAAAAAAGAGGAAAAAAAACTTAAAAACACAAAAACAAAATTCCTTTATTCTTTAATTAGTATAGTTTTTAGCTTTTTAATTCTTTTTAGAGGCATACTTCATCCAGCCCTTGGTTTTTTTCGGTTCTTTTTCTAGGGGGAGCCCTTTGAACCGTGTAATTTTTATTTTTAGGAGTAACTTTTTTATTTTTTACTTTTCAAGAGAAAAGAATAGACCTTTTGACTTGTTTGATACTAGCAATTTAGGCCTGAATTTGAGTAGTACTTTCCTGTGAGTGCTTGAGTATAAAACAAAATAGCAAATCTTTTGACACCTAGGCTCAGGGTAATGACTATGTACATAGCTTATTATTATTTTGTAGTTTTCTAGGATCTTGTCTGTCTCAGAAGTGGAATTGATCCATCTTGATTGAGATTTGTGCCATGTGAGGTGAGATTTTTGTGCATACTCCATGTTTTGTATCTTAGTCTAGAACTTGCCATGCATGTTATTGAAGCGAAACAAAAGTGTTGCTATCTTTAGAAGATGATAATAGTCTCTCTTTGAAATTTTAGCCTGTTCAGATATTGTACCACTAGTTAGCCCCTTTGAGCATGTCGCCTTTCGTTTGGTAGCCGCATTTTTTCTTTGATCCTTTTATTGAATTCCTAATTTTTGCACCCTTCTTCCTTGAGCACTGTAGCATAGACTCTGATAAAATTGTTAGATCTGAAGAAAAGGAAAGGTCAAATTGAAAAGGTGACCATTGAAAGTTACTTGTGATGAAAAGGCCCTCTTTGAAAGAATGTAACATGAAAATAAGGAAAGAAAAATTTCTTGAAAAAAAAATGATTGAAGCATTCTTGATAGGATGAGAATACTAGTGAAAATAAATTAAAGAGGGGGCTGAAAAAAATAAAGAAGAAGAAAATAATGGGTGATGAAGTAAAAAAAGTGCAAAGTGCTTAGGGAAGTGTAAGTCACTATTATATAGTTTTTCTACCTGTCCTCTAGCCAACATTACAACCCGTTAAAGTCCTATTTGATTCTGTTCGAGCATGCTTAATTAGTAGAGATGTACATAATGGGCAAGCCTATGTTTCTTTGTGCATACATGTGAATTCGTTTGTGAGTGCGAGAGTTGTGCTTTGATGCTAAGTCCTTAATTTATATTAGATTCTTTAAATTGAGTATATGGACTATTTCTTATTATAAGAGTACTTGTTTCATAATAGATAGGTGATGTTATTAGATTTCTTTGATGGAGTAAGTGAGCGAGCTTAAATTCGTTGAGTTAGAGTCCTTCTTTGAGGTTAGGAGGTTAGAAGTTTGTTAGTTGTTTGTATATCTTGCATAAGGATCGAGAAGTGTACTTGATGTTTTGAATTTTTGTATGGCCTAATTATTTGTATCAATCAAAGTGGTGGTGTTCCTAGCTTGAATTAGTGAGATGAGCTTTAATGCTTGCTCGAGGATGAGCAAGAGTCTAAGTGTGGGGTGTTGATATGAGGCCAAAAATATATCTATTTAATTATTATTTGTCTCACATTTTAGTACTTTTAATCGTCTTTTGAGTATTGATTACATTATTTTATGCTTAATATTATATTTTTTATGTGTAGGATTAAAATGATGAAAAGATGAAAAGATTTGGAGCAAAAATGAATTAAAAACGAGAAATCATATAAGGAAATAAAGCAGGCAGCTTAATGAATTAAAGTTAATATAATATTAATTTATTTAGAAAAAAAAAAAAGCAAAGGGCATATTGAATTGAAATTGGAAGATCACTTACCTGTACGTGGCAGATGGTGAAGACCCCAACTTCAGTTGCAATGTGGAGTTAGCGCGGACCATGGCGCGAGAAATCGCTGCTTTCTTAATCTGATTTTGCCTCTCGCGCCACTCTCTTGCTTTGCAAGCGTGGCGCGAGCTTACCGGAAAATTCTCCTAGTTCAGTTTGGATTTGGTTTATAAAAGTTCCGACTTTTTGGTATTCTATAAATACATCCTAAACATAATTTTTACATAACTTTTGACCTAAGGAGAGCTAAGAGCCGCCGTGGAGGCAAACTGATTCTATCTTTTTTTCTCTATTATTTATTTTTTATGTTTTTCTTTGGATGATTTGTTGTAATTTCTCCATGTCTATGTGGGGTTAAAATTCTCATCTAGGATTATGGTAGCTTCATGATTGTTGTCGTATGAGCTTTAATTGATTTGTTAAGATATCTATCGTCGTGCTACGGCTCGTGTTTACTTTTTCTTGGGCTTAATTAGTAATTTGTTTGCTTGATCACCATTCAAATACTATTTGTGGCGCGTAAATTGAACTAGGAATAAAGAATTTGCGTGTGTAATAAGAAAAAGTAGGACTTGATTGTGAACCTTATAGGGAAAGAGGAACGATTTGCTAATGTGGATAGGAATATACCCGTTAGCCTTGCTTAGTTGATACGGAAGAGAAACTACATGTCCTTCACTATCGACCGACGACCATAGGTATATAGGCGTTACGAATAGTCAAGGAGACCTAGAGTTGTTGGCAAAACGCTCAATATGGTTAAAATTAACCCGCAACTAGTAACCCGATAAAAAATCAGAATCAGTTCAATTGATTACTCAACATGATTTCTAGCGAATCCATAATCCTAGATCGATTTCATCTCATTGATTACGTAAAAATTTGTTCTTCGTCTGGTTAACTGCTCATTAATTAGTTAGTTTATTTTTCTTTTTAGTTTAGTTAATTCATAATATAATTTGTATTTTTCTACTTGAATAAATAAATAGAATTAATTTAATTTAGTAAATAGTTAATTGACAAGTCCCTGTGGGTACGATATCTGGACTTAAAATCCTATATTACTTGTACGACCGCGTACACTTGCGTATGCGAAAGGATGCAACACACATCATCCCTTTTTTTCTCCCATAGTTTGTCAAGGCATCTGCCTTGCCATGTGATAGAGGTGCGACGCGCACATGGGCTCGTGCGGTCCGCACAGCCCAGTGCACATCGCCTCCAAAATTTCAAATTCCTTAAGGCAATCTGTTTTGGCATGCAGTGCACTGTGTGACATGCATAATTGCTTGTGCGGTCCGATGCACAGTCCGCCGCACAACCCAGTTTTTGCCCTGCTTATTCTTGTCCATATTTTCATCCCTGCATTCCCTACAAACACACCAAAAACAACAAAAGATAACCAAAAAATAAATAAAGAAACTTGGGTTGCCTCCCAAGAAGCACTTGATTTAACGTCGCGGCACGACGATACTACCTCAATCAATCATTCTTTGGGTTGGTGATGGTGTCGCTAGGCAACGTCCCTTTCATCCTCGAGTTCATTTGGCTTGAGAGGTGGTTTATTTGGGCCTCAAGATGCTTGATCGAGGCTGAGTGGGAGCTCACAATTTGGTGAAGTGTTGAGACTTTACTCTTTAGCTCACGTACTCCCATATTTATGGTGTCCACCTTTTTAAGAACCAAGGACAACATGTCCTTCAACTTGGAATGGCCGGGGTTGCTTGTGTCTGATTGGTAGAGAGAGTCTTCCTTCTTCGGAGGAATATAGGGATTCGAACTCCGGTGGTTGAAATGATCACCATCGTTATCTCTATCCCGCCAATTTCCGTCTCTTTCTTTGTCTCAAATCCAACCTTGGTTCTCCTCCCTCGGGCGATAATTCCCAGGATGAGAACTCGCCGATACAAAGCACAGTTTGCCATCAACTACTATCATTAATTCATCATCACTCGCTTTGATTTCTGGTGTACTCACTGCATTCACTGTTTTAGCACCACCCGCTCCCATCACATACTTGGCCATTAGATCAATTTGTGTTATCATTTTGGCCATTGTCTCATCACCTTTGTCATGCCCCGAGGCTACCCCCTAGACGCAATATGGTGCTTAGTGTCACAAGTGACCCCAAGCTAACCCATGGCATGGCATATCTATACAATTTCAATTAAAATATGCACGGTGCGGATGCTAAAAATAATTTAATATCTGAAGTGGGGGAACAACCCAAAATGTCTGAATATATGAAATATATAAGAGAGTATAATGCAGTCTGAAAATAACCCTAACAACTCAAGCTGAATCTAGTCTATATTTGAAAGCCTCTAACTGATATGAGTTGCTGGGACATACCCCTAGCTAACTCTAACAAGACTGAAACTGAAAAAGTAAATATTGAAAGTAAAGCATTTCTATCGTCCTTGAACTGTGAGGACTCACCACTAAAGCTGCTGAGTACGGACTGGAAATCGACTAAGAGAGATCTGGATGTTGAGCGCCTGAACCTACATCATAAAATGATGGAGCGCAAAAGTATGTGTCAGTACTTAGAATATACTGAGCATGCGGGATATGGACTAAGTTGAACAACATAATAACTGAACATGGAAATATATATACTAAAGCATAAACTGAGAAGTAAGTTGAGATGCAATGACCAAATAAATATCATGAGTATATCACATGTTGAGCTGAACAACTGAATATAAAGTCAGTGCAATATGAGTCTGATTGTGGGAGATACTATTAACCGACAAACCCCAAGTTGAGCTAACTATGGGGCTAACCTATAACCCTGGATGGAAGGGTGTTCATACCTTTCCAAGGGTACAAACAAGTCTGATGTGGATCCACTAAATTGTCTTCCACAAGGGACAAGGGTATCAAGCCTAATCTGACGGGTGACCCTTTAGAATCTACGGTGGTGTCGTAGTTCTGGGACTCAGGGATCGCTGCTAAAGGTCTCAACCTAAGCTGGCAGGTGAGCCTTCATCCCTTTGCCCGCTCGGTGCTAAGTTTACTCCTAACTGAATATAAAGCAAAAAATTTAACTATAGTACTGGATAGCTCAAAAAACTCATATAACCTGAGAATGCAAAATACAAATACTGAAAGATATGGCATTCGAATTCCTGAAGCATGATTATCTGACAAATCTGCCTAGCAAGCATAACCTATGACATAGTGAAATTTACACAAGCTAGGGTTTCTGAGCCTTATACAAGAAACTATGCTAATTCTCCAAGAACATGTAAATATGTACCATGGAAGTTACAACAACTGACTTACAATGAATCCCTAAGATTTAGGAACCCTAGGTCTGAACAGTTTATGGAAAAACTGAGGATATGACTGAAATCTAGGGACCTAATGGGTGATAGGAACCCACTAGTGAAATCCCACATACCTGGTGAAGAGACTACTGAGAAATACCTTAGATTTTGGGGCTGAACTTGAAGAAGACCTCTGCTTGTTCTTGAGAGAAAACTGTCGCCTCTTTTGTTTCTTTTCTTTCTAAGTCTGATGATTTTAGGAGAATAGAGGTTTTAGGTAGTTATTGTCTAATTAATTAGGCTTAGAGTAGTCAAAGCGTCATAGCTTAGGCATTAATAGATGTAGGGAAAGTCTGGAATGCCCTTGGAAAATAATTAGAAAAGCTACTGATATTCGCGACTCAGGGATCACAACCTGATTCTACGGCTCGTGGAAAGTTACATGACTCGTGGAACCCTATCGTGGCTTCCTTCTCCTGAAAAGAGAGCTACTAGAATGGATTCCACGAGTTGGGTTCACGGATCGTGGAAACTTCCATAAGTCATGGAACCCACTCGTGGTTCCTGGGCTGAAATCTTTGGCTCTCTGAAGATTAGTTCCAGGGATTAGGTTCACGACTTGTGTAAACCTCCATGGGCTGTGGAACCCACTCATGGTTCCTGTGGACTTAGTGCTGGCTACTGGAACTGGTTTCGCCAGTTGGGCTCATGACTCACGGAAACTTTCACGGGTCGTGAAACCCAATCGTGGTTCCTGGGAGTCATATACTAAGAGGATTCCAAAGACAAGTTCTATGGTCCGTGGAAACTTCTACGGTCCATTGAAACTTTTACGGTCCGTTGACTCATGTCCTAGGATGAACTTCAGAGGAGCAGTCCTCTGATCTTTGTTCCACGAGTCCAGTCCATGACTCGTGCACTGTTCCACGGCTCATGGAAGTGACTCATGGTTATGCTGAAAGTTGAAAATTTTTATTTCCTCTTGTTTTTCTGGGCTTGGAAGTTATAGGGTGTTATAATATCTCCCCCTTAGGATCATTCTCCCTCGAATGAAGACTAAACAAGCTGAGTTTAGAGGGAAAGAGCTGCATCCCTACCAACTGAGTACTAGAAATTGTTACCTAACTGAACTAAGTTCCATGAACATGAAAATATTTTGACATGCAAGGATAACTTAGGGAACAAGGTACTGAAACTGAATTACACAAGAGTTAACTGAGAGACTAGGGAGAGACTATTACCTCAAGCTGAAACTGGATCAAAAAAAAAGAGGTAAGGGTACTTGGCTATCATGGCTGATTCTGCTTCCTAAGTAGCTCCCTCTACGGACTGGTTCCTCAACAACACCTTTATTGAAGCAACTTCATATTTCTCAATCTACAAACCTGACGATCAAGGATCTCAACTGGAACCTCCTCATAGGTGAGGCTATCCTTCATAGCCACACTCTCTAAAGGTACTATCGATGTTGGGTCCCCCACACACTTCTTCAACAAGAAAATGTGAAAGACTGGATGAACCGCTGCTAATTTTGCTAGCAACTCTAACTCATAGGCCACATTACCAACTCTTTTCAGGATTTTGTAAGGACCTACATACCTAGGACTAAGCTTCCCTTTCTTGCCAAATCTCATTACCCCCTTCATGGGTGACACTTTCAAGAAAAACTAATCATTGATTTCAAACTCTAAGTCCCTTCTCCTCACATCTGCATAGTACTTTTGACAACTATGAGTTGTCTTTAGTCTATCTCTGATGAGCTAAACTTTCTCCATAGCCTCATGGACCGAATCTGGTCCAATCAAGGCTGCTTCACCTACTTCAAACCAACCAACCGGTGATTTGTATCTACGCCCATAAAGTGCCTCATATGGGGCCATCTGAATACTGGAGTGAAAACTGTTATTGTAGGCAAACTCGATGAGAGGTAGTGATCATCCTAACTACCTTTGAAATTGATCACACAAGCCCTCAACATGTCTTCTAAGTTCTGAATGGTATGCTCTGCCTGACCATCCGTCTGCAGATGAAATGTCATGCTAAGATTCACCTGAGTACCAAGACCTTTTTGAAAAGACTTACAGAAATTAGACATAAATTGAGGACCCCTATCTGAGATGATAGACAAGGGAACCCTATGTAGCCTGACTATCTTGCTGATGTAGAGTCTGGCATAATCCTCCGCTGAATCTGTAGTTTTGACTACCAAGAAGTGAGTTGACTTAGTGACTTTGTCCTCTATCACCCAAATGGAGTCATGTTGTCTGTGAGTACGAGGTAATCCCATAATGAAATCCATGTTGACCACTTCCTACTTCCAAGTAGGAATGCTAATCTCCTGAGTCACACCTCCTGGTTTCTGATGTTCTACTTTAACCTGCTGACAGTTGGGACACTTAGCCATAAAATTGGTGATGTCCCTCTTCATGTCGTTCCACCAATAGACTTCCCGTAGATCATGGTACATCTTAGTGGCACCTGGATGAATTGAATATCTGGAATTATGGGCTTCTGTCAGGATCTACTGCCTCAACTCACCCACCTTAGCAACACATAAGCAACCCTGATAACGAAGCACACTATTTCCCCCTTGGGAGAAAACCTCAATTCTCTACTGATGAACTACACCCTTCAGCTGAAGCAATATAGGGTCACTATCCTATTTCTCCTTAACCTCCACTACCAATGAAGATTCTGATCCATTCTGGACTATCACAGCACCATCAGACATGTCATGAGGCAAACTCCTAAGCGAGAAAGCTGATGAACCTCTCTGGATAATTATTTCTTCTTTTCCTCGACATGTGACACACTACCCATATACAGTCTCCTAAGAGCATCAACCACTATGTTGGACTTACCCCGATGGTAGAGCACATTCATATCATAATCCTAGAGGAACTCAAGCCATCTCCTCTGACACAGATTCAACTCTTTCTGGGTGAACACATATTGGAGGCTCTTATGATCTTCGAATACATCAACATGAACACCATACAAGTAAAGTCTCCAAATCTTTAGGGAAAATAGAACTGCTGCAAGCTCTAAATCATGAGTTGGGTAGTTCTTCTCATGGATCTTAAGTTGTCTGGTAGCATAAGCTATGACCTTACTCTGCTGCACAAAACACAACCTAGGCCGATCTTGTCATGCCCCGAAGCTACCCCCCTAGATGCAACACGGTGCTTAGTGTCACAAGTGACCTCAAGCTAACCCATGGCATGGCATATCTATGTAAAACTAGTTTAGAGATATGTACTGTGTGGAAACTAAAGAAATTTAATATCTTAAAGCAAGGAAAGAGCCCAACAAATCTGAAATGGATATGGTTTAGTGCTGACTGAAAACAACACTAACGACTGCTGAGTAGAGTCTAGTCTATGTCTGAAAGCCATCTAACTGAATATGAGTTGCTGGGACATTCCCTTAGCTAACTCTACAAATCTAAAACTGAAGGTAAATACTGAAATGAGGCATGTTTATTGCCCTCAAACTAATGAGGACTCACCACTAGACTGCTGAGTACGAACTGGGGAACCGAGCTAGGCGCGGTCTAGATGCTGAGTGCCTGAACCTACATCATAAAACGATATAACACAAAGGTATGCATCAGTACTTTGAATGTACTGAGCATGCAGGATATATATACAAAGTTGGGCAATATAGAACTGAACATGAAGATAGATATACTACAACAAAACTGAACTGAAAGAAATGACCAAGTATAAATCATAAAATAGCATGTTGTACTGAATACTGAACATAAATACTGGATACAAGGTCAATGCACATGAATCTGAATGTGGGAGACACTAATAACCGACATACCCTAAGTTGAGCTAACTATGGGGCCAACCATGACCCTGGATGGGAGGGTGTTCATACCTTGCCAAGGGTACGAACAAGTATGACTTGGATCCACTACTGATGTCCATAAGGGACAAGGAGGTACAACTTAGTTTGACAACTGACTCCTTTAAATCTACGGTGGCGTCGTAGTTTTAGGACTTGGGGCCGGCTACTAAAGGTCATATCCTAAACTGATAGCTAAGGCCTCATCCCCTAGTCTGCTTGGTACTAAGTCTACTCCCACTGAATCTAAGGACAATATACTGAAACAAGGAATATCTCAAAATGCTGGTAACTGACCGAGAATGCAACATAAATATACTGAAGGTTATAACATTCAATTTCTGAAGCATGGGCATAAAATTGTTCTACCTAACAGGTCAAATTCATGAAATACTAGATTATCTACAAGTTAGGGTTTCTGAGCATTGTTCATGAAACTGTACTAATTCTCCAACAAACATGTGATCAATACCATAAAAGTTGTAAGAACTGAATTACAATAATTTCCTAAGATTTAGGAACCCTAGGTCTGAAACATGCCTGGAGAAAACTGAAGATTTACTAGAATATAGGGACCTAATGTGTGAAAGGAACCCACTAGTGAAATCCCACATACCTGGTGAAGAAATCCACGGAGAAATCCTTGATTTTTGGGGCTAAACTTGATGAAGGCCTTTTCCTGTTCTTGAGAGAAAATTGTCGCCCTTTGTGTTTCTATTCTTTCAAAGTTTGATAGATTTTGGAGAATAGATGTTTAAGGTAGGTTTTGACTACTTAAATCAGGCTTATATGACATAAAACAACATAGCTTAGGCCTTAAAAGAGAAAGGAAAAGTCTCGAATACCCCTGGGAAAGTTTAAAAGAATCTGCAGAAAATTGTGCTTCAGGGATCAGGCTTGGTTGACGGACCGTCCTTCTGAACAACGGACCGTCAACCTGAGTCATGGTTCTGCCTAAGAGTTTAGGGGTCTCTGGTCCTAGGAATTATGACTCAACACGATGTACCATTCTTCTGAATGACGATCCGTCATATGACTCGTGGTTCCTGGGTCTGGAACTGGGGGTCCTCTGATTCATGGAAACCACGTGTGACAGGTCGAGTCGTGGTTCCAAACCACGGTCCACAGTTTGAACCATGGTCCTTAGGGAAAAACACCTAGGCTACTAGAGTCATGGATTACGGTTGTGGATGATGGTCTGTCATCCATAAGGATGGACCGTCGTTCGACCCATCTTCTCTATTACCTTTTTGGGGTCCTCTGGAACTTAGGACTACGAGTGAACAGGACGGACCATGGTTTCAAACTACGGTCCGTAGTACCGTGATTCCTGGAAACTTGAACTTTAATTGAAATTTTTATTTTCTACTGGTTTTCTGAGCTTAGTCTGGGCTTGGAAGTTCTGGGGTGTTACAATATCTCCCCCGTGGGATCATTCGTTCTTGAATGAAGACTAAACAATTGAGTTTGGAGAGAAAGAGCTGCAATCCCTACCAATTGAGTACTAGAAACTAATATCTAACTGAATTGAGTTCCATAAACATGCAAGTATACTGAAATGTAAGGAAAACTGATGGAATAAGGTACTGAGACTGAATTTCACAAGAGTACACTGAGAGACTGAAGAGAAGCCATTTACCTAAAGCTGAAACTGACTCGGAGGGAAAAAGGTGAGGATACTTGGACATCATGGCCGCTTCTGCTTCCCAAGTAGCTCCCTCTATGGACTGATTCCTCGACAAATCTTTAATCGAAGCGACTTTTTTATTCCTCAACCTACGAACCTGATGGTCAAGAATCTCAACCGGAACCTCGTCATAGGTGAGGCTATCCTTCACACCCACACTCTCTAAGGGTATTATCATTGTCGGATCACCCACACACTTCTTCAGCAAGGAAATGTGAAAGACTGGATGAACCACTGCTAGTTCTGCTAGCAATTCTAACTCATAAGCTACACTACCGACCCTTTTCAGGATTTTGTAAGGACCTACATACCTGGGAATGAGCTTCCCTTTCTTTCCAAATCTCATCACACTCTTCATGGGTGACACTTTCAGGAAAACTCACTCATCAATTTCAAACTCTAAATCTCTTCTTCTAACATCTGCATAAGATTTTTGATGGCTCTGAGCTGTCTTTAGCCTATCTCTGATAAGTAAACTTTCTCCATAGCCTCATGTACCGAATGTGGTCCAATCAAAGCTGCTTCACCTACTTTGAACCAACAAACAGGTGACCTACATCTACGCCCATAGAGGGCCTTATATGGGGCCATCTGAATGCTGGAATGGAAGTTGTTATTGTAGGCAAACTCTATGAGAGGTAGGTGATCATCCCAACTACCCTTGAAATTGATCACACAAGCTCTCAACATATCCTCCAAGGTCTGAATGGTACGCTCAGCCTGACCATCCATCTGCGGATGAAATGTTGTACTGAGATTCACCTGAGTACCAAGACCTTTCTGGAAAGATTTACAGAAATGAGATGTAAACTAAAAACAATTTCAATTAAAACATGCACTGTGCGGAAGCTAAAAACAATTTAATATCTGAAGTGGGGGAACAATCATACTTCATGTATGAATATATGAAATATATAAGAGAGTATAATGCAATCTGAAAACAACACTAACAACTCAATTTGAATCTAGTCTATGTCTGAAAGCCTCTAACTGATATGAGTTATTGTGACATGCCCCTAGCTAACTCTAACAAGACTGAAACTGAAAAGTAAATACTGAAATTAAAGCATGTCTATCATCCTCAAACTATGAGGACTCACCACTGAAGCTGTTGAGTACGAACTAGAAGTCGACTAAGCGCAATCTGGATGCTGAGTGTCTGAAACTATATCATAAAATGATATAGCATAAAAGTATGCGTCAGTACTTCGAATGTACTGAGCATGCGGGATATGGACTAAGCTGAACAACATAATAACTAAACATGGAAATATATATACTAAAGCATAATCTGAGAAGTAAGCTGAGATGCAATGACCAAATAAATATCATGAGTATATCACATGTTGAGCTGAATAACTGAATATAAGGTCAATGCAACATAAGTCTAACAGTGGGAGATACTATTCACCTATATACCCCAAGTTGAACTAACTATGGGGCCAACCTATAACCCTGGATGGAAGGGTGTTCATACCTTGCCAATGGTATGAACAAGTCTGATGTTGATCCACTAAACTATTGTCCACAAGGTACAAGGGTGTCAAGCCTAATCTGATGGGTGACCCTTTTAGAACCTATGGTGGCGTCGTAGTTCTAGGACTCAGGTATTGCTGCTAAAGGTCTCAGCCTAAGTTGGCAGGTGAGCCTTCATACCTTCACCCGCTCGATGCTAAGTTTACTCTCAACTGAATATAAAGCTAAAAATGCAACTGTAGTACTGGATAGCTCAAAACACTGATATAACCTGAGAATGCAACATACAAATACTGAAAGATATGGCATTCAAATTCTTGAAGCGTGATTGTCTGACAAATCTGCCTAGCAAGCATAATCTATGACATAGTGAAATTTACACAAGCTAGTGTTTCTGAGTCTTATACAAGAAACTATGCTAATTCTCCAAGAACATGTAAATAGGTACCATGGAAGTTACAACAACTGACTTACAATGAATCCCTATGATTTAGAAACCCTAGGTCTGAACAGTTCATAAAAAAACTGAGGAACTGACTGAAATCTAGGGACCTAATGGGTGAAAGGAACTCACTAGTGAAATCCCGCTAACCTGGTGAAGAGACTACTGAGAAATCCCTATGATTTCGGGGATGAACTTGAAGAAGACCTCTGCTTGTTCTTGAGAAAAAACTATCGCCTCTTTTATTTTTTTCTTTCTAAGTCTGATGATTTTTGGAGAATAGAGGTTTTAGTTATTTATTGACTAATTAATTAGTCTTAGAGTAGTCAAAATGTCATAGGTTAGGCACTAATAGATGTAGGAAAAGTCTTGAATGCCCCTGGAAAATAATTAGAAAAGCTGCTGAAATTCGCGACTCAGGGATCACGACCTCGTTCTATGGCTCGTGGAAAGTTACACAGCTCGTGGAACCCTAATGTGGCTTCCTGGTCCTGAAAGTAGAGCTACTGGAATGGATTCCACGAGTTGGGTTCATGGCTCGTGGTAACTTTCGCTGGGTGTGGAACCCACTCGTGGTTCCTGAGCTTAAATCCTTGGGTCTCTGGTTCCACAAGTTGGGTTCACGACTCGTGTAAACCTCCACGGGTCATGGAACCCACTCATGGTTCTTGAGGACTTAGTGCTGGATATTGGAACTGGTTCCACGAGTTGGGCTCAGGACTCGTGGAATCTTCCACGGGTTGTGAAACCCAATCGTGGTTCTTGGGAGTCATCTGCTAGGAGGATTCCATGGATGATTTCTACGGTCCACGGAAACTTCTATGGTCTGTTGACTCAAATCATGGGATGAACTTCAAAGGAGCAGTCCTCTGATCTTTGTTCCACGAATCGAGTCCATGACTCGTGGACGGTTACACGGCTTGTGGAAGTGACTCGTGTTTATGCTGACTGTTGAAAATTTTATTTCCTCTAGTTTTTCTGAGCTAAGTCTGGGTTTGGAAGTTCTGGGGTGTTACAACTCTCCTCATCCTTCTTCCTCATTTCATTAACCAAGATGGATGAGGGTCCTCCCAAAGTTTGTACATCAGCTTCTCTCGTATTCCAGGCTTGATTAGTTTTTGTCATTCGCTCTAACAAAGTCGAGGCAACGATAAATTCTAAGACCATGAAGGTTACACCTCTGAGGTTTTCAGCCACTGACTTATTTAGAGAGTTCAACGTCTGATAGAAGCTTTGTAGCAATACGTTGTTCGACAACTCATGGTTCGGGCACAAGAGAAGCTTCTTTTTGAACCTTATCCAAACTTCATGTAGAGGCTCATTTGGGAGCTTCCTAAAGTTGGTAATCTTATCTCTTAGATTTATCATTCGAGATGGAGGAAAGAATCTCGATGTAAATGCCTCAACCAACTCAGCCCAAGATGTGATAGAGTCATCTGACAACTCTTCCAACCACGTTGTGGCTTCCCCCGTCAAGGAAAAAGGGAATAGGCGTAGTCGGATGGACACTTGGGAGATATGTTAAAAAATGAACGGTTGGCAAATCTCCACAAAATTCTGAATATGCCTGTTGGTATCTTCGTGTGCTGCTCTACTAAATAGGCCCTTTATTTTGATTAAGTGGAGCATGGTGCTAGTCATATGAAAGATAGAATTTCCCATCGTGGAGAGTAGGCAGATTGCACCTACACCCCCATGCATCATAGGCTCAACCTCATCGGCCTCCATGAAGCAGTTAATGCTCTTGTTATCTTCAGCCTCGTTTATAGGCTAGCCTGCTTAATCACAACACACAAAAGTAAAAGAATCAAGTACTCTCAAGGTGACTTCAAATTAATAATCAAAATTATCTAACAACTCAAGTCCCCGGCAACGACGCCATTTTTTATGAACGCTCAAATCGTGCTCCCCAAGTTGGAGGTCACAGCAATCGTGCAGCAAAATAAAATTTATAATTCCCAATGAGTGTCAGAGTCGTACCCAAGGGACTTGGAGCTAGCTAAATTAAGATTGCATAGAATTTGAGTTCAAAATGAGAGTAAATGCTTAAACAAGAAAAGAAAAAAAGTTGGGGGAATTGGGATGTTTTGTCACTACAATCACAATTTAAATAAAAGCAAATAAACAAAAGCGAGTGAACCAAATAGAGTAGGCGACTAGGGATGTGTATCCAATGGGGCTTTAATCATGGGTTAGAGTGATTATCAATTCACATTTATTCTCCCTTATTGACATAAGTAGTGTTGGTCATAGGTATGGATTGTTATCTCTCGATAAACAACCATATATCCAATGATCTTGGTTAGAGAATCATCAGTTTGATCGACAAACAACCAACCTAAGCTTGGGGAGGTCACACTATCCTATCTTAGACCCTTAAGTGGGTGATTCCTTCGATAAGAGCTATTTCTAGCCTCAAATCTAGATGGAGTCTCAAGTTCCCACTAGAAATTTCACATCTGAAACCATGAAATCCTCTTTCAAGCAATCATACAGTCAAGTAATGAAAATTAATGTTTGCAAGCCCCAATTTTAGGATTAAAACTTGGTGAATCTACTAGACCCATATCAAATAAGCAATTATAAAGATGAATTAACAACACCCACACCCATTTGTCAAGAACCCATCATCAACACACTCCTAGACAAGAGAAATTAGCCACTCATAGCAAAGGAGAAAGATATACCAAATGGGTAAGTCAAAATCCTCTTCATTAGATCTAATTCTCAAGTTCCAAGCTCAATTTGAGTACAAAAATGTTTAACCAAGATAATGGATTCAAACCCTCTTCTCTTTTGAGAGGAAAACTTGTTCTTGAGGCAAAAATCTTTTTAAAATATTCAGGACTGAAGTAGAATATTTACAATTGTACCTAAATTGGCCTTTTATAATTTCCTAAAACATCACTGAAATTTATGACAAAATTTCTCCTTCGAGTGGTATGTGGCGCGATGTGTGTTTAACACGTCGTGATATGCGTGTTGCATACCCTCTTCAGCTAGACCAGTGACTTCAGCTAACTTTGGGAGCTTTATGTGAAGAGGGTGCGGTTCGCACCTTGGGATGTGTGTGTTGCATAGCGACCGCACCCCTTAACAAATTCTTCAGTGGCTTTTGCAACTTCATGTGGAAGAGGTGCGGTTCGGACCTCGGCTTGTGTGTGTCACATGGCCGCTGCATCTTAGGTCAGAATCTCCATCTTTTCAAAACACTTCACACGTCACTCCTTTTGACCTCTTTCTAGGTCCATTTCCTTGTTTCTCATCATTTATCAAAAACACCTGCGTAGACATCAATAAAGGTCATAAGAACCTCTAAATCTATTCAAAACATAGCAATAATTCGTCGATTTAGGCTCAATAAGTTGATAGATTATCGACTTATCAGTTACCTTTTAAAGAAAATTTGGACACATTTGCAAAGAAATATGGCCATCCTTTATATCATTTTAACCCAAACAAATGTCAGCCATTAGGCCCAATTTCCCCCAACCAACCCGGCCCAGTTCCCTCTCTAAATACCCTTGTACCTCTGCTTCTTCTCTCAAATTCCAGAAGAACAAAACGACCCCCAAAATGTTTCTTTCTTCTCCAAATGACACCAATAGCATACCCCGATGAACCCTAATCTTCCAAAAGCCAACACCCCATTTCTTCATCTCTCTTATACAATTTTGTATAATCTCGCGTGCCAAGCACGTCCCTTTCGTACAGATAGAAGGTTCTAGACTTCCCTAGAACAAGAATTTCCTCAAAAATTTGAGGATTTTTTTTCAATTTCATCAAAATTAGTACGAATTCGTACTCATCCATCTCACCACAACCTTATCTTCCAAGGAATTCGAATTTTATCCTAGTGAAAATCCCTAGAATTCACTCTCCCACATTGGCTGATTCCAAAAAATCCCCTCAAGTTTTCTCCTATATAAAGCCTCACTATTCCCTAGTTGATGTAAGCATTGGAAAAAGCTAAAGATCTATAAGACTACTAACAACTTGATTTTTGGCTAAGAAGAGACTTTGATATCCTTGAGTTTCTTTGGAGAACCACTCTCTAGATCAAAGGAGTCCAAAGGTTTTCTCGAGAGAAAAACTCTATTTTGGCAAAATTCGAGTCAGAGTTGGGTGTTGGAATCATCTTCGAGAGCTCATCGTCAAAGTTCATTGATCGACAAAAGGGAAACATTCTTCTTACCTTCTTATCTTATTTCATTTAATTATTAGTTTCTATTTCAATTTAGTAGAATAGCTCATGCGCTTATATGTTTAGTCTTTTTTTAATAACCTGTGTGTTTAGTTTATTTTGAAAGAACAGTACATGATGTGCTCAATTTTTTAAATCAATTCCCTATATAGATGTCCATACTAATCAGCAAGTTTTCATATGTTGAGTTAGCTTTATGTTTCTTAGCATAAGATCCAGCAGCGTCTGTTTTTATTGTTTCTTTTTTCATTTGGTTTAAGTATTTAATTGGTTTGACTTTTTTTTAAAAGTGTCAATTTACTAACTTCTTAAGCATAAGTTTCTTTCTTAGCATGTCAATGAGTCTCTAGGAGTTGAGTAATCCCCCTTCTTTTTCTTTCTTTTATTAAGTTTCGTTGCATCGTTTGTTCTTGGTTCTGTTTTCTTCTCGTTTTAAAGTTCAGTTCTGGTCTTTTCCTATGTTTAAGAGTGTATTTGATATTTTAGTTGCTATAAAGATATACTGAAAAGGATGGACTCCTGTGGAGTTCTGGATAGAGGATGAGCACCTAATGATGATCTTCATCTTCTTTTCCCTATCCTTCACCACAAAAGCAAATGGAGATCATGTATATCTGTTATGACCTTCTATGTTTATATATGTTCATGTTTGTTTGATTTGAAATAGAGGAAGTACTAGATTTGGTTTGAAACATTAAATAAAGTTTGAACGTTTGGGATTCTCTTTACTTCATTTTGGTTTTACTCCAAATTGCAGCCTCTCTCGTAATGAGCTCTTATGTGTATTTCGCGATTATCCAGTGAACCAAGTGATGGGGGTATAGTTAATATATATTCTCAACCACTAAGTAGAGTAAAATAGTGATCATTGTCTAGGTCAATTGCTAAAGAACAGTGAAACCTATGGAAGAAGTAGATCTCTGAGTATTAAACATTTGAACTTGTTTGTAAATTGAGCTTGATAATGGCTAAAGTGTGAATGTGTAAGTGCATTTGTATGTTGAATGAAGAATATTTGATGTGTTATGTGATTATCAAGGAAAATTATATTTCATTTACATCTTGAAAGAACTACTTATCAACGTGCCTTAACTATGCAAATTACCAAAAATAGATCTATTTTTATTTTAAGACCACAATTTAACCCGAGTCACTTTAAGTCCTCTTTTACTTGATCTATCTCTTTATAAAGTATTGAGTTTTACAGCTTTCAAATTTGGATCCAATAGACACTAATAAAATTTGGTTTACTAAGTTCGAGTTATATATTAGGGAAATTTGAATGAAGTCTAGTGGTGTTTGCACTTGAGAATTAACTTTCAAGAATGGGGAACACCATATCTTTGAATATGAAGTGTTTTGTGTCTGCTCATACGTGCAAAATTATATGGATAGATTAGTAAGATCTCACTCTTATTGTACTTAAAGCTGATAACATCTATTGAAGATAATGATCATTGTGTAATAGATAATGATCGAAGTGTTAGCACTTTTTCAGTGAATTCTAGATAATGATAGAGTAGGAGAGTTATATTAGGAGAGTTACAGTGAGTTAAGAGTCCTTGTGTAAGTCTACAACATGTGTACATATCAATAATCAATCAAAAAAAAATTCTCCATTTCTTTCTCGAATTTTGTATTGTGTAATTCTACATGGTATGATAGCGTTCTTAACGTTACGCTAAAAACTACTCTGTTCAGATCACTTATCCAAAAGAATGGCACCAAATACTGCATCCCACTCAACCCCTTTTTCACTTTCAGCAGCCTCTTTGCATCACCTCATTGCTGCTTGTCCCATTAAACTTAAGCCCACAAATTATCTCATTTGGAGGATGCAAGTTATGCAGCTTATGAAAGTCATGAAAGTTACTACATTGGTCAAGGAGGATAGACTTGGCAAAGGTGCAACATCTGCTGCAGAGAAGAGTGACTCTTCTACATCAAAGGAAAGTGAAAAATCAAGTGAGGAGGATGATTGGGAAGAGAAGGATGTCTTGTTGAGGACTTGGATCTCAGGAACCATGACTGAAGAAAGCATGTACCTTGTTGTAGGATGTTCCACAATAAAAGAAATGTGGGAATGTTTGGAAGAACATACTTACAGGCAACAAAGGACAAAAAGTTCTAACTTAAGCAACAATTGCAAAATATTAAGTTAGGAACTAAGAAACTTGATGAGTATCAAAAAGAAAATAGGGGAATTTGTGATGGTCTTGCATCAATACACAAACCTATTGATGAAGACAGCAAGGTGATCAACTTTACTAAAGGATTAGGTCCAAAATACAGGACTTTAGAACTATGATGCTGGTAAAAGCACCTTATCCTACCCCGAATCAATTTTTCAGTTCTCTCAAAGGATATGACATGAGGGAGGAAGACTCAAATCAACACAATCATGAAATGACCTTTAATGCACAGAGAGGTAGAGGTCGAGGGAATTTCAATCTACGGAGAGGAAACTTCAACTCTAGAGAAAGAGGTTTTAGACCTGCTAGACAAGGAAACACTAGCCAGAATGTGAATGTTGAAAAGCCAATAGTGTAGAATATGAAAGACTCAAGCAGTGCATGTCTAACACCCCAGAATTTGATCAAGCTTTCAAACTCAAAAACTTGCAAAATTTTGAACTTCCAGGGATCACGGGTCAAGTCCATGACTCATGGAACCAGGTCTGAGAACCATGGGTCAGTTTCAAAGTTCGTGGATGTTTCCATGGGTCATGGAACCAACCCATGAAAATCAGACAGAGAGTGGTCAATTTCTCGATAAATCACGATTGGTTTCTACGACTCGTGAAAGTTTTCATGAGATGTCATGTTGAGTCATGAAAGGTTATTCACAGCCTGAAGTTTTGGGCCATAACTACGAGAAGGAACCACAACTCATGGTTAGGTCTATGGGTCGTAGACTCCACCCGTGGAACCTGAAGCCGAGGTTTTTAATAACCTTTTCCTAATTAAATCCCAGCAACATTTATATAATTACCCACCCTTTTAACTCCTAAGTGAGGTCATTTTGACCATTTTTAGTAGTGTTTTATTCCTTAATAGCCTAAATTCCTCTCATTCAGAGTAATTCTATTCCCAAAGGAGAAAGAACTCCTTCAAGCTCCAAGATCAAGCCTCCATCTCTTTTCATTTTTGATCAAGCAAGCTTCAATAAGGTATGTGGGTATTCAATAAGGGATTCCTTTCACCCTTATGCCCAAAACTCGTGATTTCAAACTTTGATTTATGAACTTATGAAATTAGGGTTCTTACCCAATTTGGGAAAAACTTATGGGTTCAATTTTAAAGCTTCAATTTTAAAACTCTAATTCATGGTTTCTCATTACTTATCTATGATTTATTTGACATTCCTTAATGGATTTCAATGGCCCATGCATTAAAGATAATTCCTAGCATGATTCCATTGATTTACATATTTTCAAGCAAAATTGGCATGTTTAGATAACATTGCCTCTATTATCATGAAAATGCATGCCTAATTCTTCAAGTTATGAATTTAGAAAGAAAAGTATGTTTTGAATTATGGCTATGCTAAGTTTTAAGGATTTGAAGCATGAATTGCATGACATTAGATATGTCCTTATGATTTATGAAAGGTTTGGCATCTAGATATGCCTACTTAAGCTATGTGAATTGCATGGTATTAGATATACCCTTATGCTTTTCAAACAGAATTGGCATTAGATATGTCACAAGTTTATGTGAGCTATATATATATATATGTTTAGGAGTAGTATTTAGCACCAAGTTGGATGGGGTGAGATTGCCCTTAGTCCCAGAACTACTTGCCACCGTAGGTGCCCTCTGTGGCTTATGACAGGATCCTGACATGATAAAGTTCTAACTTTGACCAGTTAGGACAACCTTTTTCAGTGTGGGTGTATGACACTGGACTCCATGTATCTCATCATAGTTTATATCGGTTAAGAGAAACTCCCGTATGAAGATTTAAGAGTTATGCTTTTCTATTTCATGCTTTAAGCTTTAAACTATGAGGTTTACTTATGATACTTCCCCATGCATGAACTCAGTTTTAGTTATGTTTGAAGTATGTTTTTATCATAATTATGCATGTCTCACATATTCAATACATCCTATAGTACTGATGCATATCTTGCATTGCATCCTCTTGATGATGTAGATTCAGGTTTTCCTCCTCAGACTCATGGCTAGAGATTTCAGGACATCCATCTAGTTGTTGGTGAGTCCTCATCTTATGAGGATAGATTCTTAAGTTTAGTTGATTATCGTCCTTTAAGTACTTAGAGTTAGCTAGAGTCTTGTCCCAGAAACTTCTTATGCCACATGTAAAGGCTTTTCAGACATAGACAGTATTCGAGTCTCCCTTTCGGAATATGTTCTTTCTTGACCTTATCATTTATATATTGGATTGCATAGCTTCTATTTATGCTTATGTTATGTTTTCTTATATTTATCTGAGTTATGCTATGACCAAGGGTTAACTTGGGGCACTTGTATTCCCGAGTCTCGTGTTATGCCTAGGGGGTAGCCTCAGGGTGTGACAAACTAAGTATCAGAGCCTCAGGTTTAGAGTCCTAGGGTGTCTAAAAGACGCATCGAGTAGAGTCTCTTTCATGTGTGTGAAGCGCGCCACACTTATGAAGGGGAAGCTATGAGGTGTCTTAGGAAAAACTTCACTTCTTTCTTGATCAATATCGTGTGATAGATTTTAACTCTATTAACCCTCTAATCCATTCTTTATGCATTTCAGATTATGCCTCCTTGCCATGCTATGCCTCACTCGGCCAATGCTCAAAATGCAAAGCCTCTAATTCCAGACCCCAAGGTCACAAATGCAGAGTTCAAGAATGCTATTCATATGCTAGCCCAGACTATAGCCGCTCAGGCCAATCAGTAGGCTCTTATCCCCATCTACCCTTAAGGTGGAGTAGCGGCCCAAGTTCGAGATTTCATTCGCATGAACCTACCCGAGTTCTAGGGTTCTAAAGTTGGTGAGGATCCACAAAATTTCTTAGATGAGGTAAAGAAGATCTTCGGTGTAATGCAAGTTGTTAGTGTCGAGGGTATCGAGCTATCTTCCTATCAACTCAAGGACCTGGCTCATATTTATTTTACTCAATGGAAAGATGCTAGGGCTAGGGACGTGGTCCCTATGACTTAAGAGTGTTTTGAGAAGGCATTTCTTGACTAGTTCTTTCCGAGGGAGTTGAGGCAAGCTATGGCTGAAGAGTTCATGACTTTGAGGCAAGGTTCCATGATGGTTCAGGAGTACGGGTTGAAGTTCACCCAGTTTTCTAGGTATGTTCATTCCATAGTGGCTGACCCGTGGGATGAGATGAGTAACTATGATTATGGATTATCAGATTTGGTGATAAATAAATATAGGTCCACGATGCTTTTGGGTGACATGGATATTTCTCAACTTATAACTCATGCCCAATAGATCGAGAGAGACAAATTGAGGAAGATGGCAAGGGAGAATAAGAGGGTTAAATTAGAGGATTCAAGTTTTGCCATCATAGGTGTGGAGGCGGACATCACTCTTCATTTTAGAAGAGATCATCAAGGCCTATTCATTCTTCAGCTAGTGCTCCTACCCGGGCCTCCAGGCCTCGTCATGATCAGAATGGTAGAGGATCTGGTTTTTATTCTCAGGGGAGTGTTGCAAAGGGGACTCCTTACCCTTCTTGCAACAAGTGTGGTAAAAGTCACCCCAGTGAGTGTTTGGCTAGTTCAGGTGGATGCTTTAGGTGTGGTCAGGTTTGACACAAGATTAAGGATTTCCCTTCAACTAAGAATGGACAGGGAGGTAGCAAGACTCAGTATGCCCCAGCAATCCCTGGAGGTAGACCGGCCCAGCAAGGCACTGCTTCTAGTTCTGGTGGTCAGTGCTAGAACTGCCTTTATGCCATATCCTCATGCCAAGGCCAGGAGAGTTCACTAGACATTATTACTGGTATGTTGAAAGTCTTCTCTCTTGATGTATATGCCTTATTGGACCCCGGTGCCTCCTTATCTTTTGTGACTTCTTAAGTTGCTTAAAAGTTTGAAATTAGTCCTGATAAGCTCTTAGAACCCTTTTGTGTTTCTACTCTTGTTGGTGAGTTAATCCTAGCCAAAAGAATCTACCGAAATTGCCATATCTCAGTCCTTCATAGAGTCACTTCAGTGGATCTAGTAGAGTTGGATATGACTGATTTTGATGTTATTCTTAGTATGCATTAGTTGTATACATGTTATGCCTTAGTTGATTGTCGTACTCGAGTTATCAGTTTCAAGTTCTCGAATGAACCTGTCTTAGAGTGGCTCGTCCATCCTCGAAAGGTCATTTTGTATCTTATCTTAAGGCTAAGAAAATGATTTCTAAGGGTTATGTTTATCATGTAGTTTGGGTTATGGACATGGAGTCCGAAACCCTATCTTTCCAGTCAGTTCCTGTTGTTGTGAATTCAAAAAAGTGTTTCCCGAAGATTTGCTCAGAGTCTCTCCCAATCAAGAGATCAATTTTGGAATAGATCTTCTTCCAGATACGCATCCTATTTATATTGCTCTCTATAGGATGTCTCCCGCCGAGCTTAAGGAATTGAAGGATCAATTGAAGGACCTCCTTGATAAGGGATTTATTTGACCCAGCATCTCTCCATGGGGTGCTCCAGTCCTATTCGTGCAGAAGAAACATGTTTCCCTCAGAATGTGTATCGACTACCAAGTTGAACAAGGTCACAATCAAGAATAAGTATCCCATTCCTAGGATTGATGACTTGTTCGATCAGCTTTAGGGTGCCAGTTACTTCTCCAAGATCGACCTTAGGTCTGATTATCATCAACTTCATATTCAGGAGTGTGACATTCCGAAGACAGACTTCAGAACTCGGTATGGTCATTATGAATTTATGGTTATGTCTTTTGGATTAACTAATGCTCCTGCATCCTTTATGGATTTGATGAACCATGTGTTTAAACAGTATTTGGATATGTTTGTGAATGTTTTCATTGATGATATTCTTATCTATTCTCAGAGTGAGGAGGAGCATGCGGACCATTTGAGAGTTGTGTTAAAAACTCTCAAGGATCGACAGTTATATGCTAGGTTAAGCAAATGTGAGTTTTGGATGTAGTATGTTGCTTTTCTGGGTTATATTATGACGAGAAATGGTATTCGAGTTGATTCTCAAAAGATCTAGGCAGTAAAGAATTGGCCTAGACCCACTTTCTCGTCTGATATTAAAATATTTTTAGGTTAGGTTGGTTACTATAGGAGATTTATGGAAGGATTTTCTTCCATTGTTGCCCCATTGACTCGGTTGACTCAGAAAAAGGTTAAATTTCAGTTTTCTGATCAATGAGATAAGAAATTTTGAGAATTAAAGACTAGATTAACCACAGCTCCAGTGTTGGCTCTACCCGAGGGCCTAGATGACTTTGATATGTATTATGATACTTCTAGGATTGGTTTGGGTTGTGTGTTGATGCAGTGTGGTAAATTGATTGCTTATGCTTTGAGACAGCTTAAGATTCATGAGAAGAACTACCCTACTCATGATCTTGAGTTAGCAGTCGTGGTCTTTGCTTTAAAGATTTGGAGACACTACTTGTATGGTGTTCATGTGGATGTGTTCACCAATTATAAGAGTCTTCAGTATGTATTCACTCAAAAGGAATTGAATCTTCATCAAAGGATATGGCTTGAGCTTCTTAAGGATTATGATATGAGCGTGATTTACCATCCGGGTAAGGCCAATGTCATGGCGGATGCACTTAGTAGGTTTTCCATGGGTAGTATGTCTTCGGTTGAGGACGAAAAGAAGTAATTGGCTAAGGATGTTCATCGACTTGATCGACTAGGAGTTTGCCTTATGGATTCGACAAAAGGTAGTGTTATTGTTCAAAACGATTATGAATTATCTTTGGTAGATAAAGTGAAAGAAAAGCAAAACAATGATCTTATTTTGCACCAGTTAAAGGGTGCAGTCCATCAGCAAAGGGTAGAGATTTTCTCCTAAGGGGGAGATGGTGTGCTTCGATATCAGGGTTGAGTGTTTGTTCTTGACATAGATAGGTTGAGAGAATGGATTTTGAAAGAGTCTCATAGCTCCAGGTATTCCATTCACCCCAGTGCCACCAAGATGTACCGTGACTTACAAGAAGTCTATTGGTGGAATGGCATGAAGAGGGACATAGCAGGTTTTGTGGCTAAGTGTCCCAATTGTCAACAGGTGAAGGTAGAGCATCAGCGGTCGGGTGGTATGACTCAGGATATTGACCTTCCTACTTGTAAGTGGGAAGCAATCAATATGTACTTCATTACTAATTTGTCTCGTACTAGTAGTCAACATGATTCTATTTGGGTGATTCTCGAGAAGATGAATAAGTCATCCCACTTCTTGGTTGTTAAGACTATGAATTCAGCAGATGATTATGCCAGACTCTACATTCGGGAGATAGTCAGATTGCATGGTGTTCCATTGTCTATTATTTATTATAGGGGTACTTAGTTTACATCCCAGCTTTGAAAGTCATTTCAGAGAGGTCTTGGTACTCAGGTTAATCTTAACACAGCTTTTCACCCTGAAACGGATGGCCAAGTAGAGCATACTATTTAGACTTTGGAGGATATATTGAGAGCTTGTGTGATTGATTTCAAGGGTAATTGGTATGATCACTTACCTCTTATCGAGTTTTCCTACAACAACAACTTCTATTCTAGCATTAAGATGGCTTCTTATGAGGCACTTTATGGGCAAAGGTGTAGATTTCCAATTGGTTGGTTTGAGGTAGGTGAGGCAGCTTTTATTGGTCCATATTTGGTTCATGAGACTATGGAGAAGGTTCAGATCATTAGAGAGAGGTTGAAGACCGCTCAGAGTTGACAGAAATCATATGCAGATGTGAGGAGAAGAGAGTTGGAGTTTGAGGTTGATGATTGGGTATTTCTAAAGGTGTTACCCATGAAGGGTGTAATGAGGTTTGGTAAGAAAGGGAATCTTAGTCCACGCTATGTAGGTCCTTATCGTATCCTAAGGAGAGTTGGTAGTGTTGCTTATGAGTTGAATTTTCCAACAGCATTAGAAGCGGTTCCATGTTTCCTTGTTGAAGAAGTGTGTTGGTGATCCGACCTTGATTGTTTCCTTGGTGGATGTGAATGTGAAGGATAGTCTTACTTACGAGGAAGTTCTCGTGGAGATTCTTGATCATCAGATTCGGAGGTTGAGAAACAAAGAAGTCTCTTTGGTAAAGGTCCTTCGGAGAAATCAACTAGTTGAGGGAGCTACTTGGGAAACAGAAGCAGCCATGAAAGCCAAGTACCCTCATATTTTTCCTTCCAATCCAGTTTCAGTCTGAGGTATTAGTTTCCTCCTTAGTATGTCCCTCCGACTCTATTCCATTAGTTTCTCTCATGATCCTAGTATGCATTCATGTTTTCCGAAGTTCGTTTAGTGATGTTTTAAGTTGAAAAGCTCAGTTTTTATGTTTATTCTTCAGTTTTCCTGTTTTGTTGCTTGGTTGGGCTTTTTTATCTCCAGTTTTCCATACTTAGTCTTTATGCGAGGACAAATAATCCCAAAGGAGAAATATTGTAACACCCCGAAATTCGATCCAGCTTTCAAACTCAGAAACTTGCAGAATTTTAAACTTCCAGGGATCATGGGTCAAGTCCATGAGCCGTGGATGGTTCCACGAGTCGTGGAAGGGAATCTTGATTCCAATCCTGTAGACCACCCTCAGTTCTGAGAACCACGGGCCAGTTTCACAATTCGTGGATATTTCCACAAGTCATGAAACCAACTCGTGAAAATCAGACAGAGAGTGGTCAATTTCCCGCTAAATCACGACTGGTTTCTATGACTTGTGGAAGTTTCCATGAGCCATCCTGTTGAGTCGTGGAAGATTATCCGTAGCCTAAAATTTTGGGCAGTAACCATGAGTCGTGGTTAGGTTTACGGGTCATAGACTCTACTCGTGGAACCTGAAGCTGAGGTTTTTAGCAGCTTTTCCCTAATTAAATCCCAAGGGTATTTCTATAATTATCCACTCTTTTAACTCCTAAGTGAGGTAATTTTGACCATTTTTAGTAGGATTTTATTCCCTAATAGCCTAAATTTCTCTCATTCTAAGCAATTCTATTCCCAAAGGAGAAAGAACTCCTTCAAGCTCAAAGATCAAGCCTCCATTGCTTTTCATCTTTGATCAAGCAAGCTTCAATATGGTATGTGGGTATTCAATAAGGGATTCCTTTCACTCTTATGCCCAAAATTCATGATTTCTACTTTGATTTATGAACTTATGAAATTAGGGTTCTTACCTAATTTGGAGAAAACTTATGGGTTTAATTTTAAAGCTTTAATTCATGGGTTCTCATTACTTATCTATGATTTATTTGAGGTTCCTTAATTGATTTCAAAGGCCGATGCATTAAAGATAATGCCTAGCATGATTCCATTAATTTACATATTTTCAAAAAAAAATTGCATGTTTAGATAATATGGTCTATTATTATGAAATTGCATGCCTAATTCTTCAAGTTATAAATTTAGAAAGAAAAGTATGTTTTGAATTATTGTTATTCTAAGTTTTAAGAATTTGAAGCATGAATTGCATGACATTAGATATGTACTTATGATTTATGAAAGGTTTGGCATCTAGATATGTCTACCTAAGCTATGTGAATTGCATGGTATTAGATATACCTTTATGCTTTTCAAACAGAATTGGAATTAGATATGTCACACGTTTATGTGAGCTATATGTATGTATTTTGGGAGTAGTATTTAGTACCGAGTTGGACGGGGTGAGATTGCCCTTAGTCCTATAACTACATGCTACCGTAGGTGCCCTCTCTGTCTTATGATAGAATCCTGATATGATAAGGTTCTAACTTGTGTTAGTTAGGATAACCTTTTTCGATGTGGGTGTATGACACTGGACTCCATGTATCTCATCATGGTTTATGTCGGTTAGGAGAAACTTCCGTACGAAGATTTAAGACTTATGCTTTTCTATTTCATGCTTTAAGCTTTAAACTATGAAATTTACTTATGATACTTCCCCATGCATGAACTCAGTTTTAATTACGTTTTAAGTATATTTTTCCATATTTATGCATGTCTCACATATTCAGTACATCCTATATTACTGACACATATCTTGCGTTGCATCCTCTTGATGATGCAAATTCAGGTTTTCCTCTTTAGACTCGTGGATAGAGATTTTAGGCTATCCAGCTAATTGTTGGTGAGTCCTCATATTCCGAGGACCTATTCTTGAGTTTAGTTGATTATCGTCATTTTAGTACTTAGAGTTAGCTGGGGTCTTGTCCTAGCAACTCCGTATGTCGCATGTAGAGGCTTTTCAGACATAGACAATATTCGAGTTTCTCTTTTGGATTATGTTCTTTCTTGACCTTATCATTTATATATTGGATTGCCTAGCTTCTATTTATGCTTCCGTTATGTTTTTTATGATTATTTGAGTTATGCTATGACCAAGGGTTAACTTGGGGCACTTGTAGTCCCGGGTCTTGTGTTACTCCTAGGGAGTAGCCTCAGGGCGTGACAATATGTCAAATATGTGGTAGGAACAACCACACAGCTATGAAATGCTTCTACAGGTGGGACAACTCTTACCAGGCTATAGAAGATCTCCCACAGGCCTTAGCAGCTGTGAATTTGCAAGGCAACAATGCTGAAGATAAGACAATGTATGTGGACTCAGGTGTAACTACTCATTTGACATTCAACAGGTAACTTATCAGATCTTAAACCTTATAATGTAAAAGATAGAATAGTTGTTGGAAATGGATCATATCTTGAAATCACACATGTTAGAAATACCATAAAGTCAGGATTGAATATTAAGGAGATGCTTGTAGTTCCTGATATCAATAAGAAATTGTTATCTGTTAGCAAACGAAAAAATGATAATGTTTGTACCCTTGAGTTTGATGAAAATGATTTTGTTGTTAAGGACAAGATGTGAGAGAGACCAGTAGCCAAGGGCACCAAGAAGGAACGACTCTATGCACTGGAAGATAACAACCTCTATGCCTTGACTGCAAAACAGGATTAGAGAAAGTCAGACAGCATTTGGTACAATAGATTAGGACATACTAGTTTGAAGTGTTTTAAGTTTTTGAGTAGCAATAACCATATTGATGTTAGGAGTTGGAATAAGTTGCCTACTTCTGTACTAGTTGTCAGTTGGGAAAAAGTTGTAAACTTCCTTTTGGTTTGAGAAATAAAATTGAGAATGAGCTTTTGCACAAGATTCAACGTGATCTATGGGGACCAGCATCTGTTGAGTCATCTCAACACATGAAATACTATGTGGTGTTTATAGATGATAGTATAAGATTCACTTGCCTTTACCCTTTAAGAAAAAATCAGAATATGAAGTCTTTATCAAGTTCCAAAAGATGGTAGAAAGACAGTTTTCCAAAGTTCTAAAAGTTTTTCAGTGTAATGGTGGTGGTGAGTTTATTAAAACTGAATTCATTAGACACTTGTAAATTTGTGGTATCATTAGACATATCTCATGTCCCAACACTCCTGAATAGAATGGAATATCTGAGAGAAAACAGAGACACATAGTAGAAACTGGATTAACCTTGTTGTTCCATGCCAAACTGCCTCTCGTTCTATGGGTTGAAGCTTTCAAAACTGCTGTGTTCATTATAAATAGGCTGCCATCTTTAGTTTTAAAGAATGAAGTTCCTTTTATGAAGCTCAATAGTAAATCTCCTGACTACAACAGTTTGAAAGTTTTTGGATGTAGGTGCTTCCCATATTTGAAAGGCAAGACTAAGTTCTCACCTAAATCATATCCATGTGTTTTTATTGGCTACAACAGTTTACACAAGGGGTACAAGTGTTACAATCGTCCAACTAGAAGGGTCTTTGTATCAAGACATGTGATTTTTGATGAACTCACACTGCCTTATGTGCAGTCTCATCAACCACTCTTAAATACCTCTACTCACTTGGCTACTTTCCTTGAGTTTTTCTCTGACTTGCAGGGCAGATATGGAGCAAACAATGGTACAAATTGTACCCTTTTAGGGGAAGTGTTGCCATTAGATGTTCCTGATGATATAGCTCCAGATGTCCCTGATGATGTAGATATTCAGCCTGTTATCTATGATGTTGATAATGATGCTGCTACTGATGCTCTTTATATCCGTGAGAGCATTGAAAATTGTGTTGAGGATGCAGACAAGGGTGTTGATCAGAATGCTGAGGACACTGGACATCAGAGTGGTGTCCAAAACCCTTCAGTAGATACAAATGAGACTACTGAACAAGAGTAAGAAGGCCATCACATGGTGACTAGACATAAGGCAAAGAGGCTTCCGGTTGCACACACTTCTCTCGTAGCAGCAAGAGAATCAGCATACATAGAACCCAAGACAGTGAAAGAAGCACTTGATATTCCACATTGGTATGCAGCTATGCAGGAAGAGGTGAATGCACTACACACAAATCAGACTTGTACCTTAGTTCCCAAAACTACAAATATGAATATAGTTGGATCAAGGTGGGTGTTCAAAACCAAACTAAAGTCTGATGGAACTATAGACATACACAAAGCTAGATTAGTGGCTAAGGGATACTCTCAGCTTGAGGGAGTCGACTTTGAAGAAACTTTCATCTTTGTGGTTAAGGCAACTACCATAAGATTGGTTTTGTCAGTCACTGGCCTATGAGACAGTTGGATGTTAAAAATGTCTTCTTTCATGGACATCTCCAGGAAGAAGTCTATATGAACCAGCCACCAGGCTTTACGGATCCTAAATTCCCAAGTCTTGTCTGTTTCCTGAAGAAAGCACTGTATGCACTGAAACAAGCACCAAGATCCTGGTTTGATAGATTCAGTATGCACCTACTGCACATTGGTTTCAAGTGTAGTACAACAGATACATCATTGCTAACACTCTATGATAATAGAGGTAGTATCTTGCTACTCCTGTATGTAGATGATATTATAGTCACAGTGAATTCTTATGAGTTCATTATGGAGATCATCACAAATCTTGGCAAAGAGTTTGCAATGAAAGACCTTGGACAACTACATTTCTTCTTAGGAATTAAGGTAAAGTACATCACTGGAGTTATTCACCTCAATCAAAACAAATATGTTGTTGAGTTACTTAACAAAACTAATATAGCACTTGCCAGGGCAGTTGGCACACCACTAGCTTAGAAGCATGGAATACAAGAAGCTGTAGGAACTCCAATTGATGCCTCAGTATACAAAAGCATTGTAGGCAGTCTTTTTGGATTTTGTTTAAGGCAAGTTGAGACTTTCTTTGACTCTTTTTCATCGTGCATTAGATTATTTTGTAATTGGGAGTTGGTAATAAGGGTCCCATATAGGTGAGATGACGAGCATCTATACGGGTACTAGTGTCATGTCATCGAAAATTGAGATTGTATGTTTGTTTTGTTAACTAATTTGACTATGTGAGCCTGTTTATAGTTGTAGCATTGGTGAAAATATGTTTCTTACTAATACTGGTACAAACCTTGATATTTTAAACTTAGCCTATGACTTGCTTCTTTGATCATGTTCTCAATATCCTCGTTATATTGCCGACGATTCTTGATGTTATTTCTTTATATCCTGAGGTTGGTAATCTGGTAAAGGATCAATGTATATCTTTGTGGCATTCGCATCTCATGCATACATACATGGACATTGAGAAAGTGAAAGAATAAATCTCGGTATAGGATCACCTAGATCAGTAATGGTAGATGGGATTTGTTCGATATATGGTGTTGCATCAAGGGAATACAATAGTGATTTTTGGTATATGGTGTGTATATAGACCTTGTGAGTTCCTCGTGGAACCTAGATGGCTAAAGCAGCAAGTGTATAGAAGTTTTCTGGCCATGTAGGGGTATATGCATCCATGACATCATTCTTACTTGGTTTGTATTGTTTTTGCAATGAAAAGTGATTAAGTGATCTTAAAAGTGTCTATACTACTCTTATTCCTATTTGACTGTGAACATGGATATTTGAGCTTGAATCTTAGTTTTATATGTTTTTGTTGATATTGGCTGCTAGTCCAGATTTGACTTTTATTGAAATTAGCTTTAATTCTAATTAACGGGTATCTGATTTGAGTATTTAGGATAGATCTTTGTCATCGCTTCAAATTTGGGTTAGTTGATATTCTTGTTGAGTACATGTGAATTAATACTCACGCTTAATTATTTCAGCACCTTGTTGTGTAGAGTCAGATCCTAGTACTTCATGATGGTGACTGGTAGCAGCGTTGGTGTATTTCACTCGAGATTTAGAGGTAGTTGATTCGCTGATCCACAACTTTTTCTCGAATCTCTTCTATTATTTCAGTTATTTATAGTTTTCCTCCTTTACGAAAATTTATGAGACTTTTGGTGATGTATCAGATTTTTTATATGACTTGTACTTGTGACTTCCGCGTTTTGTTCTCCTTTGAGTATTTTATGTAAGAAGTACTTCATGACTATATTTTGTTTTGAAATCATAATTTCTGCGTATCTATTTCTTATTGTGTCTTGATTGTTTTGGATCGTCTTACCTATCAATGGGGATAGATAGGTGCCATAACTTTCCCAGATTTTGGATCGTGACACCCTGATGTGACCTTTCATGTTGCGTAAGTCACAAAATGACTAACCAACTTTTCTTTTTCTTTGAGAACCATTGCTACTGCCGGAAGTGTAAGCTCCACCACTCAAACCACTACTCTAGCACCTAAGTGGAAACCTCCATTACTACCATCACCTATGTGAAATATACAACCTGATCAACTTCTTCTAGCAGACTAGCACCTGAGCGGAAACTCCCATTAGTATTACCACTTGTGTGAGATCGTTCAACGCTACTAGATCCAAAGTGAGCCCCCTCCTGAGCTGGTGAAAAGTGTTGTTGCATCCAAGGACTTACCTCCAACATAGTATACTCCCCTACTTAGTGCCATTTGACTCTCATCCTGAAAAATCATAGTATAGCACTGGTTGATATCTGATGTAGGATTTATCATAAGTTTCTGGATTCTAGCTAGGCCATAGCCATCATTTAATCCCATAAAAAACTGTAGGATATCTGATGAACTAGACTCTCAGCATAGTCCTTTGATTTGGCAGTCACATGAAGGTGGAAGGATACAATGGAATCAAATTCATCACATAGATCCTTAATCTTGAGTAATATATATATAACCATTGTTTAAACACATTGACCCAGCGTGACTATCTCCTTATGCAAATGATAAAATTCTACACATATTGACCGTATTTAATCTTTCCTTGAGGTCATCACATGCACACAAGATATGCATTAGAAAAAAATAGGACTACACTTATCAATTCCTTACTTAGATTGATCATGATCCAAGAGATCACTATTGCATTGCAACGGTCCCACTGCTTCCTATCTGCATGTGATTGGAAATCATATCTTTTCACTGTTCCATCATAAATTCCAATTTGTTCTTCGCCAAAAGATATACTCCCTCCCTTCCACTTTATATGACTCATTTTTCTTTTTATTCAGTCTCAAAAATATGACACATTTCTATATTTGATAACAATTTAACTTTAAAATACCCATTTTACCTTTAATAAAACGATCTATAGCCTTACAAACGCAAACATCTAAGACTTATTTAAGACCACAAGTTTCAAAAGTTTTTTTTTCTTTCTTAAAGTTCGTGCCAAATTAAACTAGGTCATATAAATTGGGACGAAGGGAGTAATTTCTACAGCTATCGCGGTATCTTATGCTAGTTGTTATGAATGGGCCGAGACCCGTGTTAGCAAAGCAGCCCAATACCACATTAAGTGGTTATGTGTGGGATCAGGATGATAAATAGGGCACCTTTCACGAGCAATAGGTTTATGCAAATATTATTGAGAAAAGTCTGTTTCCTTTCATTTTCATTCTTAGTCTCTGTATCTCGTCATTCCCTTCTACTCTATGTTACAATTCTACCTTAGTTGATCGTATATTTCCATTGTAATACTAGTTTGAACTTTTAATCAAAGGAATTGGTTGTGTTGTTGAGCATTTAAGTGTTCACTTCATTGGTGCTTTCATCGATTTGGACTCCATGGATCCCTACTCTTCTACTGTTATCCACTCTCACCTCAATGCCATCCAGAATTTGCTATTGTTGATGATGGAAAATAATTCCCGTATCTTCCGACAACTCGACTACGTCCAGGACAAGTTGTCTGCATGCTCCGCGACGTTCCATGAAGCTCTGAAGCTTTTGGATGTGAATGCCTCTTCGAAAGATCCGCGAGAATCAGATGAGGTCTTAGCACCTCTTGTTACCACAGAACCAGAGGTTGATTTTGATTTGGAGTTAGGACTCTCAAGCCCCGTGGATAATTCTGAATTACTTCCTATGCTCGAAAATCCGATAGGTAATTCTTCAAACTCTAATCATTTTTCTCCCTGTGTGATTTCATTTGGTTGCATTGGGAGTTTGGGTACCCCGCTAGGCCCCAAGAAGGACGCGGAGGACAATTCAAGAAGCTATGCCTGCAAGTTGTTCGCTAAAATACCTGATAGGGAAATTGACATGGAAGTTGCAAATTCCTTAAAGAACAATTCAGTAAATCCTGAAACCCAGGTGTTCGATGAAATGTTTCAAGTAGTTTCTGCAGTTAAATATGCTTACAGTCACTTTGTCATATTTGATAATGAACTAGTATTGTCGTGTATGCTTACCGCTTCCAGTCACGACCAACCTATAGGCAGTGATATATTCGCTTACTTGAGTGAACTCAATCATGCTAACATATCATTATCCTGGTATCGACTTCGACCAGATCAATTTGGATTAGACTTTCCATTTGATCCCGGTTGTAATTTGCTTACCACATTTCCTGTCGCTGCAAGATTTTATTCATTCATGGTTGTGGATGATTTCAAAGAGATCATTTGGATATTAGCCATTCATATTAATTCCACGTCCAATGATCAATGTATACTCAATCAATTCCCATTTGATCGCGGTGAAAATCTGTTCACTCTAACCCCTGGTGGACGCCTCCAAGTTTATCAATTGCCACCTGGGATATCTGTACACACTCCCTTACTTTTGAAGGACACGTTTCAGATTTGGGATCCAGGACTTTGTTTCGAGTTCATGGCTACAGGTTCAAGTGCCGTTGGATTTTCTGTGTTGCCTCGATGGAGTAGATGTTCTCTTCTGCATCTGGACTTCATATTTGGTGTAATTGGAAATTTATTTCCAGTGACCATGAAGTTTCAGCTTCACATTTCCATTCAGAGTAAACTCTTTGACAAGCCGCGGAAGTACAAACAGATGTTGCAAGTTGTTACCCCAGTCAATTCGTGGCTTGGAAATACCTTAGGCTTACACATTTGCAAGTGGTTTGATAGTGGGCAGATTCTATTGTCTTCCTTTGATGGTGTAGAGTTGGGTATGTCTTCCTTCCTACATGTGCTTATTGTTTATTCTAGAGGCCTTCAGGTTCTACATGTTGCAAATGCTTCAAATGTATGCATACTCTCAAGGCGTGATGCTCTAGTAACCTTTACAGTCGATGTACATACTGAGGTGTTCGCTACTACCATAGCGAGCTATATCCCAGTCCTTGATCTAGCCAAATCATCGACAAGCATCATTCTTGTTGGTTTCCTCCAAGAAATACTAAAAGCCAGCCAACAACTTGGTTTATTTCAGATTGTAAACCATGGAATATCTAAGCTAATGGATGATGTGACAATGAATTTATTCGAGTTATTTATCATATCTGCCAATGAGAAGGGAAACTTTTGTTCTAAGGCTTCAAATAAGAGTTGTGACGTCTATGGAAGTGGAATTTTTTACGACACCAACAAAGAGAAGACTCGAGCAGTGCACCATGTTGGTTGCGAATATCATGGTGATCAACCCTTATGGATTTCAAAAGTTGGAAAACCCACTACCATAATGTCTACATTCCTGTTCAAGCTTGATCATGAGAGGATGTATCTCTTTCTTGTTCGGACTGATTGGGCAGATATCAAATGCTTGATGGATGAGTTTTGCGTGCCGCAAGGAGACAGTTTCCAGTTAATCGAATTCATGCGGAGGCTCGCTGCAGGAATGTTTTCCTTGGCTCTCTCATTTAGCTTACTGCAAACTGCTCCAAAAAGATGGCAAACAAGGTTATGCCAATATACAGGGCAGGTTACGATGACACTCAAGTTAATAACTCTTATACCGTCCACCACAAGCCACAACGACCAAGGTTTTGATTGGTTCATAACAGGTGCACTAGTTCACACACATTTTTCAAGTCATAAATCATGCTTTGGTATTGAGATAATCGGTGGAGCCCCAGAGCATCACTGTTGTCGACTCGAACCTTGAGGACAAGGTTCTCATCGGGGCCGGAGGTATTGTTATGAATGGGCCGAGACCCGTGTTAGCAAAGCAGCCCAATACCACATTAAGTGGTTATGTGTGGGATCAAGGATGATAAATAGGGCACCTTTCAGGAGCAATAGGTTTATGCAAATATTGTTGAGAAAAGTCTGTTTCCTCTCATCTCCATTCTTAGTCTCTGTATCTCGTCATCCCCTTCTACTCTATGTTATAATTCTACCTTAGTTGATCGTACATTTTCATTGTAATAGCTAGTTTGAGCTTTTAATCAAAGGAATTGGTTCCCTGTTGTTGAGCATTTAAGTGTTCACTTCACTAGTTGTTTCTTTTGTTTACTAATTATTAATGACACTCAACTTGTCATGAATACATCGGAAAAGAAATTATTTTGATTCTTAAAATTATGGTTTTGACCACCGCTTTGCCATTAGTTTTATTCCAAATATTACTATTGGCTAAGCTCGACTGCTTCAACCTTTCTGTTGTCAAAGTTTTCATCAAAGCTTGTTCTGTGGAAACTTTTTTTTGTTTTTAATCTTTGGGGAACTAATTTTGGAGAAAGAGTTGGTTAATAAGTTAAGAAAAATATTGCTTCGTAAAAATCAAAATACAGATTTGGATTAAAAAAAACCCAATCTGCCGGGAATTTCACTTAAAAAAAATAAAAAGAAACACACAGTATAATTATGTATGAGGTATATAACAATGTAAAAATGTGTATAAACACTTTTTATACACTATTATGCATGTTTATACAAGTTTATACATTTGTGATCAACAGTAAGTGTATAAAGTTATACTCTCTCCGTCCAATAATACTTGTCCATGTTACTTAAAATAGATGTCCAACAATACTTGTCCAGTTTGGGAAACCAATGGATAATTTATCCATTTCTACCAATTTTACCCTTAGTTATTAATTATAGTCATTACCTAATACATTTTTCAATGCATTGAATTAATTATATTCAAAGGATGATATAGTAAAATTACCTATATTATTTATTAGTTTTTAACATGTATGTCAAGTCAATAGTGGACAATTATTATTGAACAGAGGGAGTATAAAGTTATATAATATTGTACATCATCTAAACATGAGCTATGCTGGTGTAGTTATTTTCTTGGGCGGTATAAATATAATTATTTTTCTTAAATTGTATATTTTTAAAAATATCCCTTAATCTTCCCTAACGAATGACAAGATTGAGAATGAGAGCTTAATTAAATTGAATCAAATACGTTTAGTCTACTTTAGTATAGTCAATAACTAACCTTTCGTCTCTTAACTTTTTGATAATGGTTTTGTCACATTCATACCAGACAAAGAAAATAAAAAGAAAAGAAGAATTTCCTTCGTTTGAAGTATCTATACCAAACAAAGACTTTACCAAATTCTTTGCTAATCAATCAATAATGAATAAACTTAGTTTGCATGCATTTTATACTAGCTCTTGGTAGTTTTCATTATTTTACTATTATTTACGTACAATCTCATTTCATGATTTGGAATATGGATTATGATAATAATAATAATAATAATAATTTGTTATTAAAGTGATCTCCATGGCTTATGATTACATATTACCGAGATAATATAGAATAAGCATCTCCCGACTTGTTTATTTTGGCTTCTAGAATCCAAACAAAGTGTTTGACATTAAGTCATTTTATTTTTGTAATCTCTTTTGATCCCTGGCAACCAAGTTTGAAATTACTTTACTATTTTTTATTTGGTATGTCCACTTTCATGGTTTAAGATCACCATTCTACGTACATATGTTTATGTATCATGGTAACAATTTTTCAAGTAAAGTTCGGTATGTCTTATTGAAAGTCAAGAGGGGGGCGAATTGAAAATTTCTTATCACCGAGTCGATTGTCGCTACGCACTAGTCGATTTACCTGCAAGTTAGTTTGATAAATAATTTATAAAGAAATGCAATAAATAGAAATGGACAAGAACACAAGTTTTTATACTGGTTCGGATCATCAATGTCGTTCTTACTCTAGTCGCCTTGGGTTTCAAGGGTTTCCTTTAGAGCTTTGAGTGAATGGGATTTACAACGAATGTGGCTTGACAATTTAGGATTGTCTTCCTTGAAACTATATAATGACACAGCTTCTGCTTGTATAACTAGTACTGACTTTTTCTTTTTTCTTTTGATTACAATTGTAGACGCTAAGGAGTACAAAATATTGTGAAAGATAAAAGCTAGACAGTGATCTTGTTCAAGAGAAGTTGCGTAATTTCCTTCTCTTCGGCTGGTGCTTTTTATAGGCTTGTTGTTGCTCTAGTAAAGGAAAACCCAAGGGGCTTCTGATCAATCAAAGATTCTGATATTCCTTGATTGATTATTTTTAATCAATCATGTCCACATCAGATGTGTCCATGATTCTTCTTCCGTTTTGGTTTTATTCCTTCTTCATTGATTGTCTTTAGTCAATCATGTTCATATCAGATATGTCAATGATTCTTCTTTCCATTCTGGTTCTTCTTGCTTGTAGCTTTCTTTGTTATCTGGAGAATCTAGCAGTTGGCCTTCCTTGTGTACTTGATATCTTCTCCTTGATTTCGGGATCATGATTTGCTGTCTTCCTGTGTGCTTGATATCTTTTTCTTCTCCTTAATTTCGGGATAATGATTTGCTCAAATCATGAGTTACTTGATCTTCTTTGCCTTTTGTGCATTCCTTGATTATGCACCATTTGTTCGTTGTTTCCTTTTTGCCTATAATATGGTGAACAATTAGTCTTGGCATTATTAAAACAAAATCTGAGGAGGCTAACACTTATGATTATAAATTACGAAATTATCAAGAATAAGTAACCCCTACTTGTTTATTAAGGTTTTGTTGGCTAGCTATAACTAAATTGAAAACCCTGTATAAAAATAATTCTGTTTTTGTACATGTTCCTCCTTGACACTAAAGAAAGAACGAGGTTTAAAAAATCTAAGTTAGAGGTGAAAGGTAAAAGAATAGTGATAATTAAGGTTTCAAATCGAAGCTGGAAATGGAGAAGTAGTTATGTATAGACCATGACCTGGTGCGATTAAAAAAAAGAGAGAAATAATGAAAATAAAGAAGTTGAAAAAAAAAGAGAATAAAAGGATTTAAAAAAATACCACACCAAAGTCAATGGACGCTAATAAAAAGGAAGAAAGAGGAAAGAAGAAAGGAAGGGGTATGGTAGAATTTGTATCTTTGTTTTTCTTAGCTAAAGTTTTAGGTCTGAAACCTCTCTTTTCTGTTTTATCTTTCAATTCAATACTATAAATCATCTCTATCTTTTCTAGTAAATATGAATTCATGATATGTGGGCTTTCACCTTGTCATGACAGAAAATTACATGGAGTGTCCTCAAATGTGAGTGGTCTTTAATTTTTGCCTCTCATAAGAAAAGTCTTTAAAAAATATCCTTCCTTCCTTTTTATGTATAGAACAAATACATTTTTGCCCCTCTACACCACATCTCTCCATGTTCATTTGTCTCTCAATTTTTAATTTATATTTTTCTTTTATCTTTTATCTTTTAATTTTTTTATTATTTTTTTTCTCAATTTTTTTTAATTCTCGTTTTCTTTTTTCTCAACCTTTATTTATTTTTTTATTTTTTTCTCTCAACTTTTTTTTGTTCTTTTTTTTCTCAACCTTTATTTTTTTTAATTCTTTTTTTTTCTCTTTTTTCTTTTTTTCCTCAACTTTTATTTTTTTTCTCTTTTTTTCTTTTTTTTTAATCTTTATTTTTTCCTTTTCTCTTTTTTTCTTCTCTTTTTTTTCTTTTTTCTTAACCTCTATTATTTTTTGCTAATAAACAAAAACGTGGATAATCCGCAAAGAGGATCCTCTTTCTTTGAAATCGAAATAAACTTAAGGGCGTGCTTTGTTGTTTGGAAGTCCTTTGGAACAAGTCTTGTCTCTAAGACAAATGTTATAGAACATCTCATAAATCAAGACACAATGAGGTAGTGTCAAGTATTGCTCGTAGGGCATAACTTGTTGTTTGAAAATTCTTGAGCTAAGTCTTGCCTCTAAGGCAAGAGTTATAGAGCATCTCATAAATTAAGACACAATGAAGTAGTGTTAACTCTTACCCATGGGGCATAACTTATTTTTTGGGAGGCCCTTGGGCTAAGTCTTGCCTCTAAGGCAAAGATTATAGAGCATCTCATGATCAAGACACAATGTGCTAGTGTCAACTCTTGCCAATGAGGCGTAACTTGTTGTTTGAAAGTCTTTGAGTTAAGTTTTGCCTCTAAGGCAAGAGTTATAGAGCATCGCATATATCAAGATACAATGTGGTAGTGTCAACTCTTGTCCATGGGGAGTAACTTGTTATTTTGAAGTCCTTGGGCTAAGTCTTGCCTCTTAAGCAAGCGTTATAGATCATCTCATAAATCAAGCACAATGTGGTAGTGCCAACTCTTGCCCATGGGGCGTAACTTGTTGTTTGAAAGTCCTTGGGCTAAGTCTTGTCTATAAGGCAAGAGTAATAGAATGTCTCATAAATCAAGACACAATGAGCTAGTGTCAAGCCTTGCTCGTGATGGTATAACTTGTTGTTTGAAAATCCTTGAGTTAAGTCTTGCCTCTAAGGCAAGAGTTGTAGAGTATCTCATAAATTAAGACACAATGAAGTAGTGTGAACTCTTGCCCATGGAGCGTAACTTGTATTTTTTGAGAGGTCCTTGGGCTAAGTCTTGCCTCTGAGGCAAGTGTTATAAAACATCTCATAAATCAAGACACAATATACTAGTGTCAAGTCTTGCTCATGGGGCGTAATTTGTTGTTTGGACGTCCTTGGGCTAAGTCTTGCATCTAAAGCAAGAGTTATAGAACATCTCATAAAAAAATAAAGGTCGAAAAAAATGATTAAAAAAAGAGAAAAGAAAATTTAAAAATCAAAGAACAAATAAAAAAATAAAAGTTGAGAGAAAAAAATAAAATTGAGAAAAAAAGAAAAAAATGAAGAAAAAAAGACAAAATAAAAAATAAACAAAAAAATAAAGGTTGAGAAAGAAAAAGGAGAAAAAAAACAGAATTGAGAGGAGAAAAGGAAAAAAATAAAGATTGAGAAAAGAGAAAAAAACGTAGAAGAAAGAATAAAACAAAAAATAAAAGAAAAATAAAGGTTAAGAAAAAAAAGATAAAAGAAAAAAAAAAGAGAAAAAGAAATAAATATAAAAGTTGAGTGGCAAATGAGCATTGAGAGTTGTTTAAAAATATTTGAGTTATAGAGGGGCAAAAAGGTAGTTGTTCTATACATAAAAACAAGGAAGACTATTTTTGTAAGACCTTTATTATGGGGGGCAAAAATGTAAAAACATTCCCTTTAAGGGGCATTTGTGTAGTTGTCCCGTCATGGTGAAAAAGTGTTAAAAAGAGGTATATTTTTGCTAAATTTGATAATTATGACAAGAATATATTTAACGTTATACAAGAATATATGTAACGTTATAATATAATTAGAAACAAACTAAGTTAATAGATGAAATTAGTAAATGAATATTTATTATCCTTTTCCCTTTAATTAAAGTAAAGAAAAAAGTTGCAAAACTAACTAAATGCATGAATTTTAGACAGCAGTTGATGGCCGTTCCATTGATTGTGACTTCTTTTGGTCATTCATTAATTTAATTTAAGAGCAGGGAATGATTGAGTCAAATTTAATTAGTTCAGTAACACAATTTCTATTAAAGTCATCAAAGCAGCCCATAATCGTGGATGCCAATATATAATCATTTATGAAAAGTCTGCTTCATTTTCCTTAGGGTCTGTTGGAAAGCCACCTGATAATTGAAATTGACGTAATTACTAGGGTAGTAATTATCAACCTAATAATTATACAATCTAGTAATTATAAGATCTGTTTGGTTGCTACAACGTAATTATAGTGTAATTACAAGTGTACTGTTTGGTTGCACAAGTGTAATCAAATGGTTATATTAAAATTTTAAAATAAAAGTTAATTATCAAAAACTAAAAATTTATACTAAACAAATAAGGGCCTTTATAAATGATATTAAATTATATATATATATATATATATATATATATATATATATATATATATATATATATATATATATATATATATATATATATACTAGTTTAGTGTACGTGCGTTGCACGTATGTATCACGTCAATATTATTAAATATTATTAATCAGTCATTGTAATAATCTTGAAAGTGTTTTTATATGTAAATAGTTGTATTATATTAGCTTTAGTTTAATCAATGAATAATTGTATCCGTTTTCATGAACGGCTAGCCTAATAATTGTCATATACATGCTTACACTTACATCACAATAACAAAGATTCAAGACAAATTTAAAATCTAATTCGTGCATAAGAAAGAGAAATTGCATATATAAATAAAGAAAATATATCAACAAGCATCACACTTAAATTAATTTAGAATTATTTATGGTAAATCAATAGTTTTATACCTCTTTTGTCAATTTTAACTTTGAAATTCCTCCATCTCCTATCTCCTGCTAACTATCAAAAAGACCTTGGAAGGGTCGACCTTAGGTCTCTTTTAATAATTTCTCGTGTTTCCCTTTCAGTTGAAAATATTCGAAAGAGAAGAATTCATTGTCAATTGTTGATTATGTATAATTCATATATAATCTTAAATTTATTAACTAAAATAAATAAAGAAAGAGAGAAACGATGATGATAATGAAGGCAAGAAGACGACTTGAAATAACAAAATAAGAAAAACAGTAAAGGTAGAAGTAGCGTGTATTTTTGTGGTAAAGTTTGATCAAACTATTATTTAAATAAAATTATAAATTTTTTCTTTATATAAGGTAAAATTCGAATTGATTTAGAAATGTTAAATATTTTAATATTTTTTTTACCTAAATCAAATAACGACTGTAATTAATTTCTTAATATTTATGTATAATTAGAATATTAATTGAGGAATATAGTAAAAAAGCAACGTATTTGGAACTAAAATCTATGGAAGTAATTTAATTAACCTACGGAAGTAATTTAATTTAAAAAAAATTCCAGGTTTTTGGAACTTTATGGAATATTATTATTAGTATTATAATATAAAGTGTTTATGTATAATTAAAATTTTATTTGAGGAATATAGGAAAAGACAATTTTGTCTATTGAATGGTCTTTTAATGAAGGGCAAAAAGTTCAAATCACATTATAAGGTGCTTCACACTTTTAATATAGTATATATATATATATATATATATATATATATATATATATATATATATATATATATATATATATATTGTCTTATGAAATATATTAATTAATAAACATATATTCTTAACTAATATTATAAAAAATAATTGATTTATATTTTTTAAATTAATCATAAAAACTTAAAGTACATGATTTTTAAGAACATCATGAAATGCATGTTCAACAAAAAAATTAATATTATAAATATAATGTCATAAAATTATTAAAACATTTGACAAAAAGATAATTTATCAATTCTAACTAAAAAATGAATGGCTTATAATGTGAAATATCAAGTCAATACTAGTAAAATAAATAAATTGAGACTGAAAATATAATATAAGTTTAAAATTCAACACAAAAAAGTTAACATAATACTCTTATGTCAAATTTCAATATAACGTATCTAAATATAATTCAAAAGAAAAGAAAAATATAAGTATATAACCTTATTCAACAATGAATTCTACTTTAATTTAAAAATTATAATACTAACTAAATTATGCTAAATGAAAAAAATAAATATAAAATAGATAATACGAACAATTACATAGAATCACAAGTAAAGGTTTGAAAATGAGAAGAAAATGAAATATAAATAATATAAAATAAAAAATATTTTTAAAATTATTAGAATAAATATAATAAAAAAGAATTTAAAATAATAGAAATAAAAAAATAAATTAAAACGAAAAAATAAAAATAGAAATAAAAGGACGAAATTAGAAAGTAAATCAGCTTGTAATTACACCATGTAATTACCAGCAATTCACAGCCCCCCCCTCCCCCCTTTGAATTGGAGAGTGTAATTACCCCCTGTCAATTACACCTAATTACCTGACCAATTAATTACCTGGCCAACCAAACATGCAATTACACCCAATTACACCAAATCCAATTATCAGGGTGACTTTCCAAACATGCCCTTAATCTCTATAAGAAAATGGATTTTTGGTGGCGAATGTATTCACCCTAAGGGTGTGTTTGGTATGAAGAGAATTTCTCCATACAAGATGTTTTCTAGAAAAAAATTAGTAAATAAGTGGGGGTTTTACTTATTTTTTAATATTTGATAAGTAAGTAATTGGTTTCTTACTTGAACCAAGGGTCTTTTAGAAACAATATCTCTACCATCACAACGTCTGCGCAAATATCACCTTCTCCGAGTTTCACTGTTAGGATTACACTGAATATTTTGTTATTTTTAAGAAGTTAGCAAAACTATATAGAAGTGGGATGTAGTTCTCCCAAAACACAAGCAAATATATGCGATCATACAAGTAATAAAGTTATTAAGTTTGAATGTCGTCCGACAGAGAATTATAATGATCATCAATAGTTGTCAGACTTAACTACTACCAAATGTTTATTCAAGTATTTTCCCAAAAGTTGGTTGATTAATAACTAACTACAGCAAAGATGTAAAACTAGTAATTTAAAGCTAACAATTGATCAAGAATGAGTAGGCAAAACTTAGGAGTAAAACAATAAAATGAGCAATTCAAAGGGCTATGGTTTTGCTAACAATCCTATTATGTATTCATTTGAACTGACGTAGCAATTTATTTAGTTTATTGATTAATAAGGTTAATATTAAGAGTAAGAATCTATCAAGTTTTTGTTCGCTTATTCAAGTTACTTTCACGTCTATATGTCTATGGTCGTGAACCTTAACAAGAACGCAATTACAAATATTCCAGTAATAACAAGCAATTATTAATCGAGTAAGAATCTATCGAGTTTTTACTCGCTTGTTCAAGTTACTTTCACGCCTATATGTCTATGATCGTGAACCTATACAAGATGCAATTACAAATCCAGTAATAACAAGCAATGCAATTTAGGTATATGTCTACCCTAAGTGCGAATCTGCTCCTGATGCCTAAGGTTGAGAGCTTTTCCTATTAAATCCTACTACAATCTTGAATTCCCAATTTCAAGTTCAATTTAAGATTAATTCATAGATCATATTTCACTATTAGATAAGTAGTAAAACAATTAAGTTCAAGATTAAATAAGTAAATGAATAATATAAATCACAATCGTCAATTCAAATTCAAAACATCAACATTCATGTAACTTCTGTAATCCTAGAAATAAAACATTTAGCTACTCATGATTCGAGTAAGCAGATGAGAATTCATGAATAATACAAGAAATTATAGTAAAATAAAGAAGAAAAAAATAAACTCGTTGAAGAATCATTCCACGGATTTGCTTTGCTCCAAAATATGTTCAATATGCATTTTTCAACCAAACTATTGAGAATAATGATCATAGCTAAGGAATGTAAATAGTGGCTAGTTCAGTAAAGTAGCCAATTCACTAAAGAAAGTTTTAACTGTTTCATTAGTAGTTAGTTAGGCAGAGTAACTAGTTTTGTTAGTTAGTTAGAGTTACTTAACATGTGATTAGTAGTAGAGTGGAGTCAGTGGAAATAGTATATATACGTGTGCTTGTAGATTGTAGCAAAGTAAATCAACAAAAATAGTTTTCAATTTCTTCTTTCCATTTCTACTCTCTAGCTCTACTCTGCATTTGCAGTTATCAACATGGTATCAGAGCTAGTCTGATAGACGATATCACGGAGGCTGTGAGGATCGTTCAGCTTGAGAAACAACAATGGCGACTGACAAAATTGACTACAATCATCCATTCTTCATTCACCCATCAGATGCACCTGGAGCACCAATTATCTCAATTCAACTTACAGGTTCAGAAAATTATGCATTATGGAGTAGATCTATGAAGCTTGTGATTTGGGGAAAAAATAAGCTAGGTTTCATCAATGGAACCTGCAAAAGAGCAGATCATCCAACAAATGAAAATCTATGGGATAGGTGTAATGCTGTGGTCTTAGCTTGGATAATGGGAGCAGTGTCGAAAAATTTATACACATGAATTGTATATGCCAAAACAGCAGCAGATGTATGGAAGGATCTGAAAGGACATTTTGACAAAGTGAATGGATCGAGAATTTATCAACTGCATAAAGGAATAGCTACAATGATGCAAGGTACGAGTTCTGTTTCAGAGTATTACTCAAATCTGAGAAGTTTTTGGGATGAATTTGACTGTCTAATTCCACCTCCTTGATGTAATTGTGAGAAAACAAAGGAATTTGTAGAGCATTTGAACATGCTGAGGATAATGCAATTCTTAATGGGATTGAATGAGTCGTATGAACCAACTAGAGGATATATATTGATGATGCATCCTATTCCTTCTCTAAACCAAGCTTATGCATTAGTAGTTGATAGGGAAAGTCAGAAGGTTGTGTCAGATTCTATGATAAACACTATGAATGGTGAAGTGTCAGCACTGATGAGTGCTAGAGGAGGACATTATCGAGGAAGAGGAAACTATCAAGGTAGAGGAGGTTTTATAGGCAGAGGAAGATATCAAGGTAGAGGAGGTTATCAAGGAAGAGGAAACTTCCATGGAAGATGAAATTTTAATGGAAACTATCAAAAGAAGAAGAATTGGGATCAAATCTGTGATCATTGTCATAAACAAGGACATGTGAAGGAAGATTGCTTCAGGCTGATAGGATATCCTACAGATCAGCCTGGAAACAATGATGATTACAATGCTCATAATGCTGTTGCAGAAGAGAACAATGGACATATGGGTGATGCATTTTATCAGGATGGATATGGCGGACAGTCAAGGTATGAAGATCAAGGAAATGGTTATGGAAGAAATCAACCAAGAATGGAGAAAGGAGAAAGTAGTGGAGTTAAGAACAATTCTCTTGCATTCATGTCACAAGGAGCAGTTGCTTTTACAGGAAAAGGTCCTATATTCACCCCTGCACCTAAGTTCACACCAAGTCAATTCAATCAGATCATGAAGTCTCTTAATAAGGAAAATGCAGTAGAAAAGGAAGCACACATGGAAAGTAAATCTTATTGTTTTATGACACAGGAAGAACCTAAGAAATGGATAGTAGACAGTGGAGCAACAAACCACATGACTTCTGATTTGAGCTTACTGAATGACAAAGCAGTAGTTAGCAATGCAGAGTCCCAAAAGGTTTACCTACCAAATGGACAAGTTACTCATGTCACACATGTAGGATCATGTAATCTGGTTAATGGAGAAATATTTAAGAATGTTTTGTTCATTCCAGAGTTTAAGTATAATTTGATGTTAGTATCAAAACTTACCCGAGAGTTACTTTGTTCAGTTGCTTTCTATTCCGACTTCTTCATATTTCAGGACCTCAAGAGTGGGAAATTGAGGAGGACTGGTAAAGAGTCAGGTGAACTTTACCTCTTCCCTTCTAAATCTTCTCTCAGAAGGTCTCATAGGATGATAAGTTGTAATGCAGAAACATCAATGGGGAGTTGTAAAGCAGGAACATCTAGCAAAGATGCTGAGCTGTGGCACCAAAGGCTGGGACATGCACCAGCTGGAATCATGAAGTACTTGTTAGGTTTTAGGGAGGATCATTGCAAAGTAGTATCAGAGAACTGTAGGATTTGTCCATTAGCAAGACAAATCAGACCACCTTTTCAGTCTAGTACCAGTAGGAGTATATGTTTTTCAATTGTTGCATCTTGATGTTTGGGGGCCATTCAAAGTAGTCACAACAGAAGGACACAAGTTTTTTCTCACAGTAATTGATGACTTTTCCAGGATGACTTGGTTTTTTTTGTTGAAGCTTAAATGTGATGTTGTAATTGTCTTGCAAAACTTCTGTAATATGGTCAAGACACAGTTTAATAAGACAGTACAAACTTTTAGATCAGACAATGGTTGTGAATTTTTTAATAATGCTTGCTCTAAATTTTTCCAATCTAATGGGATTATACATCAGAGAACTTGTGTTTACACTTCACAACAAAATGGAGTGGCAAAAAAGAAGCATAGACACATACTTGAATTAGCTAGAGCTATCAGGTTTCAAAGTTCTATCCCACTGAAGTTTTGGGGACTTTGTGTTCTAGGAGCTGTTTATATCATCAACAGACTTCCCTCTACTATCTTATCTGGCAAGACACCTTATGAACTCTTTCATGGGAAGCAATGTTCTTTATCACACATCAAGATACTAGGGTGCTTGTGTTTTGCTAAGAAACTACCTCCTAGAAACAAGCTGGATCCTAGGTCAGTTGAAGCAGTTCACATGGGATACTCAGCTGTAACTAAAGGGTATGTTCTTTATGATTTGACACAAAGATTTTTTTTTATTTCTAGAGTTGTACTATTCAGAGAGCACATTTTTCCTTTTTCTCAACCATCTACTAGTACACCTGCTGGATCTGTTAGCTATGATGATTGTTCCATTTATGACACTGATGAGAGTCTCATATTACCTCCAGAGGTTATTGTTGCTGAGCCTATCATTGCTCCCACTTCTACTCCACATGTTGATACTTCTATTCCACCACCTGGTTTAATCCCTTTCTCTACACTTACACCACCAGATCCTCTTGTGAGAAGGTCTGTCAGGACAAAGAATAATCCATCCTGGATGTCTGACTTTGTCACCAAGCCTACTTCCACATCCTGCCTTTATCCTATGTGCAATTATGTCTCCTATGATCATATTTCCCCTCACTACAAGTCATGCTTATTGTCTGCTGCTAAGATAAGAGAGCCTACTACTTATTCTGAGGCTATTCAAGATCCTAGATGGGTAGTTGCAATGCAATATCAGATACAGGCACTACAAGACAATGGTACTTGGCAATTAGTCCAATTGCTTGCAGGAAATGCAGCTATAGGTTGTAAATGGGTGTTCAAAGTGAAGCTCAAGTCCAGTGGAGATGTTGAGAGATTTAAGGCTAGACTTGTAGCCAAAGGATACAACCAACAAGAAGGTCTTAAATAACAGGAAACCTTTTCTTCTGTAGTCAAGATAGTTACTGTTAGACTAGTTTTGTCTATTGCAGCTCAATCAGGTTGGCACATTCATCAAATGGATGTATATAATGCTTTTTTGCAAGGTGATCTTTATTATGAGGTCTATATGACCTTACCTGAGAGATTTTCCAGCCAGGGGGAGACAAGAAACACTGTATGTAGGCTTGTCAAATACCTTTATGGGCTGAAGCAAGCAAGTAGACAGTGGAATGTAAAGCTGTCTGAAGCTCTAGTTAACTCTGGTTTTACTCAAAGTGGTTTTGATCATTTATTGTTCATTAAGAGAGTGAAGCAAAACATTGTTGTGATTCTTGTGTATGTGGATGATATGCTGATAGCTGGGAATGACATCACTCTCATTCAAGATACTAAAATCAGTCTGCAGAAGGCTTTCATGATCAAAGATCTAGGAGTCCTGAAGTTCTTTTTGGGGTTAGAGTTCAGTAGATCACACAAAGGGATCCTTGTCAACCAAAGAAAGTATGTTATTGAGCTAATTGATGATATGGGACTAGGTGGAGCAAAGCCTGCAGGGACTCCACTGGATGTAAATTTGAAACTGACTAAACTGGATCATGATAAACTGAGTGGGCTGTGTGGAGATGAAGAATTAGCAGACAAAATAAGCTATCAAAAGCTTGTGGGGAAGCTGTTGTATTTTACACTTACAAGACCATACATAAGCTATGGAGTACAAGCCATGAGTCAATTTATGCAAAACCCAAAGAAGTCACATATGGAGGCTGGATTGAGGATAGTAAAGTATGTGAAGAATCAGCTCGGACTTGGTATACTTATGAGCAGCAAGAAATCTAGTAATCTGCAAGCATATTGTGATGCAGACTGGGGAGCATGCCCAAATACAAGAAGGTCAGTTACTAGTTTTTTGATAAAACATGGAGACAACTTAATAGCATGGAAGTCAAAGAAGCAATCAACTACTTCAAGAAGCTCAGCAGAGGCTGAGTATTGAAGCATGGCCACAACTGTTTCAGAGATTGTTTGGATCACAGGATTATTTAAGGAGCTTGGAGAACATATCATTTTGCCAGTGGATCTATATTGTGATAGCAAAGCAGCACTGCAAATTGCTGCTAATCCTGTGTATCATGAGAGGACTAAGCACATAGAGATAGATTGCCACTTCATCAGGGAGAAGATTCAAGGTGGGCTTATTAGAACACATTTTTTGGGGACTAAAGATCAGTAGGCAAATATCATGACCAAAGGTCTGGGAAAACCACAACATGACTGGTTATTGTCCAAGCTAGGAGTGTTCAACATTTTCACTACTACTAACTTGAGAGGGAGTATTGAGAATAATGATCATGGCTAAGGAATGTAAATAGTGGCTAGTTCAGTAAAGTAGCCAATTCACTAAAGACAGTTTTAACTGCTTCATTAGTAGTTAGTTAGGCAGAGTAACTAATTCTGTTAGTTAGTTAGAGGTACTTAACATGTGATTAGTAGTAGAGTGGAGTCAGTGAAAATTGTATATATACGTGTGCTTGTAGATTGTAGAAAAGTAGATCAATAAAAATAGTTGTCAATTTCTTCTTTCCAGTTCTACTCTCTAGCTCTACTCTGCATTTGCAGTTATCAACACAAATCATAAAAGGATCAGGAAATAGGCCTGGGAACTATATTGAGCACGGTACGCTGGGTGGTGCGCATGCATAGTCAGTTTCTGCAACTAAACTTAGCTGATGAGTCTTCACGGCACCACATACATCACACACAAAGGGGGCAGCGACACCATGGTGTCGCACATCCACAGTAGACGCAACACCTATGCGGCGTAGATGGTGGCGCAATAATGATGAACTTCTAAAATTTATTTTCCATGTGCCACAACGTGATCTCGTCACATGCATGCATTGAAATGCTCCAAGATCCTGTGCAACTCCACAACTATACGCCTACCCAATTTTTATGGCTTTTTGTTAGTTTTAATCCATTTAGCTTTAATTTCATCGAAACTCACCTATGACATTAAAACACACCAATAAGAGATCAAAACAACTAATTAAGATCAAAGGTGTGATAACAATACTAAGAAATAGCAGGAAAATGATATAAAATAATTTACGGTGAATATATCATCACCCCATACTTTGATTTTGCTCGCCCCTGGGCAACAACTAAACACATGCATAAGTCTTTAAAAATCATATGACTATGTCAATTCGAATAGGTCTATTCGAGCTATGGCTAATACTAGCTAATTAAAAGTACGCATCAATAATGACCAAAATAATTCTCAATTCTTGCCATACCAAACATCAAATACACTTTAAAACACATAAATAACCTTCCCAAAATAATCTTGCCTCAAAACTCGACTCAAGGATACCAACTTATGCAAAAATGACTATGCCACCCAACCAAGAAATCTAATACTTCACTTATATTTACCCAACCATGTCACTTCACCAAAACAATAGAGTTTCCCATAAACACACACAAGAATAAAATTCAATCACAAACATGGGCATAAAATTGCAAGAATTACGTTCACGCTCACCAAGAACTTTACATGTAACATATGATGTACTATAGGCTTTCCCTTAGTGTAATACTCTACTAATATGAGCTCCAACTTCATCTAACCAACCTTCAAAAATCATTCACACATGTCAATCCTATATTATCCCTTTTTTATCCATCACTATGCAAGAACGATTATTCTCTCGCTCAAGAACATTTATCTTCTCTATTTTTTCGCTCCTAACTAGCAATATATTTTACTATTTCTTTGCACAAGTGCATCAATATTCATCAACTTTGGTTCCACTTCAAAACTACCGTTTTTATCTTTTTTACTTCTTTATAGCACCACTTTTACAAGTAAAGTGTTTCAGGAGTTAAGGGATCAAAATTAAGGCTATTTGAGAACAAATGGGTAAAAGCTTGTAATGTGGTTGTCAAAACAAAAAGTTTACAGGATCAATAAGGGTTAGCTACGGATATAAACATGAAGGCAACTTAAAGAAGGCTTGTTGACTTGCATGCATCCACCACCATTCAAGGGACCAGGTCCCTTACCAGTTTCTATGATTAAGAACAAAAATTAAGAAACAATAGTAAAGAACTGAAACTGAATACGACAACCGTGGATAGAAGATAAACCAAAATAATACAGAAAGTAAAGAACACATAATATTTACGTCAAAACCTCCTTGCTCAAGGAAGTAAAACCACGACCTACCTCATAGGATTTTCACCAATACAATCCACTAAAACAGCGAGCAAATTTCTAATTACATACTCCTGTAATCTAAGGAATTTAACTCTAAATCCCTTCCCCTTGTAAAAACTCTATTACAAGACTTCAATGGAATAACTCTATTGCCTTCTAACCTGACCAACTAACTCTAGCTGATACAAACTTTTGTGATCCAAGGAATTTAACTCTAAATCTCTTCCCCTTGTAACAACTCTATTACAAGACTTCAATGTAATACAACCTGTTCTTAATAGAACCGATCTTATTCTCTAAACAATCGAAATTTCATACTTCTGTCGGATCCTCTCTATCTCCTGATTGTGAAGACCAGGAAATTTCCTTCTTAATAGAGTAAAGGCAAAGGAAAGTCTTCCGATCTTTCCCGGGTTCCTCTCCTTTTAGGCGAGCTACTTCGCCCTCTGAACCGGATGTGAGGGTCTACCCTCATCTGGCTCTCTACAGGGGAATCTCCACTCACTGCTTCCCGAGAATAGAAGTGGTTCATTTTCTTTCTATACGAAATTCAAGATTTCATTTTTGTTCATGTTGGCGATTTCTGATGTGAATTCGGCGGGTCGTCCCTCCTTCCTACGGCCCACTGACCCAATGACACACCAACCACGCCCCTTCTCTTTCTCCGATCATAAATCCCCTCTTCTATCTAAGTGTCAAGTTTTAGCTCATAGGTGGTTCATTTTGAAGTGACTTTATCTATATGTTTAACACATGTGTGTACTACTCGTTGTGTAGTCAAATTTACTATCAGTCACGATTGGCTTTGAATCAATATAAAGCTTAGTAGATCGTGAGTCTTGGTTCTTAGCAAAATGCTATGCGCTATCTGAACAATATCATGGCAACGTAGACCTAATTGGTAATATTGGATCCTTGGGAACCATCATAAGTACGGTCAGCCTATATATATTTGAACGAAAATGCCGTGTCATCCAGCAGAGCCGAACCTTCTTTTTTTCACTTTCTAGAAATATCATACATAAGAGAAGAAAGTTGCTAGCAGAGGGTGGAAAAGTGCCACACCTTCGTGGATTGCTTGAGTGTAGCGGGTCCCGACCCCTATGAGTGAGCAGAAAAAGGAGGAGGAAAGAGGACCTGGTGAACCATCATAATTAGTGAACAAGTGTAAGCTTTGCTGCCCGACAATATGGAGTACTGACCACACTGAGGGACAGGCCCTAAAGTGAAGGACGGGAATGAGCGAAATCAATGTGTTCCAATTTCTGGCCTTGCACTGACCATCCAATGGACCATGGACTAAATAGCCACTGCCTGAAAGGACTATGTCGAGGGGACTGCCGCCCCCTCCCCCATAAGGTACATCTCGCACCTATGGGCTGCTATAACTATCCAAGAAGACACTCAAAACTGGAAGGGTTCTTTATTTTCTTCTAACCTTACCAACTAACTCTAGCTGATACAAACTCACAAGAGAAGATTAGACATAACCAAAACACCTACACAAACTTCTCAAAATGAGGAGTAGGTTTACAATAAAGAGAAAAAGACAAAGACTCAATAACCTAGACTTAAAGACTCATTCAGTTATAGCAAACTGGTCCCTTGGTTGTTGAAGCTTTGTCTTGTGACTCCTTGGTGGCTTTGCAGATGAAGAGAGTCAATTTTTTGATTGTACAAAAGCAAAGTTTTCCTTCCACATAATGATGTATATATTCGAAGCAAATGAGAGGTAAAATCTTAGTCATTGGATAAGAGAAAGGACCGCAACAGTTCTGCTGTAGTCCTGTATCACTGGCACTGGCACAATGGCAGCAGCTTTACAGATGTAAGGTTTGACTGTGTAAGAGAGAGGGACCTTATGTGTACCTGGTCTCTGTACCTGGTTCCTTTTCAAGTTTGTCAATTATTATAATAGAACCATAGTAGTTTCATCAATTCCCTTTGCATGAATACTTTCTCTTATATCTTTACAGCCATGAGAGTTGACTCGAATAAATGGATTGACCTGGTGTACGTACCTTGTTCCTCATATGGTCCCTACCAAATAAGAGACTTTAGCAACTTTTTTGTAGCTCTGTAACGGTTGATAGCATCTTTACAGCTGTGGACAGCTGTGAGAGTTTACTCATATGAATCGGCCTGGTCACATACCTTGTCCCTAATCTGGTCCCTATGAAAATAAGATCCCTCTTAGAGATAGTTCCTCTTGAATGAGCATGTCCCCTTGAATGAACATTTCAATTATACAACTTGTTCCCTTATTCTCCCTGAGATCTTGATTCCTATGTTCTCTCTAAGATTGGCATGGTGTGTGTCTGGTCCCTAGGTAGGTTTGTTAAATCATCAAAATAAAGTATAGTGTTGTAGTAACTATGCATCATCAATTTCCCTCTTTTTGATGATTGCAGACACATGAAGCAACTTCCCCTTGAGAACTAGGTTCTCATACAATTGACTCTGAGAAATGGATCAGGTTCTTTAGGCAGCATTTCTGGTCCCTCCACAGGTTTGTCAAGTCATCAAAATAAGGCATAGTACTTCAACATCTATGCTTCATTAATTTTCCCTTTTTTGATAATGACAAACACATAAATCAAGTTTCTCTTGAGGACCAAATTTGCCCAAAAGATATCGCACACACTCAACTTCATGAACCAATTTCAATTCCCTACTGCAGAGCTACCAAATACTAGTTGACCACATATTCATGCATATCAGGTAGCAAGTTCCATCATGAGTTTGTCAAACATCAAAACTATATAACCCATGTACATGTTCCCTCTGTCACCATGATCTTCATCAGTACCAGATCCACTGTTAGTTTGTCAATCATCAAAATCAAGATTACATCAATTATTTCCCTCTTTTTAATGATGACAAACTTATTTCCTCTCTGAGATAAAAAATTGCATCTTTTTTGTCTCCATACCTGTTCCCCTTATCATAGTGCTCACCTGCTCCTGTTATTTTCCCCTATCACTAAGATCTCCAGACACATACGTTTGCGTACTTGTTCCCTCTATCACCAAGATCTTCCCCCTTTTGGCATCATTTAAAAGAGCAAAGATAGTAAACCAAGCAAAGGTGAAAAAATCCCACATTAACTCATGGCCACTGGGGTAACACTAACATGAACAATGGAAATAGTCAGAATAGAGAAGTTGGGACAAGTAATAAAAACAATAATGCATTGTTCATTGCATATTTAGCATCACACAAAGCATACATATAACAGAGAAATTGTCAAGAGATTAAGCCACATAGGAGAATGGATAACAAAAACTGACATTAAAAAGGGTTTAGGAAAACAGATAGGAAGCGGATTAGGAGGGCTTGGCTAGAGTGTTGAACAGGGTATCCAAAAAATCATAAATAACATCATGAGCACGAAGAACCTTCTGAGTGAGATCCTCGACCTGGTTCCTCAATGTGGCAACTTCAATCTTTAATTATGTATTTTCCTTCTGAAGTTCTTTCATTGTACTAGGTCCTTCCCTGGTTCCTAAGGTAACGATCTGCAGTTCAGCCTTTAGACTCACAATCTCAGTATCTGTTTGATCAATCAGGGTCGTTATCATCTCCAACTCAATAGAGGACCTTTTGTTGTGCAATAATTAGATAAAAAATTACTAGTGAGTTCTTTTGTCTTAAGATGATTTGGAACAGGTACCAGGTCCCTCATCTCCCAAGTCCTTGTTACTTCTTTTTCTTTTCAATCAGGAAAGTCCATCTTCTTTTTCTTACTGATATGTTTCTTAGGATACTTCCTGGACCTCTTATCCTTGATCTCTTCAACAGGACTTTTATACTGAGCCTTTTCCCTTCTATACTCATCTCCTAGTTAGGTCCCACTTCAACCATTTATGAGTTATATTCTTTAAGATCAACCAATTATTTTGGCACCACATCCTTTTCAACAACTTTCTTCTTCAATAAATGCCTCTTTACAATTTTGTCACAACTCTGCTCAAGAGATTGTTACAATATCTTTCTTTCACTACCTCTTGTAGTAGGTCCCTTCTTGCGATCCCTCTCAAATAGTGGAGCAACAGTTGTGATGGGCATTGAGGTTTGATTGAATTTTGTAATAAGTGAAAGAGTGTCGTCTTTGTCCTATTTTTCTTCTTCTTTACCAAATGACTCCATGTTACATGGTGCACCTAGATTATTCTGACACTACTACATATAATTCCATCACTTCTTTAGATTCATTCTTAGGCAAGGGACCAGGTTCTTGAGACAGTTCCCTCAGAGAATTAGTATCTGTATTTCAATCTTCACTCATAACAACAAGATCAGAAGCTTGTCCCTGTTTCAGAACATCGGTGACATCCTCTTGAGATGCTTTGCTAGAAATATTAGACTCCTTATCTTTGAAGACTTTCTAGAAAAGTTTGGTTGAGACATTGTGAGGGTAGATGATTTTCTTTGAGAATCAAGAGAGATTAAATGGAAAAAAACACACAGAGGAATTAATAGGGGTTTATGCTTTTGAGAATTTTGAGTTTTCTTTCCTTTCAAAAAGAGAGTGAGGGATTGTAACACCCCAGAACATCCAAGCCCAGACTTAGCTCAGAAAACCAGGAGAAATAAAAAATTTCAACTGTCAGGAACCACGAGTCACTTCCACGAGTCATGGAATAGTTCACAAGTCGCGGATTGGACTCGTGGAACTCAGAATAGAGGAATGCTTCTCTGAAGTCCCTCTCACGACTCAAGTTTATGAACCGTAGACATTTTCATGGACAGTAGAACTTGTTCGTAGAATCCTTGTAACAGACGGCCTTCAGGAACCATGATTGGGTTCCACGACCTGTGGTAGTTTCCACGAGTCATGAACCCAAGTCGTGGAACCAGTTCCAGTAGCCTATGCTTATGTCCTCAGGAACCATGAGTGGGTTCCATGACCCGTGGGAGCTTCCACAAGTTGTGAACCCAAGTCGTGGAACCAAAGTTTAGAGGAACAGGAATTTCTTACAGGAACCACGAGTGGGTTCCACGACCCGTAGAAGTTTCCATGAGTCGTGAACCTAACTTGTAGGGTTCATTATAGTGGCCAGTTTTCAGGACCAGGAAACCACAATAGGGTTCCACAACCCGTGGAACTTTCCACGAGTCGTAGAACCCAGTCGTGATCCCTGGGTTGCGATTTTCAGCAGGTTTTCTAAATTAAATTCCAGGGGCATTCCAGATATTTCCTACCTAATTTAATTCCTACACTACATCATTTTATATTGTTTAAGCCTGATTAAGTAGCCTAAAACTAACGAAACCCTCATTCTCCTAAAAATCATCGGACTTAGACAAAAAGGAATCAACAAAGGCGTAGTTTCTCTCAAGAACCAGCAGAGGCCTTCACCAAAGTTCAGCCCCAAAAATCCAAGGATTTCTCTGTGGATTACTTCACCAGGTATGTGAGATTTCACTAGTTGGTTCCTTTCACCCATTAGGTCCCTGGATTCCAACTAGTCTTCAGTTTCCTCCATGAATTGTCAAACCTAGGGTTCCTAGAACCTAGAGATTTATCATAATTCAGTTTCCATAATTTCTATGGTATTCACTACATGTTCTTGGAGAATTAGTGTAGTTCCATGTATAGGGTTCAGAAAACCTAGTTGTGTACTACCAGTATTTCATGAATTAAGTTCACTAGACATGCTAATTATATGTTCATGCACCAGGATTCGAATGCCATATCTCCCAGTATATTTATGTTGCATTCTCAGTTGATTTTTAGTATTTTGAGCTATCCATCATTTCAGTATATTGTTGTTCACATTCAGTTGGGAGTAGACTTAGTACCGAGCGGACGAGAGGATGAAGGCTTAGCTGTCAGTTTAGGCTAAGACCTTTAGTAACAGTCCTCAAGTCGCAGAACTACGACGCCACCGTAGGCTTAAGGAGTCATCTGTCAGACTAGGCTGCATCTCCTTGTCCCTTGTGGACATCAGTAGTGGATCCATGTCACACTTGTTTGTAACCTTGGCATGGTATGAATACCCTCCCATCCAGGGTTACAGGTTGACCCCATAGTTGGCTTAGCTTGGGGTATGTAGGTTAGTAGTGTTTCCCATAGTCAGACTCTTATTTGCATGTGACCTTGTATCCAGTACATATATTATCAGTATTCAACTCAACATGTTATCTCATGATTTATACTTGGTCATTGCATTCAGATCAGCTTTCAGCTTATTGGCAGTGTGTTATTTCATGATCAGCTTTATGTTCCCCACCTTTGTATATGTGTATATCCTGCATGCTTAGTACATTCTAAGTACTGACGCATACTCTTGTGCTACATCATTTTATGATGTAGGTTCAGGCACTCAGTATCCAGACCGCGCTTAGTTTGGTTCCCTAGTTCATACTCAACAGTTCAGTGGTAAGTCCTCATTAGTTCGAGGACGATAGACATGCTTCATTTCAGTATTTACTTTCAGTTTCAGATTTGTTAGAGTTAGCTGGGGGCGTGTCCCAGCAACTCCTATTAAGTTAGATGGCTTTTAGACATAGACTAGACAGCAGTTGTTAGTGTTCTTCAGTCAGCACTAGACTATACTTCTATATTATAGCCTTTTAGATTTATTAGGCTCTCATCTTGCTTGAAGATATTAAACTACTTTAATTTTCCGCACAGTACATATCTTTAAACTGACTTTACATAGATATGCCATGCCATGGGTTAGCTTGAGGTCACTTGTGACATTAAGCACCATGTTGCATCCAGGGGGTAGCTTCAAGCCGTGACAAACTTGGTATCAAAGCATCAGGTTCAAGTGTCCTAGGATGTCTTAAAGACGCGTCAAGTAGAGTCTTCTTCATCGGTGTGAAGCGCGCCACACCTATGGGGGAGAAAATATGAGGCGTCATTAGGAATAACTTCCCTTATTTCTTTTCTAATTCGTTCTATAGAGTATAAACTCTATTTAAATTCTCCTCTATTCTAACTCATGCTCTTCGCATTTCAGAAAAATGCTTCCCAGAAGAGCGAACGCTAGGAATCAGCCAGCACCAGCAGCCCCAGCAGACCCATTGAATGAGTAGGTTATGCATGCCAAATTCAGGGCTGCTTTTCAAGTACTTGCTCAGGCCATGACCACCCAGGTCAACCAACAGGTTGCGGCTCCAGCAGCGCCTCATGTCAATACTGCTGCAGCCAGAATCTGGGATTTCACTCGAATGAACCCTCCAGAATTTCATGGGTCCAAGTCAGAGGAAGATCCCCAAGAGTTTCTAAAAGATATTCAGAAGGTGACAGACGTTATGGGTGTCACCCAAGTGGAGAGTGCAGACTTAGCTGCCTAGCTGAAAGGGGTAGCTTATACTTGGTACCAGCAGTGGAAGGAATCTCGTTGTGCCAATGCAGTGTCAGTGACATGGGATCTTTTTAAGACTGCATTTCTGGACCGGTTCTTCCCACTAGAGCTCAGGGAAGCCAAGGTTCAAGAGTTCATCAATCTGAGGCAGGATGACATGAGCGTGAAAGACTATGCTCTGAAGTTCACTCAGCTGTCTAAGTATGCCCCGACAATAATAGCTAACCCTAGAGCTCGTATGAGCAAGTTCGTGTCTGGTGTGTCTGATGATGTGGTTAAGGAATGCAAGACTGAAATGCTCGTGAAGGAAATGGACTTCTCCAAGTTGGTTACTTATGCTCAACAGATGGAGGAGGAAAAGATCAAGGAAAGGGGAGGTGATGCTAAGAGGGCTAGGACAGGTGAGTATGGCCACTCTTAGTAGAGGTCAGAGGGTGGCAACCACTCTCATTATCGCCAGAAAAATTCAGCTCCATCTCCATCTTCTGCTAGTGCCCAAGTGCCCAAGTTCAAGAAGGATAGACGGGATAGAACGTCTGGCTCTAAGTCCCACGGTACAGTTACTAGTGGGTGCACTAACCCAGTATGCAAAAAGTGTGGTAGGAACCACTAAGGTGAGTGCCTAGCAGGTAGTGGAAATTGCTTTGGGTGTGGCAAGCCAGGCCACATGATGAGGGATTGTCCCATAGCTTCTCAGAAGCATAAGAATGTCCGCCCGTAGACTCAGACTGGTTCTACAGGAGCCCCAGCAGGTCGCCCCACTCAGTAGGGTGCCTTATCTAGTACAGGTGGCGGTCAATGCCAGAATAGGTTGTATGCTCTTCAGGCTCGACAGGATCAAGAAGACTCTCCTGATGTGGTCACGGGTACGTTACGAGTCTTTAATACTGATGTTTATGCATTGTTAGACCCAGGGGCTACACTTTCCTTTATAACTCCATATATAGTAGTAAATTTTGATGTCAGTCCAGAAATCCTCCTAGAACCCTTCTCAGTCTCTACTCCAGTTGGTGACCCAGTCATAGCTAGACGGGTATATATAAATTGCCCAGTCACAGTTTCCCAGAAAGTCACCTCAGCAAATATTGTAGAGTTAGAAATGGTAGACTTTGATGTCATTCTAGGCATGGATTGGTTACATTCTTGTTATGCCTCAGTCATTTGTAGAACTAGGATCGTTCGGTTTCAGTTTCATACTGAGCCAGTACTAGAGTGGAAGGGTAGTAACTCAGTGCCTGTACGTCATTTCATCTCCTACCTTAATGCCAGAAAAATGATCTCCAAGGGGTATATCTTTCACATTGTTCGGGTTAAGGATTCAACCTCTGAGACCCCAACTCTAGAGTCAGTCCTAGTAGTGAACGAGTTTCCAGAAGTGTTCCCAGAAGATCTTCCCAGAGTTCCTCCCGAAAGGGAAATTGACTTCGGAATTGATCTCATTCCAGATACCCAGCCTATTTCGATTCCTCCCTACAAAATGGCTCCATCTGAGCTTAAGGAATTGAAAGAGCAAATGAAGGACCTTCTAGATAAGGGCTTCATCAGACCCAACATCTCTCCATGGGGTGCTCCAGTGCTGTTCATACGTAAAAAGGATGGTTCCCTCAGAATGTGCATTGACTACCGTCAGTTGAACAAGGTCACAATCAAAAATAAATATCCCATCCCTAGGATTGATGACTTGCTCGACCAGCTTCAAGGCACTAGTTATTTCTCCAAGATAGACCTCTGATCCGGCTATCATTAGCTAAGAGTCAGAGATAGTGATATCCCAAGGATAGCCTTCAGGACTCGGTATGGTCACTATGAATTTGTTGTTATGTCTTTTGGACTAACCAATGCTCCTGCAGCTTTCATGGACTTAATGAACATGGTGTTCAGACAATATTTAGACTTGTTCATCATTATCTCCATTAATGATATCCTCATTTATTCTCGAAATGAGGAGGAGCATGCGACTCATTTGAGGGTTGTGCTCCAGACCCTCAAGGATTGCCAGCTATTCGCTAAGTTTAGCAAGTGTGAATTCTGGTTACAGTCTATCACTTTCCTTGGTCATGTGGTATCTAGAGAAGGGATACGTGTTGATTCCCAGAAAATTAAGGCAGTAAAGGACTGGCCCAGACCCACCTCTCCGATAGATATCAGAAGTTTCTTCGGTTTGGCTGGTTATTACATGAGGTTCATAGAAGGATTTTCATACATAGCTGCCTCATTGACCAAGTTGACTCAGAAAAAGGTCAAGTTTCAGTGGTCAGAGGAGTGTGAGAAGAGTTTCTTAGAACTGAAAAGTAGGTTGACTACAACTCCTGTTTTGACTCTACCAGATGGTTCAGATAGTTACGTGGTTTACTGTGATGTGTCCAGAGTTGGCTTGGGTTGTGTTTTGATGCAGCAGGGTAAGGTCATAGCTTATGCTTTCAGGCATCTTAAGGCCCATGAGAGGAACTACCCGACTCATGACCTCGAGCTTGCAGCGGTTGTGTTTGCCCTAAAAATTGGGAAGAACTATCTGTATGGTGTTCATGTTGATGTGTTCAAAGATCACAAGAGCCTTCAGTATGTGTTCACCCAGAAAGAGTTGAATATTCATCAGAGAAGATGACTTGAGTTCCTCAAGGATTATGATATGAATGTGCTCTACCATCCGGGTAAGGCCAATGTAGTGGCAGATGCTCTCAGTAGACTGTCTATGGGTAGTGTGTCACATGTCGAGGAAGAGAAGAGAGAACTGGTCAGAGATGTTTATCAGCTTGCTCGCCTAGGAGTTTGCCTTGTGGGCACGACATATGGTGGTGCGATAGTTCAAAATGGGTCAAAATCTTTTTTGGTAGCTGAAGTTAAGGAGAAGCAGGATAGTGATCCCATACTACTTTAACTGAAGGGTGCAATTCATTAGCAAAGAGTGGAGGTTTTCTCCTAAGGGGGAGATGGTGTACTCCGTTATCAGGGTGTGTTCTGAAGGTGAGTGAGTTGAGGCAACAGATCCTCTCAGAAGCCCATACTTCCAGATATTCCATTCATCCAGGTGCCACTAAGATATACCATGATCTACGAGAAGTCTATTGGTAGAACAACATGAAGAGAGACATCACAGATTTTATGGCTAAATGCCCCAACTATCAGCAGGTAAAGGTAGAACATCAGAAACTAGGAGGTGTGACTCAGGAGATTAGCATTCCTACCTGGAAGTGGGAAGTGGTCAACATGGATTTCATTACGGGCTTACCCCGTACTCGCAGGCATCATGATTCCATTTGGGTGATAGTGGATAGAGTCACTAAGTCAGCCCACTTCTTGGCAGTGAAGACTACAGATTCAACGGAGGATTATGCCAGGCTCTACATCAACGAGATAGTCAGATTGCATGGGGTTCCCTTGTATATCATTTTAGATAGAGGTCCTCAATTTATATCTCATTTCTAGAGATCCTTCCAGAAAGGTCTTGGTACTCAGGTGAACCTCAGTACCGCTTTTCATCCGCAGATGGATGGTCAGGCAGAGCGTACCATTCAAACCTTGGAAGCTATGTTGAGAGCTTATGTGATCGATTTCAAGGGTAGTTGGGATGATCACCTACCTCTCATAGAGTTTGCCTACAATAACAGCTTCTATTCCAGCATTCAGATGGCCCCATATGAGGCCCTCTATGGGTGTAGATGTAGGTCACCTATTGGTTGGTTTGAAGTAGGTGAAGCAGCTTTGATTGGGCCATATTCGGTACATGAGGCTATGGAGAAAGTTCAACTCATTAGAGAGATGCTAAAGATAACTCAGAGTCATCAAAAGTCCTATGCAGACGTGAGGAGAAGAGACTTAGAGTTTGAGATCGATGATTGGGTTTTCCTTAAGGTGTCACCTATGAAAGGGGTGATGAGATTTGGCAAGAAAGGGAATCTCAGTCCCAGGTATGTAGGTCCTTACAAAATCCTGAAAAGGGTTGGTAATGTGGGTTACGAGTTAGAGTTGCCATCAGACCTAGCATCAATTCATCCAGTCTTCCATATTTCTCTTTTAAAAAAGTTTGTGGGTGATCCGACTTCGATAGTACCCTTAGAGAGTATGGCTGTGAAGTATGGCCTCACCTACAAGGAGATTCCAGTTAAAATTCTTGACCGTCAGGTTCATAGGTTGAGGAATAAAGAAGTCGCATCAGTTAAAGTTTTGTGGAGGAATCAGTCCGTAGACGGAGCTACTTGGGAAGCAGAAGCAGCCATGATGTCCAAGTACCCCTACCTCTTTCCCTCCAATTCAGTTTCAACTTGAGGTAATTAGTTCCTCTCCAATATCTCAGTTTACTCTTCTGTAATTCAGTCTCAGTACCATTGTTCCATCAATTATCCTTGCATTTCAACATACTTGCATGTTTATGGAACTCAGTTCAGTAGATATCAGTTTCCAGTACTCAGTTGGTAGGGATTCAACTCTTTCCCTCTAACTCAGCTTATTTAGTATTCATTCGAGGATGAATGACCCCAAGGGAAAATATTGTAACACCCCAGAACTTCCAATCCCAGACTTAGCTCAGAAAACTAGGAGAAATAAAAAATTTCAATTGTCAGGAACCACGAGTCTCTTCCATGAGTCGTGGAACAGTCCACGAGTCATGGATTGGACTTGTGGAACTCAGAACAGAGGACTGCTCCTCTGAAGACCCTCTCATGACTCAAGTCTATGAACTATAGACATTTCCACAGATAGTAGAACTTGTCCATGGAATCCTTGTAACAGACGGCCTTCAGGAACCACGATTGGGTTCCACGACCCATGGTAGTTTCCATGAGTCGTGAACCCAAGTCGTGGAACTATTTCCAGTAGCCTATGATTATGTACTCAGGAACCACGAGTGGGTTCCACGACCGGTGGGAGCTTTCACAAGTCGTGAACCCAAGTCGTGGAACTAAAGTTTAGAGGACCAGGAATTTCTTACAGGAACGATGAGTGGGTTCCACGACCCGTGGAAGTTTCCATGAGTCATGAACCCAACTCGTAGGGTTCATTCCAGTGGCCAGGTTTTAGGACCAGGAAACCACGATAGGGTTCCATGACCTGTGGAACTTTCCATGAGTCGTAAACCCAGTCGTGATCCCTGGGTCGCGATTTTCAGCAACTTTTCTAAATTAAACTCTAGGGGCATTCCAGACATTTTCTACCTAATTTAATGCCTACACTACATCATTTTATGTCATCTAAGCCTGATTAAGTAGCCTAAAAATAACTAAACCCTCATTCGCCTAAAAATCATCGGACTTAGACAAAAAGGAATCAACAGAGGCGTAGTTTCTCTCAAGAACCAGCAGAGGCCTTCACCAAAGTTCAACCCCAAAAATCCAAGGATTTCTCCGTGGATTTATTCTCCAGGTATGTGGGATTTCACTAGTGGGTTTCTTTCACCCGTTAAGTCCCTAGATTCCAACTAGTCTTTAGTTTACTCCATGAATTGTCAAACCTAGGGTTCCTAGAACCTAGAGATTTATCGTAATTCAGTTTCCACAATTTCTATGGTATTGACTACATGTTCTTGGAGAATTAGTGTAGTTCCATGTATAAGGTTCAAAAAACCTAGTTGTGTACTACCAGTATTTCATGAATTAAGTTCACTAGACATGCTAATTATATGTTCATGCACCAGGTTTCGAATGCCATATCTCCCAGTATATTTATGTTGCATTCTCAATTGATTTTCAGTATTTTGATCTATCCATCATTTCAGTATATTGTTGTTCACATTCAGTTGGGAGTAGACTTAGTACCGAGCGAATGAGAGGATGAAGGCTTAGCTGTCAATTTAGGCTAAGACATTTAGTAACAGTCCTCAAGTCCCTGAACTACGGCGCCATCGTAGGCTTAAAGATTCAGCTATCAGACTAGGTTGCATCTCCTTGTCTCTTGTGGACATCAGTAGTGGATCCACGTCAGACTTGTTTGTACCCTTGGCAAGGTATGAACACCCTCCCATCTATGGTTACAGGTTGGCCCTATAGTTGGCTCAGCTTAGGGTATGTTAGTTAGTAGTGTCTCCCACAGTCAGAATCTTATTTGCAGTGGCCTTGTATCTAGTACATATATTATCAGTATTCAACTCAGCATGTTATCTCATGATTTATACTTGGTCATTGCATTCAGTTCAGCTTTTAGCTTATTGGCAGTATGTTATTTCATGATCAGCTTTATGTTCCCCAGCTTTGTATATGTGTATATCCTGCATGCTCAGTACATTCCAAGTACTGATGCATACTCTTGTGCTACATCATTTTATGATGTAGGTTCAGGCACTCAGCATCCAGACTGCGCTTAGTTTGGTTCCCCAGTTCGTACTCAGCAGTTCAGTGGTGAGTCATCATTAGTTCGAGGATGATAGACATGCTTCATTTCAGTATTTACTTTTAGTTTCACATTTGTTAGAATTAGCTGGGGGCGTGTCCTAGAAACTCCTATTCAGTTAGATGGCTTTCAAACATAGACTAGACTCGGCAGTTGTTAGTTTTATTTCAGTCAGCACTAGACTATACTTCTATATTATGGCCTTTTCAGATTTATTGGGCTGCCATCTTGCTTTAAGATATTAAACTGCTTCAGTTTTCCGTATAGTACATATCTTTAAACTGACTTTACATAGATATGACATGCCATGGGTTAGCTTGAGGTCACTTGTGACATTAAGCACCGTGTTGCGTCTAGGGGTAGCTTTGGGGCGTGACAGGGATTTTAGAGAGGAATATTTAGAATGAAGTCCTTTTAATAAACTGATGTTACTTGTTGAGTAATAACGGACTTATCACTTCAAATTCAATCGACATGACATCATTTGGGATATGTGAGAAACTTAAGATAGTACCTATGTGTCATTCTCAAAAAAATTTCAAAAGTTGTATTAGTACAATCAGTGATACTAACCTTGAAGTGGAAACAAGTTTCTCTTCTAAATTTCTGAACATTGCTTTGAAATAGTCCAGATAGTCTCCGTCCTTGACTCTTTCTTCCTGCCATGCGTGCATATTTGAAATGGTATAGAGATGTGTTAGATATAGTCATTAAACACATTACTCATGTACATGTCATCTAATTATAGCCAAGAAAAGAGATATCCTGATGATGAGGGAATCAATTCCCCTTCATTAGCCCAAACTTCAGTCTATTTTTCTCAAATTGTTCCCTTTCTCTTGAGTATATCCTTAAACAATCAACATTGCCTTGTTCCTTGTAGTGTTACCTAGTTCATCCAGCTTGTTTTTCAACACCCACTTGGTCCCTATGATAGTTCTGTCTGCTCGTTTAAGGACTAGATACCACACATTGTTCCTTTCAAGATGATAGAGTTCTTCTTGTATAGCATTAGCCCAATCTGCATCTTTGAGAAATTCTTTGACATTCTTTGTATCAATCTTGGTTATAAAGGCCGAGAAGACAAACGTAATTCTTAATTTAGACCTGGTCTTTATGACTGACTCCAATGGAGAAGTCAAATTGTCTAAGGGATGAGATATTCTATGCTTCCAATTTGAAACCCTCACAAATGATTGATCTTGTCTAGACCTGTTTTTACTGTAGTCTGTTCTCCAAGACCACCATTGGAATTGCTTCCCTAACTTAAGCTTCCAAGGGACCTTCAAAAGGATCAAGTCCTTCAGGAGTATTTTCTGGATCTTCCTTGATATGATCAACTGCATTTTTATCATCAAGAATATCCCTTTGGGTAGACCATGGACCAGGTCCTTAGAGATCAATTTGTTCAGCTTGCTAGTTTCCTGAAGTACACTCGCATCTGTCTATCTATGTCATAGTTGCTTGGAAGGAAGGTCTCAGATTTCGGCATGTATGAGATTTTCTTTCCTCTATCTATGTCATACTTGGGATTCACTGACAGCCAATTCCAAGTAGATCCTCCCTCCCCCTCGCTCCACTTCGTTTCGCTCGTTTTCTCTTTCCTTCTGCCTGCAAAAAAAGTTATGAGATTGGTTTTGTGTGCGTTAGCGATCATCAAACCTGTGACATAGATAAGATTGGAGTTCATGCAGTTGGAATGCCTGAGACCACTTTTAGCCTTGCTGCTCTTGCTTCTCTGGCTACTGCTCCGGCTAAGGCTTTCTTTCCGCTTTGACTTGCCTTCCTTATCTTTCAATCTGGACTTGCATGTGTTCCATGACTATTTCGAGAGTGAAGGACTCACATGCCCTAACCTTCTATGCTATAGATCAACATCATCATTTAAGGCACTAAGATAAATGAGATCACCATTAGAGATGGTGTCAAGGTCAGTAACATACACATTCTCTATGTCATGAGCAAGAGATATTCCGATTCTCCAACTCCAAGAATAACCCTTTTTTTAATTTTCAAATGAGACACTTCCTCCTTGAAAAGCTTTGAGTGAGAGGAAACTTTCTATTCTTCTAGTCAAATGCTTTGAACAACACTATCCATAAACCAACTTTGACTGCTCCCTCTCACTCTTTACTGCACAAAGGGTCACTTATTACCTTTGGGGAACCCACATTAACTTGAGTCCCCAAAAGTAACACAATGGATGGATGAGATTTTTTTTGGCCCATATTGGCAGCCTAGTCCTTTTAGACAAGGGACTATGTTCCTTTGTCTTTCAATTTTCTTCAGCATACTTTCTACTCTTTTTGTCAGCAGAAGACTTAGTTAAACAAGCATCCTTATAGTGACCATTTCTTCCACAATGAGTACACAACCAGTTGTCAGAGTTGGATACCATTTCTTCCACAATGAGTACACAACTAGTTGTCAGAGTTGGATACATACTTCCTATGAGGACTATAAGGAGGACTGGTCTTTTGAACGCCAAGTCCTTCTCCAGTTTTGACTTTATGTTAGTCAAGTGAGCTAAAGCTTCAGAGGAATCTGTCCATTTGAGGGCCTTTTCCAAATTAGCCTTAGTTCAGACCAGGTCCCTTTCAAGCTTTTTATTCCTCTCAAGATAAATTGTGAGATCTTTCTTGGACTTGTTTAATTTTGCTTCAAGTTGAAACTGAATCTCACTCCTATTTCCCTTCCCTTTGGAACCATCTTGAGACATATTCTTCAATTTTTCATTAAAGGCCTCATTTTCAAAGGAGACAATTGCAACCCTCTCTTCTACATCAAGAATTTTGCTAGTCATAACCATTTTTTCATCTTCAATTTTGACAAAGTCACTATTTAGAGACTCATTTTACTTAGAAAGATCATAGTATACATCAATCAACACACTAGCTAAAGAGCACAATTCTTCCTTAAAGTAATCCTTAAGATTTTGTTGTATATCACGAAAACTTATCTCTTCTTCTTCATCATCATCTGATTTTGCTATGAGAGAAAACAACAATTCAAAGCTTGAAGACTCATCTTCAAAAGCCATCATGAAAACATCTTTTGGAGCTTTTTCAACATTTTATTCACTGTATGTGTCTCCCCATGCAGCTAAAGCTTGTTAGTCTACATTATCTGCAACTGGTCTTCTTTTGAACTTATCAGGGACCCGATCCTTCTTCCTTTCTCTGGATTTTTCTTGATGTACCCCTTGTAGTCAGGCTTATGGAGAGGAAAACTTTTGATAAAATGACCAGGCTTCCAACATTTATGGAAGCAGTTATTTTCATTTGTACACTTACTCGTGTTCTCTTTTCTAGCAAAACCTCTATTCCTTCTTACCATTCTTTGAAATCTTCTAATTGTAGATTATCCTTCTTCCAGATTTGGTGGAGCATCCATTAGAAAGGATCCTTTTTGGGTGTTAACATTTTAGAAAGAACTTGCTCTGATACCACTTGTTGACTTGTATGCATCCACCATCAGTAAAGGGACCAGTTCCCTTACTAGTTTCTATGATTAAGAACAAAAACTAAAGAACAATACTAAAGAACTGAAATTAAATATGACAACTATGGACAGAAGATAAAACACAAAAGTACAGAAAATAAAGAATACACAATGTTTACGTGAAAATCTCCTTTCTCAAGGGAGTAAAACAAAGACCCACCTTATAGGATTTTCACCAACACAATCCACTAAGACAATGAGTAAACTTCTTATTATAAACTCTTGTAATCTAAGGAATTTAACTCTAAGTCCCTTCCCCCTTGTAACAACTCTATTACAAGAATTTAATGCAATAACTCTATTGCTTTCTAACATGACCAACTAATTCTAGATGATACAGACTATTGTGATCTAAGGAATTTAACTCTAAATCCCTTTCCCCTTGTAACAACTCTATTACAAGGCATTTTCTAACCTTACCAACTAACTCTAGCTGATGCAAACTCATAAGAGAAGATTATACATAACCAAAACACCTACACAAGATTCTCAAAATGAGAAGTAGGTTTACAATGAAGAGCAAAAAACAAAGACTCAACAATCTAGACCTAAAGACACATTCAGTTGTAGCAAACTGGTCCCCTTGTTGTTGAAGCTTTGTCTTGTTGGATATTTTGGTGGATTTGCAGATAAAGAGAGGTAATTTTTTGATTGTGTAAAAGTTATGTTTTCCTCCCACATAATTATGTATATATATAGGGAAAAAGAAATCACCACAACAGTTCTGTTGCACTGATGCATCACTGGCATTGGCGCAGTGGCAACATTTTCAACAACTTTATAGATGTAAGAATTGACTGTATGAGCGAGAGGAACTTGATATGTACCTGGTCCCTGTACCTGGTTCTTTATCATATTTGTCAATCATCAGAACAGAACCATAGTGGTTCCATCAATTCCCTTTGAATAATTTTTTTCTCTTATATCTTTATAGCCATAAGAGTTGACTCAGATAAATGGATTAGCCTGGTGCACGTACCTGTTCCCTCATTTGGTCCCTACCAAATAAGAGACCTTAGCAACTTTTCTGCAGCTCAGTTATGATTGGCAGCATCTTTACAGTTATGGACAACTGTGAGAGTTGACTCATATGGATCAGCCTAGTGCACGTACCTTGTCCTTTATCTTACCCTTATGTAATCAGATCCCTCTGAGAGATAGTTCTTTTAAATGAGGATGACCCCGTGAATAATCATTCCAATTACACAACGTGTTCCCTTGTTCCCCCTGAGATCTTGATTCCCATGTCCTCTCTAAGATTACCTAGTGCATGTCTGGCACCTTATATGGTCCTTCAGTAGGTTTTCCAAATAATCAAAGCAAAGCATAGTACTGTAATAACTATGCATCATCAATTTCCCCTTTTTGATGATGGAAAACACATGAAGCAAGTTCCCTCTGAGAACCAGGTTCTCATACAGTTGACTCTAAGAAATAGACCAGGTTGTTTAGGTAGCATATCTGGTCCCTTTACAGATTTTTTAAGTCATCAAAATAAGGCATAGTAATTCAACACCCATGCTTCATCAAGGCTAATTAAAAAAATGATTATCTCCTTTCCTAAATAAAATGCACAAATCTCGCTTAACATACATGCGGGACAAGTTATAAACATTGATATAAACGCATGAAATATCACAAAAAATTGTACAACACAATGGAATATGATTAACTCAAGGTGAATCCACCTCGACCTTCAAATCAAGAAAATAATGACACGAATTTACTAAAATACATTTTAAGCCAGTTGAATCACCAAACAGGTCAAGTAGACGAGTCTAGGTTTCTTGACAAAGATCATTTCAATTTTTCTAGGCATATATTTGAATATAAGATTAAAGAATTTCTTAACAACCACTATCATACATATCCCAAGTACCTAACATTCAAACGACCCCAAAGGCTATAGTTTCCTATAGACTATTTCCCCTCAAAAAGGTTGTCACAATATTCATAATCAGGAAAAGTCCTTCCTATTCCTAATTTCATTATTTTAAAAATAAAAATGAAATCTAATTGATGTGAATATAAAAATACATATATTTAGTTATTATTAGCCTCACATTTGGTGTTTTTATTGTCTCTTTAAGCATTGATTTTATAAATTATACTTATATTAAGTGTTTATGATGTGTAGGATGAAAATGAAGATGTTGGAGCCACAAAATGGATGTATTACAAATTCAGAGTTTGAGTATAAGCTAAGAAGTTCAACTCGAGTCTAGTTCGAGAGTAAAAGACCAAGAACATGGGGATTCAAATGATAATAATCAAGAATGTGCAGTAGCAAGGCTACTGTGACACATCGAGCTAAGTGGTCAGCATCGTGGCAGTTTTGGAAGAGGAGAATTTGGAAGAAAGCAAGATCTAGAAAAGGGGTGAAGAACATTATTTTTGTAGGTTTATTTTTTATTATTAGATTTTTCTTCACCAAACACATGTTTCTCATGAGTTCTTTTCATTGTAATTAAATCATGAGTGTCTAAACTCTTTAGTTCTAGAATTGTGGCATTAACATGATGGTTGAAGTTTGATAATTATTTATACTTATCGAGATTTTCTATTATTGAGTTATTTATATTTTCTTGGTCTTAATTAATTTATTTCTTGATGACCTTTCAAATACTAGTTGTGGTCATTAATTAGACTCGAAAGAGGGAATTTTTTAGCATAATAAGAAAAAATAGAGCTTGTTCATAAACCTTATAGGGAGGCAAAATCATTTTGCTAATGTGAATAGGAATATACTTTTTAGTCTTGTTTAATTCATATAGAAGAAATATACATGCACTTCACTATTAGTGAACTACCATAGGAATATAGGTATTAGAAATAATCGAGTAGTCTTAAAGTTATCGGCCAGATGCTCCATAAGTGATACAACCTGCAACTATGTTAGAGCATGGAAGATTTTGATAATTGACAACTTGTGAAACACATGCAAGGAGTAGGTTGCTACTACATATTCCTCTCAGGTAGAGTCCAACTAGGAGTAGGAGAAGGCATACCAGGAAAAGCACAAGGTGTGAAACATATGGCTGAAGCATGCTTATGACAAGATTCCAACTTGAATAGAGTTTTCTTTATATAGAGGAGTACCACATGGAATGAAATCTCAAGTAAGGTCAGCATGATAAATCCAAAAAGGAAAGGGATTCCCCACATGGAAGAAAATCTGCTCGAAGTAGAAAAAGTCTTACAAATATAAGTACAACAAGGGTTTCACAGAGAACCCTACGCACTTGCATAGAGAGCCAAAAGCAGAACACAATCAAATTGAGGGAGTTCATATTTGAGAGAGTTCTGACTGTAGCTCCAAGTGCAGCCAATATAAAGAAATAAGATTGAAGAACCTATTCCATAGGCTTATGTTTTACAGTTCTTGAGTCAAGTTACTTGTATTATTTTGATTGAGTTGAAATCTTTTGATTTCATAGTTTAGAGCATACTTCAAGTTTGGGAAAACTCGAAGTAGGGTTCAACAATCTAGGGTGATTGTTGAGTTATAGGAATTAGAGTTTAGTTCCTAGAATTTCAAGATTTGTAATCAAAACTGTTTTAAGGCTCAGAGTTTAGTGAAGTCGGGTTAAATCCTGCAGAGGTGTAGATCATGGTTTTTACCAGTTATGAGCTAGGGTTTTCCATGATAAAAGTGTGTTCTTACTTTACATGCTTTACTTAAGGCAATTCAAAAGAACATATAGATTAACCTATTTCTTAGGCAAATTAGGGGGTCAGTATTCTAATAATTGATATCAGAGAAGGTTATCTTAACAAGAGTCTAATAATTCAAGATAAGATCACTATGAATTTTTCACCTCCTCTAGGGCACGGTGAAAGATAACACATTGACAGACCACAATTATTCAATGGAGAATACTATCATGGTGGAAGGAAAGAATGGAGGATTTACTTAAGGAAGAGCACTACAAGCTTTGAACTAGAGTTACTGATGGTCCTAAAATTCCTATGACAAAGGATATTGAAGTAAAGGACATTCCAAAGCCCAAGGATCAGTATAATGATGGTGACTACAAGATATTTGGGGAAAATGCTAAAGCCAAGTGCATTCTTGTTTATGGACTTGGTCCAGATGAGTTCAATCACATATTTGGTTGTACCATAGCAAAATAGATTTGGGACACACTGGTTAATGCTCATAAAGGAAATTTCCAGGTTAGAAATTCATAATAGCTAGACTATGCGCTGAATATGAAACATTCCAGATGAAGCATGATGAATCACTTCAGGATATGATCACTAGATTCACCACTGTGGTGAATGAGTTGGTTTCTTTGGAAAACATATAAACTACTGAGGAACATATTTACAAAGTACTAAGGATTCTTACTAGGTCTCGGGAAATCAAAGTTACTGCGATTAGAGAAGCAAATGATCTGACAAAAAGGACTTTGGATGAACTGGTAGGAAATTTGAACACCTATGAAATGAATGTCAATAATATGAAAAGAGGTGAAGGAATCAAGGAAAAGATACTGGCTCTAAAGGCAACATAGAGTGATAAATCTGATCTAGATAAGAAGGACATAGCCTTTATCAGTAGAAACTTCAGAAAATTGCTTAATAAAGGTGGAAACTATGGGAAAAGTAGGCACCAAGCAAATAAAAGAACATAAAAAGGGACAAACTAGTGGTTGTTTCAAGTGCAGAAAAACTGGCCATCAAGTTAAGCACTATCCTATGTAGGAATTTGAGTGGGAAAAGGAGAGAGATGAAAAATAAAAAAGAGAGCAGGCTAATAAGAAGAAGAAGAAGAAGAAGAAGCAGAAAAAGAAGGAAACTGGTAAAACTATTGTATGTTGCTTGGGGAATTGGTTCAGACAACTCAGATGATGATGTAGAGGATATTGCCCTGATGGCCATCGATGACTCATAATTAAACTCTTAATCAAAAAGTGAACAAAAGAAGGTAAACCTTGTTGACATTAAAGATAAATTGAAACTTTTTTCAAAAAAAAAATTGTCCTCCCTAATGTCAACTCTGATAGATAATTTTTAGGATCTAAATAAAAATAGAGATTAGTTGTTAGCCTCCTTGAGCAGTTTAAAGTTTGAATATATTGATCTTGAAAAATAAACATTGGTCTTAAAATGGAAAATCAATTCCTCAAGGAACGGGTCCAACAATTGATTCTTCCACTCTGTCTCTCAAATCCAAATTTTTGAAACTGTGTTATAAAAAGGGGGGAAAGGTAAAATAAGTGATGACCAAATCAGATGTAAACAAGATCTAAAGAGGCTCAAAGATGAATTATTTTCTGAAAAAGAAAAGTCAAGAAGGATAAACCTTTAACTGGCTAGAACTAAATATGATCTTGAAAGAGCAAATAAGTGGATATAGTCCTCGATGATTATGACTCAACTTAGTGATAGAACTCATAGTGCTAAAGATGAAATAGATTTTGTCAAAGAAACTTCTAAAAATACCTCTGATCTTTGTACACATTGTGGTAATGTTGGTCACTCAAGGAGCACCTGTCCAACATCTATAGCTCACTTGAATAAAAATATCAAAGTTGCCTTAAAAGAAAAAAATCAATCCTATTAAAAGGCATAAACCACATCAAAGGAACAAGTTCGTTCAAACGAAAAAAACCTGTAAATGCCTTACCTAAATGGATCTACAAAGATCTCATTCATCCTTTTGATTAAAGAAAAGGACCTAAGCTAGTCTGGGTTCCTAAATCTAACCTATAAATTTTGAAGGTAAAAGTGATAAGGAGCAAGCAACAGTAGTACACGGATAGTGCTTGCTCAAGACACATGACTGGAGACAAGAAGAAGTTCCTCTCACTTGTAGAAGAGAAGGGTTGAATGGTAGCTTTTAGGGTGGACAGAAGGGTCAAATCAAAGGGATTGGAAAAATAGGTAAATCTGAAGAGCACTCAATTAAAAAAGCATACCATATTGAAGAACTGAACCACAATCTGCTGAGCATATCATAGCTTTTTAAAAAAGGCAATAAGGCTACATTCTACTCTAGAGGTATGGAGGTGATTGATCTAAAAATTGAGGAAATTGTCTAGACTGGACAAAGATACAAGTATGTGTACATTGCTTATAGCTTAAAGATCCCTGATGAAGATCTTATTTGTCTAAAGTATGATGGATAGAGACCATCTGTTATGGCACAAAAGATTAGGGCATACTAGTCATGTTCAATTAAACAAACTCATCTCCAAGGATTTGGGAATAGGTCTCCATAAAACTAAGTTCAAGGAAGACAAAGTTTGTGCAGCATGTGATCGAGGTAAGCAAGTGAAATCTTCCTTCAAATCCAAACATGTATCAGCTCGACTAGATCCTTAGAACTGGTCCATATGGATTTGTGTGGTCCTCTAAGAATGAGGAACAGGGGTGGCAAGAGGTATGTATTTGTACTAGTTGATGACTACACCAGGTTTACTTCGATAGTTTTTCTTGCTTTTAAAAAAGATGCATTTGAAGCATTCTACACTTTAGTAAGAAAATTGAAAAAGAAACTTGACAAACAACTAGCTACAATCAGATCTGACCATGAAACTGAGTTTCAAAATGCTAAATTTATTGACTATTGTTCTTCTCATGGTATTGATTTGTAACAACCAGGTTCGTCATTACAGGTAAACCTTTTGTGCCAAGTTTTAGGTTAGAAAACTTCCGAGTTTGGGAGTTGAAAATTTTAGGCCAGGCTAGTCTCGGCTGGTTTTAGAGTGTGGTATGGTATAGGTTAATCCAGGTAAGGATGGGGTAAAGTGTCTTGACTAGAGCTAGTTTTATTTTTATCTAAGACATAAAGGAGTCTGAGAGATTTTTCGGAATCGAATTCTGGTATGTAGAACTCTCGGTATCAAGGTTGACGTGAAAGAGTTATTCCAGAATGTTGGGAAATCAAGTGTGTTGTGAATTAGGAAAATTTAAGGAACTTTAATACTTTTTATCCCATGTCAACCGCCATAATAGTTGCCACACCGCCATAGAAACCTCCACCATAGCAGAGAAAATACTGCTACAGCGGAAGTCAACGTCGGTCAGCCTCCGCCATAGCGGTCGACTCTACTATGGCAGTACCGCTATAGCAGAGTGGACTACTATAGTAGAGCATGATGGGATTTAATATAGAAACTTCCCCAAAATAGTCAGTTTTCAACAAAGACATTTTGGGAGAAGGACAAGGTAATTTTGGGCAATTTTCCTCCGTTTTCCATCGTTTTTTGTCCCAAAGGTAAAGTTTCTACTCCCCAAACTCCGTATTATATTTCCTACACTATAGAATTGCTAGGGGTGGACTTGGAAAAAGGTTTAGGATGACCTAGGAAGGGTAGAATCTGGGGAAAAGAGGATTCTAGGATGCTAGAGTTCTTGTGTTTTGATCATTGATGATGGGTGATGATCACTTAGCCATAATTCTCTAAAGGTATCCGTAAAAATGATGAATTTAGGTGAATTAATAATGGGAAAGCCCAGGAATAGGTGTAATAATCATAGGTTGGCCTGGGGATTGGGATTTTGTACAATTCGGATACTTTGGGTCGATAATTGATTATAGTTTTTGCATATTTGTTTCTAGACCAAAAACAAGCAAGGGATCCTGAAAAGGGGAAAGATCCGGTTCAATAGAGCTTGGAATAATTTGAGGTAGATGATGGTTATTGATTCCTGTATGCATTATATGTTTGTGTACTTTTGTCTAAGTATTGTATGAGTTGCATGCTTAGGGAATGATTAAGAATGTCTAAGGGTCCTGTTATCAGACTTGTGAAATGAACTAGGTGTTATTGCTTGTTGGTTTACAAGTGTTGATTGTTCATTGTTTATGACTGTAGATTTCGTGTGACATTCGATTTGCTCCGGTACCACACCTGGTATAGAATAACAAATGGTTGGCTCAGGTACCATGCCTAGTACGGATTTACTTTATTGTATTGTTGAAGTTTAATGATGGTTCCATGAGTGGATCGGGTTGTGTTTATGATTGTGATATTGCATATGGTCCTTGAAAGGCCGAGTTGTTATTGTATTGATTTGTGAGTTTGGTCTTGGTGTAGACCGAGTTGCATGTTTAACACTTGGGTGTTGTTTTGGGGGATCCAAGATATGTAAAATGGTATATTTATTGATTGTTGATCATTGTTATAAGGGTGGGTTACATGTGGGAACAATCTAGGAAGAGACTTGTAGTCTAAGGATACTTGTTGGCTTATTTACATGTTTCCTATACTGTTACTTAGCTATTGTACTGTTCATATATTGCTTATCTGAAACTGGCTAATGATCCTACCAATACACGGTGGTTGTGTACTGATTTATTTCTTTTTATGAGTACAGACAATCTTCTAGCGGCTTACACGTGACCTCACTTTTAGTCCCAGCGCTTCCAGACATCAAGAGTGAGCTATTTCGATCGAGCTACCTTGGTCTCTTTTATTTCCAATATAGCCCACTTGTTTTCAAGCTTAGACTCTTGCATATTTTGGGGTTACATCCCCACCTTCTTGATTTTTTGTAGTATTTTGGTACGATGACTTTTAGATTCTAGGGAGGAATTTTCATAGGTTTATTTATATTAGTGTTGATTTGATTGATTATTGCTAGTTTTACTTATTGCACACTGGTTTTGAGCTATTAGAATGGTTAAGTTTCAGGTCATTGATGATTCTCTCACCCGGGGGTTGGGTGGGTGCTACTCATGGCCGTCTGGGTTGTGACAAAGATGGTATCAAAGCCCTAAGTTTATTGATCTTCTCGTACCAAAATAGGTTTAGTAGAGTCTTGCGGAAAGGTACGGAGACGTCCGTACTTTTCTTCGAGAGGCTATAGGACTTTATGAAAACTATCTCTTCTTCTTTCCTTCGTGCTATAACTTAATTCCAATTGGTATCTGGTGATACAAATTAGTATCTGACTCTTTCACTCTTCTGTCCACAGATGGTTAACACAAGGAACAACAGAGCAAGACCAGCGGTCCCTGCCGTGGGCCTGGTGGTCAGAGGTAGTGGCAGGGGTAAGGGCAGAAGTGGGGGCAGAGCCACACCCACCTGGGGTGGAACTCAAGCGGCGGCAAAAGAGCAAGAAGCAACCCCTCCCCCACCTTAGGAACAAGTTGTCGAAGAAGTGGAAGTTGCTATTGAGGATGGAGGGGCGCAGAAGGAGGCATCACCGACTGAAGGTGCGGGCCTTCCCCCTATTATGCCTGAAGCATTTCAGAAGGTTTGGAACTTTCTGAGTGGTTTGGTTGGTGCTAGAGCCACCCCTGCGGGTGTTACAGATCAGGCTTGTCACTCAGCCAGCAGTTACTACAGCTCCTAGGATGGATGCAACTTCAAGCACTGGTGACTTCTTCATGCGAATGCTAGGGCCAGTACTGACAGGGAATGAATATAAGATGCTGACTAAGTTCCTCAAATTGAAACCTCATACATTTTAGGGTACTGATAAGGAAGATGCTTATGAGTTCATCTTGGGTTGCTATGAAAGGTTACACAAGCTGGGTATCATGCGTTAACATGGGGTTGAGTTCGTCACATTTCAACTGCAGGGTGATGCTAAACAATAGTGGAGGTCTCAAGTGGAATGTCGACCATCGACCTTGCCTCAATTAACTTGGGAGGAGTTTCATGCTCTCTTCTTAGAGAAGTATGTAACCCGTAATTTGAGGGATAGGAAAGAGGATGAGTTCTTTAATCTAGAACAAGGTAGCATGTCAGTGTCTTCTTATGAGGCTAAGTTTCATACCTTGTCTCATTTTGCTACACAGTTGTTGGAGTCTGAGGAGGAGAGGGTACAACTGTTTGTGAACAGCTTGAACACCGATTTACAACTATTATCTATGCAGATGACTTCAGCAAGGAAGGTCTTCAATGAGGTAACAGAATTATGTTAAGAAGTTAGAATAGGTCAAGCAAATGGGGCAGGCTAAAGTGTTAGCCAAGAAGCCCCGTAATGATAGGAACTTCAATTGCTCGCACTCCAGAGGCCATAATCAGTAGGTATATTTGGCCCGTCCTATTTAGTCAGCTCTGCCAGCTGCTACAGGTGGTTTTTTGAGAGCTAATCAGCAGTTTTCAGCTCCTAGAGGCCAAGGACCTTCTTACACATCCGCCAGCAGGCCTACACTTGATCGTGGTTGTTTTTATTATGGTGATCTGGGCCACTTTAAGGGGGAGTGTCCTTATAGGCAGACTGGTAATCAGGTTCAATAGAAATCTAAGGTCGTGGCCCCAACAAGTAGAGGTGGTTATGCTAGAGGTCATCTACAGGGTGGGCGAGGTAAATTTCAAAAAGGTCGAGGAGACACAGGGAACGGAAGCACGAGCAGGGGTGTGGCGCAGCCAGCCAAAGAAGTAGCTCGGATTAATGATTGGGCTCAGTGTTATGCATTTCCAGGAAAGTCCGAGACTGAGGCATCAGGCGCGGTGATCACAGGTACCATTCTAGTTTGTGATAGGATGGCTTCCGTGCTTTTTGACCCAGGTTCTACATATTCATATGTATCTGTGAATTTTGCTTTGGGTATGGATTTGATTTGTGATATCCTTGATTCCTCTATCCATGTTTCCACCCCGGTTAAAGAGTTTGTGATTGTGACTCATGTTTATCATAATTGTTCTGTTGTATCTGTGGGGTTGCATATTTGGGTAGACTTAATAATTCTGGATATGGTAGACTTCGATGTCATCTTGGGCATGACCTGGTTATCCCTTTATCATGTTGTGAGGAATTATAATACCAAGACTGTGGCCCTAGAGATACATGGTAAGGATAGGCTAGAGTTGGAAGGTGTGTGCAGGCCTAAAGCAGCCAAGATAATATTGTTTGTTTGGGCAAGAAAGCTAGTGGGGAGAGGGTGTCTAGCCTTTTTGTCTCATCTCCAGGATGATAGTGTGGAGTCCCCATCTATTGAGTCAATTCCAGTTGTTTTAGAGTTTCGAGAGGGGTTCCCAATGGATTTGCCTGGTATGCCTCCGGACAGGGATATCAATTTTTGTATTGACTTAGATCCGGGCACTCACCTAATTTCCATTCCTCCATATCGTATGGCTCTTACGAAGTTAAGGGAACTTAAGACTCATCTTTAGGAACTCCTAGATAAGGGATTCAGCCATCCCAGTGCTTTTCCTTGGGGTGCTCCGATCTTGTTTGTGAAGAAAAAGGATGGTAGTATGCGGATGTGCATAGATTACAGGCAGTTGAATAAGGTTACCATCTGGAATAAGTACCCTTTACCCCATATAGATGATCTGTTTGACCAGTTATAGGGTGCATTTGTGTTCTCAAAAATCAACTTGAGGTCAGGGTATCATCAGTTGAAGATTAGGCCCGAGGACATTCCTAAGACTGCTTTTCAGACTCGGTATGGGCATTACGAGTTCTTAGTGATGTCGTTTGGGTTGACTAACGCACTGGCAACATTCATGAGTTTGATGAATGGGGTGTCTAAGTCTTATTTGGATTCATTCATCATCGTCTTTATTGATGATATCTTGATCTACTCCAATAGTAGGGAGGAGCATGCTGAACATCTCCGTATAGTGTTGGAGATATTGAGACACCAAAAAGCTTTATATGAAGTTCTCCAAGTATGAGTCTTGGTTGACTTCAGTCACATTCTTGGGGCATGTAGTGTCAAAAAAGGGGGTGATGGTAGATCCCCAGAAGATTGAGGCAATCAAGAGTTAGGCCTGGCCTACCTCTGTGACTGAGGTGAGGAGTTTTGTTGGGCTCACAAGTTACTACCGGAGGTTTGTCAAGAATTTTGCATCTATTGCTACTTACCTGACAAGGCTGACACATAAAGAGGTACCATTTGTGTGGTCCGAAAAGTGTGAGGAGAGCTTCCAAAAGCTGAAGGCACTTCTTACCACAGCTCCTATTTTGTCTTTGCCGGTTGAAGGTAAGGGCATTATTGTTTATTGTGATGATTCACATTCTGGATTGGGTGTTGTGTTGATGCAGGATAGGAATGTGATAGAATATGCTTCTAGGCAGTTGAAGGTTCATGAGAGGAACTATCTGACTCACGATTAAGAGTTGGCAGCGGTGGTGTTTGCACTCAAGATTTGGAGACACTATCTCTATGGTGTCAAGTGCGAGGTGTTTACTGACCATCGCAGCCTGCAGCATATTTTCACTCAGAAAGACTTAAACCTGAGTCAGAGAAGATGGATAGAGTTGTTAAAGGACTATGATATGACCATTCAGTACCATCCGGGTAAGGCTAATATGGTGGTAGACACATTGAGCCAGAAGACAGTTGGCATGGGCAGTTTGGCTTATTTGGGAGTCTCCAACTGACCATTGGCAAGGGAGATTCAGGCATTGGAATCTAAGTTCATGAACTTGGGTATTTTAGAGGGGGTGTTGGCCAGTATTGAGGTCAAATCCTCTTTTATAGAAGAAATAAAGGCTAAACAGTTTCAAGATCCGCAGCTGAGCAAGCTTCGAGGTAAGGAAATATTCGAAGAGTCCGGGGATTCCACGTTGGATGCTGGCGGAGTATTGAAATTCAAGGGAAGGGTTTTTGTACCTCGAGTTGATGACATAATTCAGAAGGTGTTGGCAGAGGCTCATGGTTTGCAGTATTCAATTCATCCGGGTGTAACCAAGATGTATAGAGATTTGAGGCAGTTTTACAGGTGGTCGGGGATAAAAAGGGACATAGCTGATTTTCGTGTCCAAATGTCATAATTGCCAGCAGGTAAAGTATGAGCACCAAATAACTACAGGACTACTTTAGAGAATGCACATTCCAGAGTGGAAGTGGGAAAAGATAGCCATGGATTTCGTGGTGGGTCTTCCCAAGACGTTGGGGAAGTATGACTCTATTTGGCTCATTGTCGATAGGCCGACCAAGTCAGCTCATTTTATGTGAAAGAGATCATGAGATTGCATAATTCTAGGGTGCTAGAGTTCTTGGGTCTTGATCATTGATGCTTGGTGATGAGTACTTAGCCATAATTCGCTAAAGGTATCCATAAAAATGATGAATTTAGGTGAATTAATGGTGGGAAAGCCCAGGAATAGGTGGAATAATCATAGGTTGGCCTGGGGATTGGGATTTTGTACAGTCCGGGTACTTTGGGTCAGTAATTGATTGTAGTTTTTGCATATTTATTTCTAGACCAAGAACAAGCAAGGGATCCTGAAAAGGGGAAAGCTCCGGTTCAATAGAGCTTGGAATAATTTGAGGTAGGTGACGGTTATTGATTCCTCTATGCATTACATATTTGTGTACTTTTTTCTAAGTATTGTATGAGTTGCATGCTTAGAGAATGATTAGGAATGTCTAAGGGTCCTGTTATCAATCTTGTTAAATGAACTAGGTGTTATTGCTTGTTGGTTTACAAGTGTTGAATGTTCCTTGTTTATGACTATGGATTTTGTGTGACATTCGGTTGGCTCGGGTACCACGCCTGGTATGGAATAACAAATAGTACAGAATAACATACTGGTTGGCTTAGGTACCATGCTTGATACGGGTTTACTTTATTGTATTATTGAAGTCTAATGATGGTTCCATGAGTGGATTGGGTTGTGTTTATGATTGTGATATTGCATATGGTCCTTGAAAGGCCAGGTTGTTATTTTATTGATTTGTGAGTTTGGTCTTGATGTAGACCGGGTTACATGTTTAACACTTACGTGTTGTTTAGGGGGATCCCAGGGTGGGTTCGGGATATGTAAAATGGATATTTATTGATTGTTATTGATTGTTGATCATGGTTATAAGGGTGGGTTACATGTGGGAACAAGCTAGGAAGAGACTTATAGCCTAGGGATACCTTTTGGCTTGTTTACATGTTTCTTGTACTTTTACTTGGCTATTGTATCGTTCATATATTGCTTATCTGGAACTGACTGATGATCTTACCAGTACACGGTAGTTGTGTACTGATTCTGCACTTGCATTTCTTTTTGTGAGTATAGACAATCTTCGAACGGCTAACATGCAACCTTACTTGTAGTCCCAGTGCTTCCAGACATCTAGGGTGAGCTATTTCAATCGAGCTACCATGGTCTCTTTCGTTTCTAGTATAGCCCACTTGTTTTCGGGCTTAGACTCCTGCTTATTTTGGGGTTGCATCCCCGCATTCTAGATTTTTGGTAGTGTTTTAGTACGATGACTTTCAAATTCTAGGGAGGAATTTTTGTAGGTTTATTTATATTAGTGTTGATTTGGTTGATTATTGCTAGTTTTACTTATCGCACACTGGTTTTGAGCTATTAGAATGGTTAAGTTTGGGGTCATTGATGGTTCGCTCAACTGGGGGTTGGGTGGGTGCCACTCACGGTGGTCTGGGTCATGACAAAGATGGTATCAGAGCCCTAGGTTCATTGATCTCGTTGTACCAAAATAGGTCTAGTAGAGTCTTGCAGAATGGTGCGGAGACGTCTGTACTTTTCTTCGAGAGGCTATAGAACTTTAGGAAAACTATCTCTTCTTCCTTCCTTCGTGCTATATCTTAATTCCAATTGGTATATGGTGATACAAATTGGTATCTGATTCTTTCACTCTTCTTTCAATAGATGGTTAACACAAGGAATAATGGAGCAAGACCAGCGGTCATAGCCGTGGGCCTGGCGGTCAGAGGTAGAGGCAGGGGTAGGGGCAGAGGTCGTGGCAGAGCCACACCCACCCGGGGTGGAGCTCAAGTGGCAGCAGGAGAGCGAGAGGCAACCACTCCCCCACCTCAGGAACAAGTTGTCGAAGAAATGGAAATTGCTATTAAGGATGGAGGGGCGCAGGATGAGGCATGACCGACTAGAGGTGCGGGCCTTCCCCCTATGACGTCTGAAGTGTTTCAGAAGGTTTGGAACTTCCTGAGTGGTTTGGTTGGTGCCGGAGCCACCCCGCGGGTGTTGCAGATCAGGCTCTGGGAACTCAGCCATCAGTTACTACGACTCCTAGGATGCATGCAACTTCAGGCACTGGTGACTTCTTTAGGCCAATGCTAGGCTCGGTAATGACAGGGAATGAACATGAGATGCTGACTAAGTTCCTCAAACTGAAACCTCCTACATTTCAGGGTACTGATAAGGAAGATTCTTATGAGTTCATCTTGGATTTTTATGAAAGGTTACACAAGCTGGGTATCATGCGACAGCATGGGGTTGAGTTTGTCACATTTCAGCTGCATGGTGATGCTAAACAATGGTGGAGGTCTCAGGTGGAATGTCGACCATCGAACTTGCCTCCATTGACTTGGGAGGAGTTTCATGCTTTCTTCTTGGAGAAGTATGTACCCCGTACTTTGAGGGATAGAAAAAAACATGAGTTCTTGAATGTAGAACAGGGTAGCATGTCGGTCTCTGCTTACGAGGCTAGGTTTCATGCCTTGTCTCATTTTGCTACGCAATTGTTGGGGTCAAAGGAGGAGAGGATACGACTGTTTGTGAAGGGCTTGAACATCGATTTGCAAGTATTATCTGTGCACATGACTTCAGCAGGGAAGGGCTTCAATGAGGTAACATATTATGTTAAGAAGTGAGAAGAGGTCAAGCAAATGGGGCAGGCTAAAGTGTTAGCTAAGAAGCCCAGAATGACGGGAACTTTAATAGATCGCACTCCAGAGGCCATAATCAACACGTATATTTGGCCTGTCCCATTCAATCAGCTCTGCCAGTTGCTACAGGTGGTCGTCCGAGAGCTAATCATCAGTTTTCAGCTCCTAGAGCCCAAAGAGCTTCTTACATATCCGCTAGCAGGCCTACACATGATTGTGGTTGTTTCTATTATGGTGATCTGGGCCACTTTAAGAAGGAGTTTCCTCATAGGCAGACTAGTAATCAAGTTCATCAGCAATCTAAGGCCGTGGTCCTGACAGGTAGAGATGGTTATGCTAGAGGTCATCCACAGGGTGGGCTAGGTAACTTTCAGGGAGGACGGGGAGACAGAGGGAACGTCAGTACGAGTAGGGGTATGGCACAGCCAGCCAAAGAAGTAGCTCGGATTGATGACTTAGATCAGTGTTATGCATTTCCAGGAAGGTCCGAGGCTGTGACATCAGACGCGGTGATCACAGGTACCATTCTAGTCTGTGATAGGACGGCTTTCGTGCTTTTTGACCCAGGTTCTACATATTCTTATGTGTATGTGAATTTTGCTTTAGATATAGATTTGATTTATGATATCCTTAATTCCCCTATCCATGTTTCCACCCCAGTTGGAGAGTCCGTGATTGTGACTCATGTTTATCGTAAATGTTATGTTGTATTTGTGGGATTGCATACTTGGTTAGACTTGGTAATTCTGAATATGGTAGACTTCGATGTCATTTTAGGCATGACCTGGTTATCCCCTTATCATGTCGTGTTGAATTGTAACACCAAGACTGTGGCCCTAGAGATATCGGGTAAGGATAGGCTAGAGTTGGAATGTGTGTACAGGCCTAAGCCAGCCAAGATAATATCATTTGATCGGGCTAGGAAGCTAGTGGGGAGAGGGTGTCTAGCCTTTTTGTCTCATCTCTGGGATGAAAGTGTGGAGTCCCCATCTATTGAGTCAGTTCCAGTTGTTTCAGAGTTTCGAGAGGTGTTCCCAGTGGATTTTCCTGGTATGCCTCCAGACAGGGATATCACTTTTTGTATTGACTTGGAGTCAGGAACTCGCCCAATTTCCATTCTTCCATATCGTATGGCTCTTGTAGAGTTAAGGGAATTTAAGACTCAGCTTTAGGAATGCCTAGATAAGGGATTCATTCGTCCAGTGCTTTACCTTGGGTGCTCCGGTCTTGTTTGTAAAGAAAAAGGATGGTAGTATGCAGATGTGTATAGATTACAGGCAGTTGAATAAGGTGACCATACATAATAAGTACCCTTTACCCCGTATAAATGATCTGTTTGACCAGTTATAGAGTGCATCTGTGTTCTCAAAAATCGACTTGAGGTCAGGGTATCATCAGCTGAAAATTAGGCCCGAGGATATTCCTAAGACTGCTTTTCAGACTCGGTATGGGCATTACGAGTTCTTAGTGATGTCGTTTGGGTTGACTAACGCACTGACAACATTCATGAGTTTGATGAATAGGGTGTTTAAGTCTTATTTGGATTCATTCATCATTATATTTATTGACGATATCTTGATCTACTCCAAGAGTAAGGAGGAGCATGCTGAACATCTTTGTATAGTAGTGGAGATATTGAGATACCAAAAGCTTTATGCAAAGTTCTCCAAGTGTGAGTTTTGGTTGACTTCAGTCGCATTCTTGGGGCATGTAGTGTCAGAAAAGGGGGTGATGGTAGATCCCCAAAAGATTGAGGTAGTCAAGAGTTAAGCCCAGCCTACCTCTGTGACTGAGGTGAGGATTTTTGTTGGGCTCGCAAGTTACTACCAGAGGTGTGTTAAGAATTTTGCATGTATTGTTACTCACCTTACAAGGCTGACACAAAAAGAGGTATCGTTTGTGTGGTTTGACAATTGTGAGGAGAGCTTCCAAAAGCTCAAGACACTTCTGACCACAGATCTTATTTTGTCTTTGCCGATTGAAGGTAAGGACTTTATTATTTATTATGATGCTTCACATTCATGTTTGAGAGTTGTGCTGATTCAGGATAGGAATGTGATATCATATACTTCTAGGCAATTGAAGGTTCATGAGAGGAACTATCCGAGTCATGATTTAGAGTTTGCAGTGGTGGTGTTTGCACTCAAGATTTGGAGACACTATCTCTATAGTGTCAAGTGTGAGATGTTTACTGACCATCGCAGCCTGCAACATGTTTTCACACAGAAAGACTTGAACCTGAGGCAGAGAAGATGGATGGAGTTGTTAAAGAACTATGATGTGACCATTTAGTACCATCCGGGTAAGGCTAATGTGATGGCAGACACATTGAGCTGTAAGACAGTTAGCATGAGCAGTTTGGCTTGTTTGGGAGTGTCCAAACGATCATTGGCAAGGGAGATTCAGGTATTGGAATCTAAGTTAATGAACTTGGGTATTTCAGAACAAGATGGGGTGTTGGCAAGTATTAAGTTCAAAGCCTCTATTATAGAAGAAATAAAGGATAAACAATTTTTGGATCCGCAGCTGAGCAAGCTTCGAGGTAAGGTAATATCCAGAGAGTCTGGGGATGCCACATTGGACGCTGGTGGAGTATTGAAATTCAGGGGAAGGGTTTGTATGCCTCGAGTTGATGACATAATTCAGAAGGTGTTGGAAGAGGCTCATGGTTTGCGGTATTCAATTCATTGGGGTGTAACCAAGATGTACAGAGATTTGAGGCAATTTTGCTGGTGGTTGGGGATAAAAAGGGACATAGTCAATTTCGTGTCCAAATGTCATAATTGCCAGCAGGTAAAGTATGAGCACCAAAGACCTTCAGGACTACTTCAGAGAATGCCCAATTCAGAGTGGAAGTGAGAAAGGATAGCCATGGATTTCATGGTGGGTCTTCCCAAGACTTTGGGAAAGTATGACTCTATTTAGGTCATTCTCAACAGGCTGACCAAGTCAACTCATTTCATTCCGGTCAAGGTGGATTACAATTCTCAGCAATTAGCTAAGATTTATGTGAAAAAGATCGTGAGATTGCATGGGCTACCACTGTTCATCATTTCAGACAGGGGTACGCATTTTACCATTAAGTTTAGGGGTAAGTTACATGAAGAGTTGGGTGCACATATCACTTTTAGTACAACCTTCCATTCTCAGACCGATGGTCAGTCGGAGAGGATGATTCAGGTATTGGAGGACATGCTGAGAGCATGTGTGATTGACTTCAGGGGTCATTAGGACCAATTTCTACCATTATGCAAGTTCTCGTACAATAACAACGACCACTCCAGTATCAACATGGCACCATCAAGGCCCTATATGGGAGGGGTTATAGATCACCTATAGGATGGTTTAAGAAAAGTGATGTAAAGCCTTTGGGCATGACTCGGTGAGGGAAGCACAAGAAAAGGTAAGAGGCATTCAGACTAAGCTACTAGCCGCCCAAAGTAGGCAGAAGGAATACGTGGATCGAAAGGTAAGGGACATAATTTTCAAGTTGGTGAACATGTATTATTGAAGGTGTCACCCATGAAGGGAGTTATGTATTTTGGCAAGAAGGGCAAGCTCAGCCCTCGGTTCATCGGATCGTTTGAAGTTCTTGAGATCGTGCGGCTAGTGGCTTACAGATTAGCACTGCTGCCCATCTTGTTGGGTGTCCATCCGGTATTCCATGTATCCATGCTAAAGTAATACCATGGGGGTGGGGACTACATCATCAAGTGGGATGAGGTGTTGTTTGATAAGGATCTTCTTTATGAAGAGGAACCGATTTGGATTCTTGATCGGGATGTCTGGAAATTGAGAACAAAGGTGATCAGTATGGTAAAAATTCAATGGAAGCATCGTCCGACTGAGAAATCCACTTGGGCAACTGAGAAGGACATGCGGGACAAGTATCCTCACTTATTTGAGGACTCAGGTACTACACCTTCCTTCATTATTTTTCTATAATTTTGGTTTGTTTGTTCGGGGATGAACGATGGGTAAATTGGTATCTGTTGTAATGACCAGGTTCATCTTTATGGGTAAACTATTATGCCAAGTGTTGGGTTAGAAAACTTCTTGGTTTAGGAGTTGAAAATTTTGGGCTAGGCTAGTCTCGGTCAGTTTAGGAGCAAGGTATGGTCTAGGGCAATCTGGGTAAGGATGGGGTAAAGTGTCTTGACTTGAGCTAGTTTTCCTTTTAGCTAAGACATAAAGGAGTCCGAGGGACATTTCGGAATCAAATTTGGGTAAGTAGAACTCTCGGTATTAAGGTTGACGTGAAGGGGTTATTCCGAAACATCAAGAAATCAAGTGTGTTATGAAATGGGGAAATTTGAGGGACTTTAGTACTTTCTGTCCCGTGTCGATACACTTCCATAGAAACCTCCATCGTAGTAGAGAAAATACTGCTACAGTGGAAGTCAACGTCAGTCAGCCTCTGCCATAGTGGTCGACTCTGCTACAGTGGTACCGCTATAATAGAGCGGACCACTATAATGGAGCATGATGGGATTTAATGCTAAAACTTCTCCAAAATATTCAGTTTTCAACAAAGACGTTTTGGGAGAAGGGCAAGAAGATTTTGGGCAATTTTCCTCTATTTTCTATCATTTTTCATCCCAAAGGTAAGGTTTCTACTCCCCAAACTCTTTACTATCTTTCCTAGCTATAGAATTGCTAAGGGTGGACTTGGGGAAAGGTTTGGTATGACCTAGGAGTGGTAGAATCGGGGGAAAAAGGGGATTCTAGGGTGCTAGAGTTCTTGGGTCTTGATCATTGATGATGGGTGATAAGCACATAGCCATAATACTCTAAAGGTATCCGTAAAAATGATGAATTTAGGTGAATTAAAGGTGGGAAAGACCAAAAATGGGTGGAATAATCATAGGTTGACCTGGGGATTAGGATTTTGTACAATTCGGGTACTTTGAGTAAGTAATTGATTATAGTTTTTGCATATTTATTTCTAGACCAAGAACAAGCAAGGGATCCTGAAAATGGGAAAGCTCCGGTTCAATAGAGCTTGGAATAATTCGAGGTAGGTGACGGTTATTGATTCCTGTATGTATTATATAATGATTAGGAATGTCTAAGGGTCCTGTTATCAGCCTTATGAAATGAACTAGGCTTTCTTTCTTGTTGGTTTACAAGTGTTGATTGTTCAATGTTTGTGCCTGTGGATTTCGTGTGACATTCTATTGGCTCGGGTACCATGCCTGGTATGGAATAACAAATTGTTAGCTCGGGTACCACGCCTGGTACATGATAACTAATTGGTTGGCTCGGGTACCACGCCTAGTACGAGTTTACTTTATTGTATTATTGAAGTTTAATGATGATTCCATGAGTAGACCAGGTTGTGTTTATAATTGTGATATTGCATATGGTCCTTGAAAGGCCGGGTTGTTATTTTATTGATTTGTGAGTTTGGTATTTGTGTAGATCGGGTTACATTCTTAATACTTAGGTGTTGTTTAGGGAGATCCCAGGGTGGGTCCGGGATATGTAAAATGGTATATTTATTGATTATTATTGATTGTTGATCATGGTTATAAGGGTGGGTTACATGTGGAAACAATCTAGGAAGAGACATATAGTCTAGGGATACCTGTTGGCTTGTTTATATGTTTCCTGTACTTTTACTTGGCTATTGTACCGTTCATATATTGCTTATATGGAACTGGATGATGATCCTACTAGTACACGGTGGTTGTGTACTGATTTTTCACTTGCAATTCTTTTTGTGAGTACAAGAAATCTTCTAGCGGCTGACACACGACCTCACTTGTAGTCCCAGCACTTCCAGACATCAAGGGTGAGTTATTTTGATCGACCTACCTTGGTCTCTTTTGTTTCCAATATAGCCCACTTGTTTTCGGGCTTAGACTCTTGCTTATTTTGGGGTTGCATCCCCACATTCTAGATTTTTGTAGTGTTTTGGTACGATGACTTTCAGATTCTAGGGAGGGATTTCCGCAGGTTTATTTATATTAGTGTTGATTTGGTTGATTATTGCTAGTTTTACTTATTGCACACTGGTTTTGAGCTGTTAGAACGGTTAAGTTTGGGGTCTTTGATGGTTCACTCACCCGGGTATTGGATGGGTTCCACTCACGATGGTCGGGGTCGTGACATGATCACAACTTCTCTGCACCTAGGACTTCTTGTCAGAATGGAGTGATTGAAAGGAAGAATAGAACTTTGTAGGAAATGGCTAGAACTATGATGTTAGCTAGTAATGTGGCTAGTCAGTTTTGGGTTGAATCCACTAACACTGCCTGCTACATGATCAATAGATGCATGTCTAGGCCTCTCCTAGATAAAACTCCCTATGAATTACTCAAAGGCAGAAAACCTAACATCTCTCACCTAAGAGCTTTTGGATACAAGTGTTTCATCCACAATAATGGAAAGGACTTGCTAGGAAAATTTAATGCCAAAAGTGATAAGGGAATTTTTCTTGGTTAGTCTTCACATAGTAAAGGTTATAGGGTGTTTAATAAAAGAACTATGTGTGTTGAGAAAAGTGTGCATGTTGTATTTTATGAAAGCAATGCCATGGCTAACCACAATTTGCATGATGATGATGAATCGCCAAGGTTCTCTCAATCAATTATGCAAAAATAGGTGAAAGGAATAGGTCCAACTGATGCAGTATCTGACAGTGACAAAAATGACAAGGTAGATGAGGCATGGTCAGCTGATCAGAATGAGGAAACTGTGAATCTACAAACTGAAGAGAATGATCATCCTTGAGAAACACAAGACTTAGTTCCCAAAGGATACAAGTACCAAGGATTACATCTAATTGACAACATTCTTACTGGTCTAAGATATGGAATAACCACCATATCTGGATTAAAGAATCTTTGTGCTTTCAATGCATTCTTATCCATTATTGAGCCCAAGAAAGTCAGTGAAGCCTTGCAGGATGCAGATTGGATCATTTATATAGAAGAAGAGCTCAATCAGTTTGAGAGAAACAATGTCCGGCACTTTAAACCAAGACTAAAGAACAGAACTATCATTAGAACCAAGTGGGTTTTCCGAAATAAGTTGACTATGTTTACAAAATTATAAGGCTCTGTATGGTCTTAAACAAGCACTCAGAGCATAGTTTGAAAGGTTGTCAAAGTTTCTCCTAGGCCATGGTTATACAAGAGGTAAAATTTACAACACTTTATTTCTCAAAAACAAATGGAAAGATCTGTTGATTGTGCATGTATATATAGATGACATCATCTTTGGGCTAGAAAAACACTCACAATGGAATTTGCTACTCTGATAAGCAATGAGTTTGAAATGAGTATGATGGGAGAACTTGACTTCTTCCTAAGGCTTCTAATCAAACAAACTCCTTCAGGCATAATGATTCATCAGCAGAAGTATGCTAAGAAATTGCTTAAAAGTTTTAAGATGGAAGATGCAAAAGTGATAGACACTCCCATATAGCCACAACAAGAAAGACAGATCTGGAAGGAACGGATATGGCAGTTGAGCATAAACTATACAGAGGGATGATTATATCCCTTTTGTATCTTACAACCAACAGACCTGTTTTTGTCTTCAGTGTGGGACTCTGTGCCAGATTTCAAGCAAATCCTAAAGAACCTCACCTGAAGGCAGTCAAGAGAATCCTAAGAAACTTGAAAGGAATAACTAACTTGGGACTATTGTATCCAAAAGGTAGCAAATTTTAGCTTGTAGGCTATGCAGATGCAAACTATGTAGGATACTTAGTGGATGAAAGAGCACTATAGGAATGGCAGACTTTTTGAGATTATGTATGATCTCTTGGGCAACAAAGACGCAGAACTTGGTGGGTTTGTCTACTGCTGAGGTTGAATATGTTATTGCTCCCTCATGTTGTGCATAATTACTCTAGATCAAGAAATAACTCAAAGATTTAGGTTGAACATTCAGTGTGTGCCAATTTTCTATGACAACACAAGTGCTATCAACATTGCCAAAAATCTAATTCAGCACAAGAAGACAAAGCACATTGATATTAGATACCATTTTCTGAGGGATAATATGGAGAAATGAGTGATCTCCATAAACTTTTGTGCCACAAATAAATAAATTATTGATATTTTCACTAAGGCACTATCTAGGGATCATTTTGAAAGGAAAAGGTTAGAACTGGGGATGATTAAGACCACATAAGTATCCTTCAATGACTGGCTAATGAACACTGTACATAATGCACTCTAATTTTAAAATTTCATGCTCAGTCTTGTACATTATGTTGTATGTCCCCATGCCATTTTTAAGTTCAAGCTACTCATGCTCTATAAACTTGTATTAGCCTATGCAACAGGAAAGTAGCATACATAAACTGGGGAAAAATTCAGCATTAATCCACAATTCAAGGTATGTACACTATTTTTTCTTCATTATCCACTTGCCCCAAAATGGTCATCATAACCCCTACACTCTATAACCGCCATCTTTTAAAAGGAAAAAAGATCCAATAAAATTATATTTCTTTCTAACAAGATCTGCCACATGTCAAACCCAATCTCTTTCCAAAAATAGAACTCTTCACATTAAAGGAATCTAATTAATTCTAAATGGCTCTTTTTCTGTTTAAGTCCTATTTAAACCCTTTTCAACTCTTCTATCACGACAACTCAAACCTTTTCCTCCCACAAGATCTTCAAAGCCAAAAATAAAACATCAATCTTCTTCTTCTCCTCAGTCTCCACAGGCTACTAACCCACTCACCCATCCCTCTTTGATACCTGAACTTGCTTTGGTGCAATTTAAGGAACAAGTAGCACTGTTCAACTTCCTGCAGTGATCCTTGTTGATTCTCATAGGGTTGCTTACATAGATGGTTTCTCTATAGTTTTGGGTGCTGACAAGTGATGAACATAATGCCTTGGTTCCCTTTGAGGCAGATATTGTGGTGTTTGAAGTAGGAGATATTGGTTCTCATGGGTATCTGGGGTGAAGGTGTCGTTGAGTGCTGAGGAAGTGATGCAGGATGCACATTATGAGGGGGAACACTCTAGGGAACCTACAACTAAAGCTAGTTCACCTGTTGAGGTCAACTTGGGTGCATCTAGTCAGGAGGAATCATTGGGGGGGGGGCTAAGTCGAACCTAATTCTTCTGCTGGGCTCCGTCTAAATAGGGATTTAAGACTGGGATCTGATGTTGCTCAGACTGGTGCTGCTTCTGGTCAAACTAGGCCTAAGGAACGAGTTGGGGCTACATGTTCCTCTGATCAAGTAGAGGCAAATGAGAATACTCCTATAGCCAACTTGGTCCTTAAAAGGGTAAGGTCTCGACTAAGGAAGTCTTTTGGTCAACCTATTCTTATGCCTACTAATAAACTAATGGTTTACCCTCCTACACTTGTGTCACAATTAGTTCTTGTGCATATAATCAGGGCTGCCAAGAGACTTCTTGATGAGAGCATGATTGCATCAGCTGCCAAGAGGCCTTGACCTACAAAAGGTAAATTTGTGCTTCCTCCTGATCCTATTGATGTTCCTCATGAAGAGCCTGAAGCTGCTGAAAGGAAAAGGAAGGGAAAAGGAGTGGCTCCCGCGAAATGTCCTAAGAAATAAGTCGAGAAACATGTTCCTTATAGGGGCTCTACCAAGTCCAAGCTAGTGGATGAGCCCTCTGACAGTGAAAGGGATTATTATGCGCTACCTTCCTCTGAGTCTTTGGGAGCTGAGGATACTGATGACTATGCCAAACTTTATGGGGATATAGAAGATGAGGTTGATAATATGGATGAAATAAGGACACTCTCGATGCTCACACAACTAGACTGATAAACTTTGGGACAAGAATGGTGGTTAGGGGTAGGGTAATTATTGGATTTAGAGGACTAGAGATGGATAAAATTCTACTTCTAGTGAGGGCACAAGGTTGGTCATACATGTTCCTTCAAGAAGGTACTCGGCGGAAAATAGGTTGTGAGGAGACTCTACAGTTTTATGTGAATGCTACTGGTACTTCTTCCTCTATCTTGAGTGTGGTCAAGAATGTCTCCTTCACTCTCACCCATACTGTGTTCACCCAAATATTGGGGGTTCCTATGATGGCTGGTGCTATTCTATGAAGAGAAACTAGCCTCCCTTGGATGGTTTGTCTTCAGTACTGAAAATTTCAAGAAAATTTGCCAATGACCCCATATTGGAGTGGCATACCATGGTTGACAAAGGTGCTATGCTTTCCTTACATAAGTTACTCTTCAATGTGGTGCATAAGATGGTGCTTCTTAGGGAACAAAAGCGGACTAAGGCCAACTATATGGACCTCACCCTGATGGAGTTGTTGGCTTCTAGCGTCTAAATCAACTTGCCCAGGATTATCTTATGCCACATGTATCAAATATGCAAACAGGATAAGACCAAGCATGCCTTGAGGTATGGCTTCTGGATGGGAGCTATCTTTGAACATTTCGAGGTTTCGATCATAGCTCGGACGGTTCAAACCACAAAGGATGTCATTAGGGTTATGAACCAGGTTATTGTACATGCTCCTCGGAGGGGGGCCAATGCACCCTTGCAAAGTCTTAGAGCAATGTTGGCTGACAAAGATGATAAAATTGCAGCCATCCATGACTCTCACAATGATGACATGGATCAGCTGCATATCAACTATGGCCTTGAGCACGCGGGTCTAGTTGAGGAGAATGCAAGACTCGACTGAGCTTGCACAGGCACAGACTGCCCTTGATAATGAAAAAGCTACCAACTCTGGAAGTCTGAAGGGCCTTTATGAGCTACTGAAGAAAGATCCCCACTCCTCCTCTCAAACTCCTTCTTTCCCTAATGCCTATCCACTCTAGCCTTAGGTAACCCACCTTTTCTTCATTCCAAGTGTATGTTCTTAACTTTTTATTTTGATTAAATTGTGGTGTACATGCTTTATGATTAATGGGTTTGTTGGGTTTTTAGTTCTGGTTCTCATTTATCTTCTGTGTCCTTGCAAATACTTTGACATAGCTAACTGAGTTTTTGATTTTAAGTATTTATTTAGGTGATAGAAGTGGCCACGAGTATCTAATTTTAGTGTGTAATGTTCCTTCACAGTATTTTATGATTCCAAAAGAGGGAAAATGCTTACTTGTCTGATATTTATAACCCATTGGTCTGACCTAATCCTCTAATGTGTTTCTTTTACTGTTTTGCCTAAAGAAACTGACACGGAATAGGTTGAACTCTGCACACAAGAAGTAATGGTTTGTCATCATCAAAAAGAGAGAATTTATTAGAGCATGGAAGATATTGATAATTGACAACTTGTGGAACATATGCAGGGAGCAGGTTGCTACAACATTCTCTCAGGCAGAGTGCAACTGGGAGTAAAAGAAGGCGTACCAAGCAAAGAACAATGTGTGAAGTGCATGGTTGAAGTGTGCTTATGACAAGAGTCCAACTTGCATAGAGTTTTCTTTCATAGAGGAATTCCACATGAAAAGAAATCTCACGGAAGGTTGGCATGATAAATACTAAAAAGAAAGGGATTCTTCACATGGAAGGAAATCTGCTCGAAGTAGAAAAAGTCTTATAACTATAAGTACAACAAGGGTTTCATAAAGAATCCTAAGCACTTACATAGAGAGCTACAAGCAGAACACTGTAACACCCCAGGACTTCCAAGCCCAGGCTAAGCTCAGAAAAACAAGTAGGAAAATAATTTCAGAAAAATTTCCAAACTTTCCAGCAACCACGGTTCAAACAATAGACCGTCGTTCAAAATACCGGCTCGTAATTGGAACCATAGTCCCTGATCCAGTAGCATGTCATTTCTCCCCAAAGACCACGGCTTGGACAATGGACCGTCATTTAGAAGAACGGTCCATCATTTGAGGTCGTAGTCCCAAGTCCAGTAGACCTTCAGCTCTGATCCTAGGGAACATGAGTCAAACCACAGATTGTGGTTTAGAACCACGGCTAGACCTGATGCACGTGGTTTCCCAGGATCAGAGGACCCCAGATTCCAGCCCCAGGAACCACGGGTCAAACGATGGCCCGTCATTCAGAAGGATGGACCGTCTTGTTGAACTGTTGTTCCTAGGACCAGAGGCCCTGAAACCCACAGGCAGAACCACGACTCCAGTTGACGGTCCGTCATTTAGAAGGACGGTCCGTCAACTAAGCCATAGTCCCTGAGCGCGATTTTCTGCAGATTCTTTTAAAATTTCCCAGGGGTATTTTGGTCTTTTCCCAATTATTTTAATTCCCATTCTAAGTCATTTTGGGGGTAATTAAAGGGTTTTTAACTCTATTTCTCCCTCATTACTCCTAAATCACTCATACTTAGCAAATCTCTCAAGAATAGAATGCTCTCTCTCAAGAACAAGGCAAAAAGGGTTTTCTCCAAGTTCCTCTAAAAATCCAAAGGTTCAGCTGTAGAATTTTCTTACAGGTATGTGGAATTTCACTAGTGGGTTCCTTTCAGCCATTAGGTCCCTATCACTCAGTGAAATCCCTTCAGTTCTCCATAAATGCTAAAAACATAGGGTTCATAGACCTTAGAGAATTCTTCTATTCAGATGTTATGGAATTATATAATGCTTAGTCCATGTTTCTTGGAGAATTAGTATAGTTCATGTACAGAATTCAGAACCCTAACTTGTTGTAATTTCCAGTACTCCATAGATTGTACATGTTAGGCAGACTCAGTCAGATGATCATATTTCAGAATTTGAATGTCATATCCTACAGCTTGGTTGTGTGCATTCTCAGATTATATCAGTATTTTGAGCTATCCAGTGTTATAGTTGCATGCTAGCTTATATTTAGTTAGGAGTAGACCTAGTACCGAGCGGACTAGGGATAAGGGCTTAGCTGTCAGCTTAGGCTATGACCCTTAGTAGCAATCCTCATGTCCCAAAACTATGGCGCCACCGTAGGTTTGAAGGAGTCAGTTGTCAGACTAGGTTGCACCTCCTTGTCCCTTGTGGACATCAGCAGTGGATCCACGTCAGACTGGTTTGTAACCTTGGCAAGGTATGAACGCCCTTCCATCCAAGGTTACAGGTTGGCCCCACAGTTAGCTCAGAAGTATCTCCCACAGTCAGATTCATGTGCATTGACCTTGTATTCAGTACTTATGTTCAGTATTCAGATCAGCATGTTATTTCATGATTTATACTTGGCCACTATATTTAGTACAACTCTCAGTTACAGTTCAACATGTTTATTCTTATGTTCAGTTATATATATATATATATATATATATATATATATATATATATATATATATATATATATTGCTCAGTCCAGCTTGTATCATACATGCTCAGTACATCAAAGTACTGACGCATACTTTTGTGCTACATCATTTCATGATGTAGGTTCATGCACTCAACATCAAGATCGTGCCTAACTTGACCTCCGGTCTGTACTCAGCAGCTCAGTGGTGAGTCCCCAATAGTTCGGGGATAATAGATATACCCTTATTTCAGTATTTATCTTCAGTTTTCAGTTTTGCTAGAGTTAGCTGGGGGCATGTCCCAGCAACTCCTATTCAGTTAGATGGATTTTAGACATAGACTAGATTCAGCACTTTTAGTATTGTTATTCAGTCAGTACTAAACCAGATTCCTATATATTCAGATTTCATTTGGGTTCTTCCCGCTTTCAGATATTTAATTGCTTTAGTTTTTCGCACAGTACATATCTTTAAACTAGTTTTACTTAGATATGCCATGCCATGGGTTAGCTTGGGGTCACTCGTGACACTAAGCACCGTATTGTGTCTAGGGGGTAGCCTAGGGGTTTGACAAATACGAGGCTCTATATGGGCGCAGATGTAGATCACTTGTTGGTTGGTTTGAAGTAGGTGAAGCAGCCTTGATTGGACCAGATTCGGTTCATGAGGCTATGGAAAAAGTTTAGCTCATCAGAGACAGGCTTAAGACATCTCTGAGTCATCAGAAATCCTATGCAGGGACTTAGAGTTCAAAAGTGTTGATTGGGTTTTCCTGAAAGTGTCACCCATGAAGGGTGTGATGAGATTCGGCAAGAAAGGAAATCTCAATCCCAGATATGTAGGCCCTTACAAGATCCTGAAAAGGGTTGGTAATGTGGCTTATGAGTTAGGGTTGCCAGCAAAATTAGCAGCTGTTCACCCAGTCTTTCACATTTCCTTGCTAAAGAAGTGTGTGGGTGATCCGACATCGATTGTCCTCTTAAAAAGTGTGGTTGTGAAGGATAGCCTCACCTATGAGGAGGTTCCAGTTGAGATTCTTCACCGTCAGGTTTGTAGGTTGCGAAAAAAGGAAGTCGCTTTAGTCAAAGTTTTGTGGAGAAATCAGTCCGTAGAGGGAGCTACTTGGGAAGCAGAAGCATCCATGATGTCCAAGTACCCTCACCTCTTTCCCTCCGACTCAGTTTCAGCTTGAGGTAACAATTCCTCTTCAGTCTCTCAGTTTACTCTTGTGTAATTCAGTCTTAAGTACTTTGTTCCATCATCTTTCCTTGCATTTCAGCTTATGTTCATGTTCATGGAACTCAGTTCAGTCAGGTATCAGTTTCTAGTACTCAGTTGGTAGGGATTTCAGCTCTTTCCCTCCAAAATCAGCTTGTTCAGTCTTCATTTTAGGACGAATGATCCCAAGGGGGAGATATTTTAACACCCCAGGACTTCCAAGTCCAGGCTAAGCTCAGAAAAACCAGTAGGAAAATAATTTCAGAAAAAATTCCAATCTTTCCAATAACCACAGTTCAAATAATGGACCGTCATTCAAAAGACCGGCCCATCATTGGAACTGTAGTCCCTGATCCAGTATCATGTCAGTTCTCCCCAGGGACCACGGCTCGGACAATGGACCGTCATTCAGAAGAATGGTCCGTTATTTGAGGCCATAGTCCCAAGTCCAGTAGACCCTCAGCTCTGATCCCAGGGACCACGAGTCAAACCATGGATCGTGGTTTAGAACCACGGCTCGACCTGATGCACATGGTTCCCCAGGATCAGAGGACCCCAGATTCCAGCCCCAGGAACCACGGGTCAAACGACGGCCCATCATTCAGAAGGACGGACCGTCCTGTTGAACCATTGTTCCTAGGACCAGAGGGCCTGAAACCCACAGGTAGATTCACAGCTCCAGTTGACGGTCCATCATTCGAAGTATGGTCCATGAACCAAGCCGTAGTCCCTGAGCGCAATTTTCTGTAGATTCTTTTAAACTTTCCCAGGGTTATTTTGGCCTTTTTGTAATTATTTTAATTCTGATTCTAAGTCGTTTTGGGGGTAATTAAAGAGTTTTTAACTCTATTTCTCCCTCATTACTCCTAAATCACTCATACTTAGAAAATCTCTCAAGAACAGAACGCTCTCTCTCAAGAACAAGGCAAAAAGGGTTTTCTCCAAGTTCCTCTAAAAATCCAAAGGTTCAGCTGTAAAATTTTCATAAAGGTATGTGGAATTTCACTAGTGGGTTCCTTTCAGCCATTAGGTCCCTATCACTCAGTGAAATCCCTTCAATTCTCCATAAATGCTAAAAACATAGGGTTCATAGACCTTAGCGAATTCTTCTATTCAGATGTTATGAAATTATATAATGCTTAGTCCATGTTTCTTGGAGAATCAGTATAGTTCATGTATAGAATTCAGAACCCTAACATGTTGTAATTTCCATTACTCTATAGATTATACATGTTAGGCAGACTCAGTCAGATGATCATATTTCAGAATTTGAATGTCATATCCTACAGCTTGGTTGTGTGCATTCTCAGATTATATCAGTATTTTGAGCTATCCAGTGTTATAGTTGCATGCTAGCTTATATTTAGTTGGGAGTAGACTTAGTACCAAGCGGACTAGGGATGAGGGCTTAGATTTCAGCTTAGGCTATGACCCTTAGTAGCAATCCCCATGTCCCAGAACTATGGCGCCACCGTAGGTTTGAAGGAGTCAGTTGTCAGACTAGGTTGCACCTCATTGTCCCTTATGGACATCAGCAGTGGATCCACGTCAGACTCATTTGTACCCTTTGAAAGGTATGAACGCCTTTCCATCCAGGGTTACAGGTTGACCCCACAGTTAGCTCAGCTTGGGGTATGTTAGTTAGTAGTATCTCCCACATTCAGATTTATGTGCATTGACCTTGTATTCAGTACTCATGTTCAGTATTCAGATCAGCATGTTATTCCATGATTTATACTTGGTCACTGCATTCAGTACAGCTCTCAGTAACAGTTCAACATGTTTATTCTTATGTTCAGTTTTATATATATATATATATATATATATATATATATATATGTGTGTGTGTGTGTGTGTGTGTTGTTCAATACAGCTTGTATCCTGCATGTTCAGTACATTCAAAGTATGGACGCATACTTTTGTGCTACATCATTTTATGATGTAGGTTCAGGCACTCAGCATCCAGATCACGCCTAACTTGACCTTCGGTCCGTACTCAGTAGCTCAGTGGTGAGTCCCCAATAGTTCGGGGATAATAGACATGCCCTTATTTCAGTATTTATCTTCAATTTTCAGTTTTGCTAGAGTTAGCTGTGGGCATGTCCCAGCAACTCCTATTTAGTTAGATGGATTTCAGACATAGACTAGATTCAGCACTTTTAGTATTGTTATTCAGTCAGTATTAAACCAGATTCTTATATATTTAGATTTCATTTGGGTTCTTCCTGCTTTCAGATATTTAATTGCTTTAGTTTTCCACACAGTACATATCTTTAAACTGGTTTTACTTAGATATGTCATGACATGGGTTAGATTGAGGTCACTCGTGATACTAAGCATCGTGTCGCATCCAGGGGGTAGACTTGGAGCGTGACAAATACGATCAAATCGAGGGAGTTTATATTGAAGATCCAAGTGCAGCCAATACAAAGAAACAAGATTGAAGAACCTGTTCCATAGGCTTATATCTTACAGTTCTTGAGTCAAGTTATTTGTATTATTTTCATCGAGTTATAATCTCTTGCTTTCATAGTTTAGAACATACTTCAAGTTGGGGGAAACTCGAAGTAGGGTTCAATAGTCAAAGGTAATTGTTGAGTTATAGGAATTAGAGTTTAGTTCCTAGTATTGCAAGATTTGTAATCAAAATTGTTTTAAGGTTCAGAGTTTAGTGAAGTTGGGTTAAATCCTATATAGGTATATGTCGTGGTTTTTTACCCTTTGTGATTTGAGGTCTTCCACGATAAAAGTGTGTTCTTACTTTACGTGCTTTACTTAACGCAATTCAAAAGAACAGATAGATTAATATGTTCCTTAGGTTAATTAGGAGGTCAGTATTTTAACAAACTATTAATTCGAGAAAATAAATAAGTGTACAATTGGTTAACTCAATTGGGAATAATTTTCCATGTCCATGTACCTTTATCTCATCAGATTAAAACTCAACTCCTCTCAGCTTGCTATAATTTTTACTATTTTTCTTAGTTTACTTTAGCGTAATAAAATTCTGAAATTGTTTTTTTTTTTGAGTAGTTGAAATAATAATTCAAACTAGATAATCAATCCAACAAGCCTTTGTGGGTATGATAATTAAATTCAATATCCTTTATTACTTGTACGATCACGCATACTTTTGTGTGCGTTGACCACAAAAAGTTTTTAGCATTGTTACCGGAGACTTGAAAAACGTTAATATACAATTTTGAATTACTATTGTGCTATTCAAACTTTATTTGTTTTGTTGTTTTTGTGCATCTCGGGTCTCAGGTTTAGTGTATGCAAAATACTAGGAGTCAAGGCAATCCCCTGGCCCTTTTTTGATCTCAAGATTGAAAGAACTTTTCGTGAATGGAATTAGATGGAAGAGGATGACTGTGAGCGCAACCCAATTGACAACTGGGTAGCCCTATGGGCTGGTGAGAATGCACAAAAATGCATTCCTTTGTTGAACTTCACGAGGCCTACCCTCGAGTATGTTTTAAAGCTAATTATCAAGCCAAATATCACAGAAAACTTTAAGCTAAAAGACAGAACAGTGCAGCTAATGTGGAACATGTGTCAATATTAGGGTAAGCCCCAGGAAGACCCACATAACCACTTGAAGACATCCATTAAGAATAAGTGAGAAGTTTCACTAATAAAATGTCTCGGACGAATATATGAAGACAACATTATTCCCATTCTCATCGATGACAAAGCCAGGGACTGGTTGCAGAATAAACCTACCAGATCCATCACATCTTGGCAAATTTTGTACAGTAGATCAATTTAAAAAAAATAAGTTCTTCTTATCCAGGAGAAACAAAGACTTGAGAGGAAAGATATCTAGGTTGATGCAAAAGGATGAAAAAGATCTTATGCAAGCCTGGGAATGGTACAAAGGCTCCTTTGAGAGAAATTACACATCACATGCATCCAAAGGAAATCATATGACATAATTTCATTGAAGGATTGAATTAGACTCAAAAGTTCTACTAAACGCTACTGGGCAAGGCCAGATTTTGCCCAAGGGTTATGATGAGATTGAGACTTTACTCAATCTAATGTCTTAAGGTAGCCAGGACTATCAAGATTTCATCTGTTCTTTTATCACTCAAAAAACTCCAGCAGTACTGAGCTAGACTTGTTAGTGCCCAATATTAGAAATTGGTTAACCCGTTAGTGTAATTAACAAGATGGTCACTGCTCCAAATGTAGACTAGGTACAGCAGGTTAAGCAAGTATAGCAGATGATTGTATCTTGTGAGTTGTGTAGGGAGAACCATACATACTCGAGGTGTCATTTGAATCCAAATCCATCTGCTATGTTGGGCAGCAAAACCGTGGAAATGGATATTAGGAGAACACCTATAACTAGAACTAAAAAAATCACCCAAACTTCTCATGTAGTGGAAATCAAAATATCCAAAGGCTGCAAAATAATTATCAGCAACCACAAGCTCTGCAAGCAAATAGATCTTTAGCATACACTTAAATAGTGGATGAGTCAAGAGAAACATCAACAACAAGCTCAGCAAAATATTACAAACAAGATGCAGAAAGTTATTCATGAGTTGCAATGTCCAATGGGACAGTTAGTGATGTGAGGCCAAAGATATATATATTTATCCATTATTTGCCTCATATTTTAGTACTTTTAATTTTTTTTGAGTATTGATTATATAATTTTATATAGAAATAAAATAATAGAAGATGAAGAGATTTGGCGCAAAAACATATTAAAATAAGAAAAAATGAAAAGTATGAAGAGGGAAGACAAAGGGGGACGTAATTATTATCTTCCCCACCTTCCATGTGAAGAAACCAGAAAGAGAGGAGCAACATGAAATTGCCTATTGTCCAACAGAGTTGATCCAGGATGTTGTGCGATGCCCACCATGTAGCTACAAGCAATTTGTGTCCTAATGTTTTTTAATTTATTTTAGACTCAGTTATTTGATTTTGAACTTTTTTCTACACCTATAGATAGTCTATAAACGGGATTTTAACATAACTTGTGACCTAGAAAGAGCTAAAAGTCATCGTTGAGACTGGAGAAAATTGATTTTATGATTTTATCTTTCTTCTTCATATTTATTTATTTTTAAACTTTTCTTTGGATGATTTGTTGTAATTTTTCTATGTCTATCTGGAGCTAAACTTCTCATGAATGGTTATGGTAGCCGCATAATTGCTATGTATAAATGAGAATTGGCTTGTTAAGATATTTATCATCATACTATGACTCATGTGGTTATTTACTTCTTCTTGATCTTAATTATATTTTTATCTGATCATCATTCAAATACTACATATAGTGCGTAAATTAGACTCAGAAGAGGAAATTTGCGTTCGTAATAAGAAAAATTAGGGTTTCGTGGTAAATCTTATAGAGAAAGGGAAATAATTTGCTAACGTGAACAAAAATATACATGTTAGCCTTGTTCAGTTGATACAGATGAAATATTGCATGCACTTCATTATTGACTGAATACCATAGTAATATAGGTGTTAGGAATAGTCGACCAATCTTAGAGTTCTTGGCAAAAAGTTCAATAAAGTAATATCAACCTACAACTAGTAACCTGATAGAAAATTGAAGTCAGTTCAAGTGATTACAACATGACGTCTAGTAAATTCATAGCCCTAGATCTATTTCATCTCATTAATTACATAAAAATTTATGCTTCATCTGGTTAATTATTTATTATTTAACTTATTTTTATTTCTAATTCGTTAACCCTAAGTCCATGTTTGGATATTTACGCTTGAATATATAAATAGAATTAATTTAATTTAGTAAATAGTTAATCGATAAGTCTCTTTGGGTACAATATTTGGACTTAAAATTTTATATTACTTGTACGATCACATAAACTTACGTGTATGGATGGAAAATTAGTGAATTTAGTTGGATTTGGATGGGTTGAAAATGGTTTGAGCAAAAATGGATAATTACTCAATCCGCCCATATTCTATTGTCACGACCCAGGTAGTCGTGAATGGCACCCACCCAACCCCCGGATGAGCGAACCAGTAGAGTTCAACCCTTAGCCTAGACTAACAGCCTAAAACCAGCAACAGGAAATAAACTAGCAATTCAAAAAACAAAAAGTCATTTCATTGAAATAAAACAATGGAAATTCCCCTAGAATCTGAAAGTCATCGTGCCCAAAATATCTACCAAAGCTAGAGTACATGGATGCAACTCCAAAGACAATAATAAAATAGTCTAAGTCCGAAACAATTGGGCTACAACTCAAATGGATAGAAATCAAGGCAACTTGGTCGAACAGCTCACCCTTGATATCACGAACAGTCAGGCCTACAAGTGAGGTCGTGCGTCAACCACCGGAAGATTTCCTGTACTCACAAAAGACAAGCAAGTACAGTATCAGTACACAACCACTGTGTATTGGTAGGATCATCAGCCAGTTTCAAATATATAATGAATGAGTAGTATGAAAATCAAGTACGAGTACAAGAACACATAATCCAGTTACCAATCAATTTTAGACCGTAATTCTCCTCCTAACTTGTCTCTACATACCAACCACTTTTATATGAAAGTCAACGCACACAACCACCTCTTATCTATATAGCCCGGACCCACCCTGGGATCCCCTCTAATCAACACCTAAGTGTTAACAAGCAAACCCGGTCTACATCAAGACCAACTCTAAAAATTGGATACAACAATAACCCGACCTCTCAAGGACCATAAACAAATATCACGTTTCAACAACACAACCCGGTCCACTCATGGAACCAACAACAAGTGCACAATGCAATAATATCAATGTGACAATGCAGTAAAATAAATCCATACCAGGGGTGGTACCTAAGCCAACCATTAATATATCTCATACCAGGCGTGGTACCCGAGCCAACCACTAGTATATTCCATACCAGGCGTGGTACCCGAGCCAACCAAATGTCAAACAATCCACAGTCACAACAATAAATAATTAACTTGTAAAACCAAGAAGCAAAATGCACAGTTCAACCAAACTGATAAAACAGGACTATTAGACATTCCTAAGCATTCCCTAAGCCATGCATCTCATACAAATACTTAGATATAAGTACTCAAATACACAAAGCATACAGAAATCAAATCATCACCTACCTCGAAATGATCTAAAGCTCTACACAACCGGAGGTTTCCCATTTCCCGAAGTTTTTGCCGGTTCTTGGTCTAAAACAACACACAATAACCAATAATTAATCTTCATGGCCTTAATTTCACCCAGATTTAGTATAATCCTAAACCCCAGGCCACCCATGATCATTCCACCCTTTTTCCCGGACTTTCCACCAATAATTCACCTAGTTCTACCATTTTTACGGATAAAATTAGGAAATTAAGGTCACATGATCATAAAATGGTAAATTTAGCAACACCCAAGAACTTCTACACATAGAATCCCCCTTTTTTCTCAGATTCTACCCTCTCTAAGTCATTCCAAACCTTTCTAAAGTCTATTCCTAGGAATTCTACCGCATAGGAAAAGTATTACGGAGTTCAGGGAGTAGAAACCTTACCTTAGGGAAGAAAATCGATGAAGAATGGAGGAAAAATGCCTAAAATAGCCCTTCTCCCAAATGAACTTATGAAAACTGAATATTTTTTGGGGAAGTTTCTGCATTAAATCCCATCACGCTCCTCTATAGTGGTCCGCTCCGCTATAGCGGTACCGCCGTAGCGGAGTCGTCCGCTATGGCGGAGGCTGACCGATGTTGACTTTCGCTGTAGCGGTAATTTCTCCGCTACAGCGGAGGTCTCTATGGCGGAGTGTCAACCGCTATAGCAGTTGACACGGGACAGAAAGTCATAAAATCTCCAAAACTAGTCCATTTTACAACACACTTATTTTCCCGACGTTTTAAAATAACCTCTTCACGTTAACCTTGATTCCGGGAGTTCTACTTACCCGAATTCGATTCCAAAAAGTCCCCCGGACTCCTTTATGTCTTGGCTACATGGAAAACTATCTCAAATAAAGACATCTAACCCAATTCTCACCAAGATTTCCCTAGACTATACCTCTCTCCAAATCCAGCTGAGGCTAGCCTAGCCCAGAATTTCAAACTCCCCAACCCGGAGTTTTCTAACTCTAAAACTTGGCACTGATAGATTACCCGTAATGACAGACCCGGTCATTACAACAGATACCAATTTACCCATCATTCATCCTCAAACGATCAAGCCCGAAATTATGAAAATAAATAAAGGAAAGTGTAGTACCTGAATCCTCAAACAAGTGAGGGTACTTGTCCTACATGTCCTTCTCGATTTCCCAAGTGGCTTCCTCAACCGAACGATGATTCCACTGAACTTCTACCATATTGATCACCTTTGTCCTTAATTTTCGGACATCCCGAGCAAGAATCAGAACTGGTTTCTCTTCATAGCGAAGATCCTTATTGAAAAGTACCTCATCCCACTTGATGATGTAATCCCCATCCCCATTGTATCTCTTAAGCATGGATACATAGAATACCGGATGGACACCCGACAAACTAAGTGGCAGTTCTAACTTGTAAGCCACTAGCCCCACAATCTCGAGAACCTCCAACTGAACAATGAACCGAGGGCTGAGCTTGCCCTTCTTACCGAACCGCATAACTCCCTTAATTGTTGACACTTTCAACAACACCCATTCACCAACCTGAAATTCCATGTCCCGGACCTTGGGATCCACATATTCCTTCTGCCTGCTTTGGGCAACTAGTAATTTGGTCTGAATGCCTCTTACCTTTTCTTGTGCTTCCTTTACCAATTCCACGCCAGAGGCTTTACATTGCCTTCCTCAAACCATCCAACTGGTGATCTACAACCCCTCCCATACAATGCCTCGAATGGTACCATGTCGATACTGTAGTGGTAGCTATTATTGTACGAGAACTTACACAACGGTAGAAACTGGTCCCAATGACCCCCGAAGTCTATCACACATGCTCGCAGAATGTCCTCTAATACCTGGATCGTCCTCTTCGACTAACCATCAGTCTAAGGATGGAAGGTTGTACTAAAGGTGAGTTGTGTACCCAACTCTTGATGCCCAACTCTTCATGCAACTTACCCCAAAACTTGGAGGTGAACTATGTACCCCTGTCTGAAATGATGGACAGTGGCACCCCATGCAATATCACAATCTCCTTCATGTGGATCTTAGCCAATTACTATGAATTATAATCTACCCAGACCGGAATGAAATATGCGGACTTGGTCAGCCTGTCAACAATGACCCAAATTGAGTCATACTTCCCCAATGTCTTGGGAAGACCCACAACAAAATCCATGGCTATCATCTCCCACTTCCAATCTGGAATTGGCATTCTTTGAAGTAGTTCTGCAGGTCTTTGATGCTCATATTTTACCTGCTGACAATTCTGACACTTGGACACAAAATACACTATGTCCTTTTTCATCACAGGCCACTAGTAACGCTGCCTCAAGTTCCTGTACATTTTGGTTACACCCGCATGAATTGAGTACCGCGAACTGTCTGCCAAGATTTTCTGAATTATATCATCAACCCGAAAAACACAAATCCTCTCTCTGAAGTTTAGTACTCCACCCGAGTCTAGTGTGACATCCCTGGATTCCCCGTATATTACCTTACCCCGGAGCTTACTCAGTTTCAGATCCTGAAACTGCTTGGCCTTTATCTCCTCTATTAAGGTGGCCTTGACCTCAAAGCTGGCCAATAGCCCACCTCGTTCTGAAATACCCAAGTGCATGAACTTGGACTCCAATGCCAGAACTTCCCTTGCCAGTGGTCATTTGGACACCCCCAAACAAGCCAAACTGCCCATGCTAACTATCTTCTGTCTCAATGCGTCTGCCACCACATTAGCCTTACCCGGATGGTACTGAATAGTCACATCATAGTCCTTCAACAGTTCCATCCACCTTCTCTGCTTCAAATTTAAGTCATTCTGCGTGAACACATGTTGCAGACTGCGATGATTGGTGAACACCTCACACTTGACACCATAAAAGTAGTGTCTCCAAATCATGAGTGCAAAAACCATCACTGCCAACTCAAAGTCATGAGTCGGGTAGTTTCTTTCATGCACCTTCAACTGCCTGGAGCCATAGGCTATCACATTCCTATCGTGCATCAACATAGCACCCAAACCAGAATGTGAAGCATCACAGTAAACAATAAAGTCTTTACCTTCAAACGGCAAGGACAAGATAGGAGCACTGGTCAGAAGTGTCTTGAGCCTTTGGAAGCTCTCCTCGCAATTGTCGGACCACACGAATGGTACATCTTTCTGTGTCAGCCTTGTCAGGTGAGTAGCAATAGATGCAAAATCCTTAACAAACCTATGGTAGTACCACACGAGCCCAACAAAACTCCTCACCTCTGTCACAGAGCTAGGCCGGGCCCAACTCTTGACAACCTTAATCTTCTGGGGATCCACCATCACCCCCTGTTTTGACACTACATGCCCCAAGAACGCGACTGAAGTCAACCAAAATTCACACTTGGAGAACTTCGCATAAAGCTTTTGACGTCTAAATATGTGCAACACAATACGAAGGTGATTAGCATGCTCCTCCCTACTCTTGGAGTAGATCAAAATATCATCGATAAACACAGTAATGAAAGAATCCAAATATGACTTAAATACCCCATTCATCAAACTCATAAATGTTGTTGGCGCATTGGTCAACCCAAACGACATTACTAAGAACTCGTAATGCCCATACCGAGTCCGAAAAGCAGTCTTAGGAATGTCCTCTGGCCTAATCTTTAGTTGGTAATACCCCGACCTCAAGTCAATTTTTGAAAACACTGATGCACCCTGGAGTTGGTCAAACAGATCATCAATACGAGGTAGCGGGTACTTATTTCGGATGGTAACCTTGTTCAATTGCCTATAATATATGCACATATGCATACTACCATCCTTTTTCTTTACAAACAAGACCAGAGCACCCCAAGGCGAAGCACTGGGACGGATAAATCCTTTATCTAGTAGTTCCTGTAGTTGAGTCTTAAGTTCTCTTAACTCCGCCGGAGCCATACGATAGGGAGGAATGGAAATGGGATGAGTGTCTGGCTCCAAATCAATACAAAAGGTCTATATCCCTGTCCGGAGGCATACCAGGCAAATCCGCTGGAAACACCTCTCGAAACTCAAAAACAACTGGAACTGACTCAATAGATGGTGACTCCACACTATCATCCCGGAGATGAGCCAAGAAGGCTAGACACCCCCTCCCCCTAGCTTCCTAGCCCGAACAAACGATATGATCTTAACTTGCTTAGGCCTGTACACACTTCCCACTCTAGCCTATCCTTACCCGGAATCTCTAGAGCCACAGTCTTGCTGTTACAATTTAGCATAGCATGATAATGGGATAACCAGGTCATGCCCAAGATAATATCAAAATCAACCATATCCAGGATTACTAGGTCTACCCAAGTGTGCAACTCCACAAACACAACAGAACAGTCACGATAAACAGGATTCACAACCACAGACTCTTCAACTGGGGTGGAAATATGGATAGGGGAATCAAGGATATCACATATCAAGTTCAGACCTAACGCAAAACTCACAGACACATAAGAATATGTAGAACCTGGGTCAAATAACACCGAGGCCATTTTATCACAGACGAGAATGGTACCTGTGATTACTGCATCTAATGCATCATCCTCAGTCCTCCCTGGAAACGCATAGCAGTGAGCCCGATCATCAATTCAGGCAACCTCCCTGGCCAGCTGTACCGCACCCCTGCCCGCACTGTCGTTCCCTCTGTCTCCCCGGCCTCCCTGAAAGTTATCTTGCCCACCTTGTGGACGACCTCTAGCATGACCACCTTTACCTATCGGGACCACAGCCTTGGGTTGCTGTTGAACCTGATTACCGGTCTGCCTGTGAGGGCACTTCCTCTTAAAGTGACCCAGTTCACCACAATGGAAGCAACCACGATCAAGTGCAGGCCTGCTAGCATATGAATAAGAATCTCCTTAGCCTCTAGGAACTGAAGACTGCTGATTAGCTCCCGGACGACCACCTGTAGCAGCTGGCAGAGCTGATTGAATAGTATGGGCTGAGTATACCTGCTGATTATGACCCCTGGAATACGAACCACCATAATTTTCCTCATTCCGGGGCTTCTTGGCTAACACCTTAGCCTGCCCCGCCTGCCTGACTCCCTCAAGTTTCTTCACATAATCCACCATATCATTAAAGCCCTTCCCTGAAGAAGTCATATGCACTGACAACACATGCAGCTCAGTATCAAAACCCTTCACAAACAAACGAACCCGTTCCTCCTCGAAACCCAGCATCTACGTAGCAAAATGAGACAAGGCGTGGAACTTAGCCTCGTAAGCAGAGACTGACATGCTACCCTGCTCCAAGTTCAAGAACTCATCCTTCTTCCGGTCCCTCAAAGTATGGGGTACGTACTTCTCTAGAAATAGAGAGTGGAACTGTTCCCAAGTCAGTGGGGGTAAAACAGACAACCGACATTCCATATGAGACCTCCACCACTGCTTAGCATCGCCCTGCAGCTGGAATGTGACGAACTCAACCCCATACGGTCTCACTATGCCCAGCTTATGCAGTTTCTCATAGCAATCCAGTATGAACTCATAAGAATCTTCTCTATCAGTACCCTGAAATGTTGGAGGTTTCATCTTGAGAAACTTGGTGAGCATCTCGTGTTCGTTTCCTGTCATCACTGGGCCTAGCATTGACATGAAAAAATCATTCGTGCCTGAAGCTGCATCCATTATGGGCACCATAGTTATTGCTGGCTGAGTGTCCAAAGCCTGATTTGCAATGCCCGCGGGTATGGCTCCAGCACCAACCAAACCACTCAAGATGTTCCAAGGCTGCTGAAAGGCTTCTGGTGTCATAGGAGGAAGGCCTGCACCCCCAGCTGAGGGAGTTGCCTCACGCGCTTCAGCAGCAGCTTGAGCCCCACCTCTGGCGGGTGTGGCTCTTCCTCATCCTCTGCCCCTTCCCCTACCTCTACCACGAATTGCCGAGCCCGCTACTGGGACCGTTGGTCTCGCTTCATTGTTCCTTGTGTTAACCATCTGCGACAGAAGAGTGAAAGAGGTTAGATACCAATTTGTATCACCAGATACCAATTGGAATCAAGTTATAGCACGATGGAAGAAAGAAGAGATAGTTTTCCTAAAGTCCTATAGCCTCTCGAAGAAAAGTACGGACGTCTCCGCACCGTTCTGCAAGACTCTATTAGACCTGTTTTGATACGATGAGATCAACGAACCTAGGGCTCTGATACCATCTTTGTCATGACCCAGGTCGTCGTGAGTGGCACCCACTCAACCCCCGGATGAGAGAACCAGTAGAGTTCAACCCTTAGCCTAGACTAACAGCCTAAAACCAGCAACAGGAAATAAACTAGCAATTCAAATAAGCAAAAGTAATTTCATTGAAATAAAACTGCGGAAATTCCCCCTAGAATCTGAAAGTCATCGTGCCCAAAACATCTACCAAAGCTAGAGTACAGGGATGCAACCCCAAAGACAATAATGAAATAGTTTAAGCCCGAAACAATTGGGCTACAACTCAAATGGATAGAAATCAAGGCAGCTTGATTGAAAAGCTCACCCTTGATATCACGAACAGTCAGGCCTACAAGTGAGGTCGTGCGTCAACCGCCGGAAGATTTTCTGTACTCACAAAAGACAAGCAAGTTCAGTATCAGTACACAACCACCGTGTACTGGTAGGATCATCAGCCAGTTTCAAATATGCAATGAATGAGTAGTACGAAAATCAAGTACAAGTACAAAAACACATAATCCAGTTACCAATCAATTTTAGACCGTAATTCTCCTCCTAACTTGTCTTTACATACCAACCACTTTTATACGAAAGTCAATGAACACAACCACCTCTTATCTATATAGCCCGGACCCACCCTGGGATCCCCTCTAATCAACACCTAAGTGTTAACAAGCAAACCCGGTCTACATCAAGACCAACTCTAAAAATCGGATACAACAATAACCCGACCTCTCAAGGACCATAAACAAATATCACGTTTCAACAACACAACCCGGTCCACTCATGGAACCAACAACAAGTGCACAATGCAATAATATCAATGTGACAATGTAGTAAAATAAACCCGTACCAAGCATGGTATCCGAGTCAACCGTTAGTATATCTCGTACCAGGCGTGGTACCCGAGCCAACTATTAGTATATTTCGTACCAGGCGTGGTACCCGAGCCAACCGAATGTCAAACAATCCACAGTCAAAACAATGAACAATTAACTTGTAAAGCCAACAAGCAAAATGCACAGTTCAACCAGGCTGATAAAACAGGACTATTAGACATTCCTAAGCATTCCCTAAGTCATGCATCTCATACAAATAATTAGATATAAGTACTCAAACACACAAAGCATACATAAATCAAACCATCACCTACCTCGAAATGATCCAAAGCTCTACACAACCGGAGCTTTCCTGTTTCTCAAAGTTCTTGCTGGTTCTTGGTATAAAACAACACACAATAACCAATAATTAATCTTTATGGCCTAAATTTCACCCGGATTACGTATAATCCTAAACCTCGGGCCACCCATGATCATTCCACCCTTTTTTCCGGACTTTCCACCAATAATTCACCTAGTTCTACCATTTTTACGGATAAAATTAGGAAATTAAGGTCACATGATCATAAAACGGTAAATTTAGCAACACCCAAGATTTTCTACACATAAAATCTCCCTTTTTCCGGATTCTACCCTCCCTAAGTCATTCCAAACCTTTCCTCAAGTTCACTCCTAGCAATTTCGCCGCATAGAAAAAGTATTACGGAGTTCGGGGAGTAAAAACCTTACCTTAGGGAAGAAAAATGATGAAGAATGGAGGAAAACTCCTGAAATCGCCCTAGCGCTTCTCCCAAACGAACTTGTGAAAACTGAATATTTTTGGGGAAGTTTCTGCATTAAATTCCGTCATGCCCCGCTATAGCGGTCCGCTTGGCTATAGTGGTACCACCGTAGAGGAGTCGTCCTCTATGGCGGAGGCTGACCGACGTTGACTTCCGCTGCAGCGGTAATTTCTCCGCTACAGCGGAGGTCGCTATGGCAGAGTGTCAACCGCTATAGCAGTTGACACGAGACAGAAAGTCATAAAATCTCCAAAAGTAGTCCATTTTATAACACACTTATTTTCCCGACGTTTCAAAACAACCTCTTCACGTCAACCTCAATTTCGAAAGTTCTACTTACCCGAATTCGATTCCGAAAAGTTCCCCGGACTCCTTTATATCTTGGCTACGTGGAAAACTAGTTCAAATCAAGATATCTAACCCAATCCTCACCCGGATTTTCCTAGACTATACCACGCTCTAAATTCGGCCGAGGCTAGCCTAGCCCAGAATTTCAAACTCCCCAACCCGGAGTTTTCTAACTCTAAAACATGGCACGAATGGATTACCCGTAACGACGGACCCGGTCATTACATCTATATGGATAAATATGGTTTGGATAATTAATGAACGGATTGGATATGAGTTTACCCATATTTCATCTACATTGATTGAAGAATTTAAAAATAAATTTATATGTTTTACATTTTTAATGTAATTTTTTATTCTACCCACTTCCACCCCTACCTCCAACCCACTCACCCCTAATTTTATTTTATTTTTTTTAACCCCACCCTCACCCCGCCTTCATCCCTCCTCCACCCCCAACCCCGTCCCCCCCACCTCCACCCATCCACCCCCAAATTTTTTTATGTTTTTCACAAAAAAATCATGTTTTTTTTAAAAAAACTTCTACCTCCAACACCCCGGGGACCTCCAATTTTTTTATGTTCTCCAATTATTATTTTTTATGTTTTTCAAAAAAAATAAAAAGTTCTACCCACCCCACACCCACTCCTACCCCCCCCCCTCTCAGCCCACACCCACACCCACCATACACCGTTCGCCACCTTCCACCCACCCCCAATTTTATTTTTTTTCAATAAAAAATAATTTTTTATGTTTTTTTAAAAAAAAAAAATCTACCCACAAACCCTCCCCCCCCCTCCACCTTCCACCCACCCGACCCTCATTTGTTTTTGTTTTTCCAAAAAAAAATTTTTTTTTTATGTTTTTCAAAAAAAAAAAAATCTACCACACACACCCCTCCCCCCGCCTCACCCCCACCTTCCACCCACGTCCACCCCTAATTTTTTTTGTTTTTTCAAAAAAAATAAAAAATTATGTTTTCCAAAAAAAAATAATCTAACCCCCCCCCCCTACACACACACACACCACCTCCGCCTCCACCCTTCACCCCCAAATTGTTTTTTGTTTTTTCAAAAAAAATAAATTTTTTCATGTTTTTTAAAAAGAATTACTTTTTTTCCTGCCACCCCACACCCCCCATCTCAGCCCCACCCACCCGCCAATTGTTTTGAAAAATAAATTAATAATTTTTAAAATTAAAAATTAACATTAAATTTTTATTTTTTAGCACAATTAAGAATTTTGAGTAGAAGTGAGTGATTTATTATGGGTCTATATAAATACTCATATTTTACTCATTTTGACCATATTTATAGGGGTTCTTAAAATAGCTTGAAGTTCATATTTACCCAATTAAAATATGAATGATCCAAGTCATTAAATATGAATTAAATGAACTCATTTCATTGATATGGGCTGAAATTGTCACCCCTACTTACGTGTGCATTTAGACACAACAGTTATCCATCACACAACATGCAAGACCTCTAGGACCGTTACTGTCACAACCCAAATTTGGCACTTAAGCCGCGACAGTGCACCTAACGAGTTTCTACCTATGAGGCAAACCCTCTAAGCTAAGCATGCAAATAATTAAAAGATAAGAAAAGTTTATAATAAAAGTCTCATAATATAATGATAACTGTGGAAGAGAAGTACAAATACAGAGTCTAACCCTAAACTCCATGATAAGTCTAAGTCATGGAACTACTAGTCTGAATACCAAATATGAGACACAACTCAAAAACTGCTAAGTCAACTAAAGAAGAAGAGGTTGTCATGATCTAATAATGGTTCACTTCGACTGAACTAGACTAAAGAAAGTTGTAGAAATCAAATATCGGCTACTTGATCATCATTAAAAATGCCTACATACATAAAAACATTAATAAGCGTGAGTCTAAAAGATCCAGCAAGATCATCGACACTCTCTCAGCTTAACCCTAGAGCATGTCTTAGAAATTCGTGATAATATATAAAAGTAATTTAATAATACAGGTATAATAATAATAATAATAATAATAATAATAATAATAATAATAATAATAATAATAATAATAATAATAATAATAATATACATATATGAAGCTGAAACTGAAATCATGAAGCATAAAAAAGCAACATATAAATACATTGAATCTGAATTTGTGCTCACAGGACAGAATACATAATTCTGGAGTGGAAATTATTTACTCATAATTTTACCTGGATCACTTATAACTCTACTATCTACCTCCGATCGAATCTAATTGGGAGTGACAAAGTATGCTCCTCTAAAGATATAATAAAATGGAAAAAAAGTCCAATAAATACCAAGACAAGACTTTACATCTATAGAAATTACTTATTTAAGCGAAATCATGCTAAATAACTCATACAGTCCTTACTTTAGACACTTAAAATTACTCAATTTAGATCATGTTTGTCCACTTACACAAAATAAATAGTGAAAGTGCATACATATAATACAAATTATATGTTTTATATAAAAGACAAGTAATCTAAGAGTTTAAGTCTCACTTGCCTTATAACTGGTACGCAAACCTCTTTTGAAGTATCATATTCTCTTCAAATGACCTTCAATAGCCGCAATCTATTCAACAACATAAATAACGATTTCAAATTAGTTTAGGAGAACTAATCCCAAAATTTGTTAAGTTTCCCTTGCATTCATTAAACCAAAAGACATCACATTGTAACAATATGTACCATCGTTAGTGATAAAAGAAATTTTCTATTAATACTTTGGATCCATTCAAATCTGATTGTACCCAAAGTACGCATTGAGAAAACTCATTATTTCATATTTGGTCATAGCATCAATCATTTGGTCGATATTCGGCACTAGAAAAGCGTCTTTTGGGCATGCGTCATTCAAGTTTTTAAAATCAATAAACATTTTAAACTTATTTTCTTTTTAGGCACCACGATTACATTCACTAACCATTTTGGATACTTTACCTTTCAAATTGGCCCTATGTTCAATAACCGAGTCACCTACTCTTTAACAAACCTGTTCTTTTCCTTAGAATGGGGCACCTCTTCTGTATCACCAGAGGAAAATCAAGATCCACCCCTAGTTTATGTATGGCTATATTTGGTGAGATACTCTTAATATCAATATAGGACCAGGAAAAACAATTGGTGTTGCCTTTAAGGGAACTTATGAGTATTTTTCTAAGCTCAAGATTCAGTTTTGTGCCCAAATATACTTTTCTTTGAAGAAAATCCATGAACAAGATGACTTGTTCAAGTTTTTCATTGTTGTTTTGGTCGCATCTCGATAATTTGGGACATAGCAAGACCTTGGTACCTGATATATCTCTCCTTGTCTGTTGCCACCTCCGGCAGTCCTTCCCCTGCTTTATTCCAGAGGGAAAGTTCTGCCTTCTGTAATTGCTATTTTGGAATCGGCTATTCTTCTAATGGTTCTTTTGCCAGTATTAGGGTGTACATCTCTCTTGCAGCTAGTAGGTCAACTTTGATCTTCTTCACCATAACTAGAGTAGGAAATTTCATTATTTGATGCTATATGGACTTTTATAGCGCGAATTCATGGCCTTTCCAAAATAACATTGTACCTTATCTCATCGAGGATGTCAAACTGAGTTGACTTGACCACTACCACAGTATTTGTCAACAGTTTAATATCCTCCCAAGTGGTATCACTAGCCATATTGAATCCCACATGTAACTTGGTTACAGGAATCATCTTTTCCGTCAACTCCATCTGCTTAACAACTTTCTTATGAATGATGTTTACCTAGCTTCCTAGATCAATCAACACACGTTTAACATTAAAATCAGCAATGTTTAGATAAATTACTATAGCACTATTGTGCGGGAGTTCTAGGAAATCCAGTTTATGTTCATCAAAGACAATTATCTCAGCATCAAAGTCTCAATCTGCTCGAAACTTTTTCCCATAACTAATTGATACTTTGGCCTTCTTTGTAGCTGTGTCATCACTCTCTCCCCCAATAATCATATTTATCTCTTTCGTGCGATTATGTCCTGACATGGCCGAGTCTACTTCACATACCCTTATCATTCTTTTATGCCTCTTGTAGTAGTCTTCTGTTACCTTAGTTCCAGACCCCTACCGCTAGTGCCCCTCACCTTAAGTTCCGGTCACGAGGCCCCTTAAACTCTCCTTAGGTTGTGAGGAAGCAGTCAAGCTTTTTGGGTTTAGTACCTTCATGAAAGCCTCGGCAACCTATTCTTCTGAAGCCTCCAACAGTGCTCTCCTTTCCTTATGGAATCTCATGACAAAATCCTCAAGAAGTTCATAATCACCCTGGATTTTGTATTTTGGCTCGCTCTGGCTGCACCTTCACAGTGTTGGTGCTTGTCATGGTATGAGAATTCGGATGCAAATCCAATTTCTTGTCCATGCAGTCGTGTATCTCTATGAACTCCATTCGTAGTTCTTCCCGGAGTACTTATGTCAAAAAGTTGACGTCATCAAAGCTGGTTGTGATTGGGTTATTTTGCCCGGTTCCTCAAGCCAATATTTCAGTGAGCGTCCTTCAAAGACCTTCAACGTTCTCTTCCTGGGAAGCAACATGGCCCATCAGAGATCTGATCATCTTTTCCATGAAACTTAAAGTATCACCAAAGTCGCATATCTTCGTTTTCGTCATAGAGGATTCCTGAGAAACAATATTCAAACTAGCTATAAAAAGAGTCAGTAAGGTTAAACCAATGCATAGTTTCCTTGGTCCCACAGTAGACACCAAACTGTTTATCCTAAAAATAGTACAGTTAAATTTATATGAGTTCAAGAGCACGTGTATTAATCTAACTCTTTTTTCTATATGTTTACTAGTGGTTTGAAAAATGATTAAGTAGATGTGAAATAGAAAAAGCGAAATAAAGAGGAGAGAGAATATATTCAAATATTTTGATGCATTTGGGGGACGCCTCCTAGAGGTTAGACTTAGATCCAAGGGTATTCTTGAGTCAATGTATTAAATAAAAGCTTAAATAAAGTAAAAGATTAGCTTGTTGCCCAAGAAAAATAGTGTATTTCTTGTATATTGCTAGAACTCCGAATGCATTTACATATGTATGAAACAAGCTATTTATAGGATACAATGGTAAGGCAATATCCAATACAAAGCTCTAATTGACCCTTGAAGTACTAAAGAAAATGATAGAGGGTCTCGTGGTTATGTTCTTAATGGTGCCAGCTAATATTTTTGCAATGCTCAGATCCGTACGGGCTCGTCTGTGCACCTGACCATTCTAACACTTTGTCTCTCTTATCCTTTATCCACAACAATGGCGTAGAACCCCTTGTCCTAAATATGTCCTCTCTTCCTTTCTCGAGGAGTCAACCTTTCCTGGACTTCTACATTTACTCCTTCGGATGCCACTTGTATTTATCCAATTTTACTCTATACAATTTGTGAGCAACTCTTGTATAAAAAAATACTTGCTTGAGACTTCAACTTCTAAATGTCCCACAGGCCACAAGACTACAACTTAGATAATATCTGGGGGGGGGGGGGGGCATGACCTTGAGAATGTGGGTTACTAAATTATAACAGCCGACCTTAAGTACTGTAATTAAATTACACCTATATTGCAAAAAAGAGTTGCTCTAGCTTTAGTGTGCACCCTTTCTCCTATGAGAAAAGTAACTTTTTCTTATTCATGTTTGGTCTCTTATGAGAGAACAATTCGAGAAGGAAGATCCCAAGCCAGCCGAAGCAAGAAAGAGGAACTAAAGTCAACTAATGCTTAAGAGATCCAAGTTCGGACATCTAAGCCAGTTCCAGTCCTTCCATCTGCCTTTATCTCAATAGCTTTCAAAATTGAGTGATTTGATTAGCTTACATCGGAGAATAGTCTAAAGTTAGCCCTTGCTATCAGTCCAACCAAGGGCACTCCTTCCTAGTCTTCTTAGTCGGTTGAGTAAACAAACCCGGATTCTAATATGGGTCGAGTAGTGATTTCACTTTCTCTTTCGCAGCAAGCTTAATCTACTTTCGTAAAGTCAACAAGGTCTTACATTTACCGTTGTTCTCATACCATGACGTATACCACCATAGAAATAGCATAAGAAGAATTCGCATATTAGTAGGGGATGTTCCTAACTCCTAACCTCTAGACTGAAACTTCACCTAAAATCAAGGTTGTCCTCGCGGTGGACTTGATTTTACCAAAGATGATAAGAACGTGAACTCACAACCATTTATGTGTTGGAGAGATCGTTTCTTATTTTATGCCGAAGCACTTTTTAAAGCACAGGTGAAATCAAAGGGCATTACTTGAATGCTACTGCAGGTACATGCAAATAAATGATCAAAAGAGTTGTATTTGCTAGAGAATTGGGTGTTCCAATCGTAATGCATGACTACTTAAAAGAGGGATTCACTGCAAATACTGGTTTGGCTCATTATTGCCGAGATAATTCAACTTATGTGTCATGACTCCTCCGTCCTCTTTTAATATATATAATCCTGATGTTAGAAGAGGTGATTTAATACATTTCTTACACTAGGATTCCTATTTCTATATAAGTTTAAGTATTTTTAAAAAAATTAATAAGTATAAGTTTTATGCATAAACGGTATAAAAACTTTTATTCAATCAAGTCATTTATTTAATTATTACAAATAAATCTCTAGATAATTGATAATGAATGATCTGATAAAAATATCAACCTGATATCACATGTTAAAATCCATTGATACAATAAAAGAAAATTTTATATTATTATTCATTTATTTGTGTACATTGTTGTAAATGTTACGAGAAGGAAACTTCTATTCAGGAAATATTATACGAACATACGTTGCAATATTAATGAAGGTTTTGATAAGTCTTGTGTGTGCATAGAAAATAAGAACAGAAGGGTGCAATATTCTAAATGCTACATATATATGGTGCTCACCACTTTATGTTAGTGTTTAATTGTTAATGTTCCTCAACCATTCTGACCTTTTTATTTGGTTGACATTGTTAAAGACAAGTTTATGTAATTAAAGGTGTGCAATTTTTTTTAACAAATTAAGTGACGTGATGATTCACACAATTCAATATGATATCAGATCATATAGAGATTTTGTATTTGAGTTATATTTTACCAATATGAATTATTAAAAAGGACTTATATTTGAGTTACATTTTACCAATATCAATTATTAAAAGGATAAACTACCTAAAGAACCATACCTCCTTACCATATCTACAAAATATCCTACTACTTTATTTTACTTATATTATATACCACAATTTTACCAAAACACCCATCTCCTCCTCACAGATACATCGCCTCACCCTCTCTCACCCATATCCCAAAATATCCGCCTGGAATTACGGCAACACCCAAAATTTGAATTCCACAATCAATTTTCACTGTTAATTGATTTTCTCCATCGTTTCTCTTTCATCGTCTTCAATACAATAACTTTCACCATTATTAAGGAATTGACAGTTATTTTCACAAATTTGGTGAGTTAAGTTGATCAATTAATCAAAGCTAAGTTATGTATCTATAGTATATTCAAGTTTTGAAGATGATTTTTTCAACTTAAATCTACAGATTTCAAACCCAATTTCATAAGTCGTGCGATTTAAGTATAGTTCAAAGCTTTCTAAACTTCATTAATGGCTAATGAAGGTCCTTCATATAGATTGGGTATTACTCAGTTAGACAACATTGTTGTAACTTCTACTGAGTTTCTCTTCGGTGTTTATGATGGTGATGATCAGGGATTTGTCGCTCCCCGAATTTCTTAAATATGTGATTTTTGACTTAGAACAGAGCTTTTTAAACTTCATTAATGGAGAACGAATAACCTTCTTTGTCTCTGTTACATAGTGAGTGTGCCAGATCCATGATTACATGTATCAGGGCCAGATCCATCGCTACATGTATCAAATGAGGATGCCCAGATCTATGACTAAATGTATCAGAGCGTGATTTTTTCTCTTACGTAGTGATGAAGCAGCTAGTGATACATTAGTTATGTGCGCCCAGATTCATGGCTACATGTATCAGGGCATGATTGTTTTCTTACATAGTGATGTAACAGCCAATGATACATTATTTATGTGTGCCATGATACATGTAGCATGTATCAGGACATGATTTCTATCTTACAAAGTTATGTAGCAGCCAGTAATATATAAGTGATGTGTGCCATGATACATAGCTACATGTATCGGGGCATGATTTTTATATTACATATTGATGTAGCAGCTAGTGCTATATACATTATACATATCAATGTATCTGGGTTGCTCTAGTTTTACTGTCAAGTAGTATGATTCACAGGTTTGTACATCACTGGATTAATCTAGGTAGCTAGGTTCGTGCATCATTTATCTCTATGTATCTAGATTGAGTAGAGCAAAATTTTTTGTATATTGATGCATCTGATGCAAATAATATTCATATATGTTATTGCAGGGAATTAAATTTGTATTGAAGGAGACGAGGAGGAGGATTTGAATTTTGAATTTTTGCTTTCAAAACGAAAAAGATGATCTGCTTTTGATTCTGTTCTGATTTGCAACGTGATTCTCTCCTCGTTTAACGCGATTTCAGTTACCTTCCATTTTAAAATATCAATTAATATCACGATGTATCTGAGATACATTAATTCAGCGTGTTTCAAGCATGTATCCGGAGTCTTAAAAGTGGTAAAAAGAGTAAATATGTAAAGTAGCATTTTTTAAAGTAATTAGGGATTAAATATGTGTGTTTTCTGTTGTTTACCCTTATTAAAAAGGATTTGGATCTGCTCACAAGAAATCAGGCTCTCACATGAGGGGATGAAGACATAATTAAATACTCATTAAAGTGTATAATCTCTAACAATTTAAATTTTTAAATGATATGATCACACACTTCAATATATATCTATAAAAGTACTCATTCCGTTTCAAAATGATTAACATGTTTTGACTTGGCATGGAATGTAAGAAAATAAAGAATACTTTTGAATCTTGTGGTCTTAAATTAAAGATACATTAAATGTACCAAAATGTCCTTTAATCTTGTGGCCTTAAACATGTCAGGTGGAAAGTTGAAACTAAAAGAGTTGCTAAAAAGGGAAAGGGACATTCTTTTTTTAACGGACTAAAAAAGAAAGTATGTCAAATGCAAATGGAGGAAGTACTATTTATTTGTACTTTCTTGAATCAATTCTTTTTTCATGTATCAAATATAGTAGGCGTTTGGCCATAAATATTATTCACAATATTTCGGAATACGTTTTCACTTTATTCCAAAATACTTGTTTGGCCATGAAAATCAAAAACATATCCCGGAATATGTTTTCACAATTTTTGATTTTTTGAGAAACACCTCTTGAGGTGTATTCACTATTTTTTTATTCAATTTTTCCTCTCACTTTATATTTAAATATTACACCAACTCAATAGTCTAAAATATTTTTAAAAATACTATGGCTAAACAGAACTCCAACTCTCTTTTCAACTTTAAAGTGAATACCAAATAAAGTGAATACGTCTTTGATTTTTATGGCCAAACGAGTCCATAATAAGTTATATTGATTGTTTGGAACTGAGCTGATATGAATAATTTATACTTTTCGGGTCTCAAATGATATGGTATTGTTTAGATTTTTAAAGTCAAACTTTAATTTTAAAAATTTGAATATGACATATTTAAGTTTTCAAAAATAAAATTTATAATTCAAAAATTATGTAAAAATACTATTCTAAATTACAATGACTGATAATTCAAAATACTTAATAGATATATAAACAAATCATGATCAAACGAAAATGTCGTACCACATGAATTAATATGGCAAGTAGTTATCTTGTTCTGTCTCCACTAAGGGATATCTTTTCTCAGCCTAAAAAGGATAGGAAAAGAAAACCTAAAACACATGGAGACTTGAAGAAATATAAAGGAAAAAAGAAGTTAATACACATGGAGACTTGAAGAAAGATTTTCCACTTTTCGTCTCTCTTTTTTTCTTTTTATCTAGGTCCACACGCAATGGACTAAAAGACAAAGCTGTTTTTCATGATTTATATAGTTTTTTTTTCTTTGGAATGACAGGAGTCCAACTGCTTCCACTTAAACAAGTTTAGAGATTCTTCTGCCATTGGATTGAAAACTTAGAAAATTTGTCTTCACATATTTGGACATATTAGTTAAAGTCATAATATGTTAAGTTGTATTAAACTGTACGCGTAAAAGAACAAGTGCTATTAAGCTTCAGTTAAGTGGCTTCCAGAGTTTGCCATTATTTGTCAATTGTTACTGCACAAACTTCTTCTTGTTCCCACGCGTCCAAATTTATGCTTAGAAGGAGTTTAACTTTTATACACTAATTATACATAAAGAAGTTTATACTCTCTCCTTTCATCTTTACTTGTCACATTTCGCTTTACAAAAGTCAATTTGACTAAACTTCAAAGTTAAATTGAAGTAGATTAATTTAATATTTTAAGTTTAAAATTTAGATGGTCGGAAACTATACAAAAAATGTTATAAGTTGCAATCTTTCTCATATATATTAATATGATGAAAAATACATTTTAAAATATTAGTCAAAGTTCATGCAGTTTGATCTCAGGAAGCAAAATAGTGACAAGTAGAAGTAGAAAAGAGGATACTATCAAGCCGCTTGATAAATTAATCACAAGTAATTATCTATAATAAGTGTGAATGGATATATAACCCCCTCCTATAAAAAAAACTTAAATAATACTAATAGCTAGTGTAGAAATATTTACGCTAACGTTATATGTATTAAGTAAAATTATAACTAGAATTACTTATCATGTCAAAGACTTTAACTACGGTGATAATTTTGCTTTTCTAATCTTGCTGAGATTTGATCCCTCTAATTTGTAGTTAACGAGTTTGTTAATTTTCGTTGTGTTAATTTTATCTCATCTGGAATTTGGAATTGAAAAATCAAATTCCATTTGATGCATTTTTTTGAAAGCATCCGATATTCAAAATTTCATAGCTTGTCTAATTTGAATTTGTCTCGGCTAATCCATTAAAGGGAGTAAAACGCTCCATCTCCGTACTCCCAAGAGGTTTCTATGTTCAATACTCGAATGCAAGATCTTAGGAAAGGATCTAACTATTCCATTACCCTTCTGGATGATTATCTGAATACTTTTATGAATAATTAAGAAACAAACATTCTTCCATAAAAGAATGTGGTTCTTGATCAAAATTTATTAGAAAAGCAAAACTAATTAAATATGAAGAATAGTGGACAAATTGTAAAAATATGAAGAAAAGGGACGTCATGCTTGATGGTGTTTTCTAATGCATGTGCTAAACGAGTTGACTTCTCTAGGCCACCTCAGGCTATAAAATCTTTAATGTCATACTCCATTTCTAGACACGTAACCAAATGGTAGTTAAAGAAGTAGGAAATATGCATTTGTCTCACTTATTGTAGCAACCCACAAAGTCTTCATCCCAATTTTAACATGACCTTCCATTATATATTACTTTGTATAAAAGATTTAATAAATTATATGCTGACGGGGCAAATAATTTTTATAGTATCAGTATAATCTAATTTAACATAACAAGTTAGGTACAATTTATTCTACATGAATACATCGAGGAGTTTAAAGTACAATTGTCAAGAATAATGTTTGCTCAATGAAATTTACCGACGAGGGTGTTGTTGTCAAGAACAAGAGAACAAAACCACTTCTGGAGAAGGGGAATAAGAAATATACTTTGGAAGAAACTTACATAAAGCATTGACGGCTACAATGACCGATAAAAATCTGATACAATCTGACATTAAAGATTAGGACACCCGCTTTCAAGAATTATTAGTTTCTTACATATCTGTTTACCGTATGACTTGGGACAGTTAGATTTGTTTGTGGATCAAGAGCACATATTTCGATCTTAGCTTCATTATTAGATACATAAGTTTGCAAAAGGTAATAAGCATAACGGAAACACACAATAAATCATTGAGATAGCGATAAAGAACAAATCTGTAACGACGGCGAGATGTCCAATCCTTCTAGCTATAGGCGGATAGCCACCGATAACACAGTATAAGCGAGCGTAAATGTAAAGAATAGCAAGAACACTAAGAGAAAGCTTAAGGATTAAGCTAAAGTTATTTTATTGCTTTTAGGGTTAGAGCTAGCAAGAAAATTGATCCCTTTACAATAAGGAGACGGTCTCTATTTACAGGGTACAAGAGGTTTATCATAGCCAATGAGATAATGCCATTCTACTGAGCCTGTAGTACTGTGTGTTAGAGCACACGATTCATACACACAGCGAAAGCAGGAGTACGGATCACAAACTTACATAATAATCAGACAACATAAATTAAAACGGAATCAGAGAATACTTATTTGTTAAAACTTTCACAAATTTCGCTCAACGCCACGGGATCCAGAACTGTTGCCTTCTACTATTTTCTGATTAACTTTTCTAACCAAAACTTGAGTGGACAAGTAAATTTTCAGAGAAAAGGATAAGTTCATTTGGGAAGAACAGTCCCTATTTATTCTCAATCTTCATCTGAAGAGCGGAGACAAAAAGGAGACAAAAACGTTTCTGCCATTAAGGTAAAACGTTTTTAGCCATAATGTCAACAAAATATTTTTATCTTGAATTAAGAGCAATAAACGTTTTGTCATAATTAGAGCAAACACTTTTAACACAAGCCTTAATAAGAAAATATTTTTTTTCCTTTTTCAAAAAATAGATTTTTATTACCAATAGAAGACCAGTAAAATTAATATCACTTCTTCTAAAATAAACTTCTTTTCTTTTTCAAATTTGATTAGTTAATTAGGCATAGCAGGGACCGCAAATTTATTAACTGAGGTTTTCAATTATAATATTAATTCGTAGATGAATGAATAATCATATCATAATAAATTACAAAATATTCCACTAAAAATCTGTAATTGCACTCCTCGATTTAATTTTAAAAGCTACCATTACACCTTATTTAACTCTCCATGTTAGAATTACCGACACCAATCAATTAAATTAAATTTCTGAAAAATTTAATTCATTGATTACTTTAATCCTTTATTTTTATACTTAACTTATTGCACATGACGGATATTAAATCCACCTGCAGGGCTTTCACGTGAAAACTTATAAGCATCCATAAAGGGGTGTCTTCTATCTCAAGTCCGAGACATGGTTCTATCAACTAATTATTATTTCACTAATGTGATTTGTTATCATCCAATCTATTAGAAATATATTGACTCATAATAGAGTCTCACCTTTTAATAGATTAAAATAATAAATCAAACTACATAGATCATAATAATTGTATCAAGATTAAGAGTATAAGTACATGTAATGGACTAGAGAAGTTGTTTACTAATATTCAGAATATAAACGAACATCTCTACTTGGTCCGTTCAATACATACGAAATGTACTAGCACAAGAAGTCAGAATATTACCACTCCCATGATTAAGATCAAATTATATTTAATCTTGTGCTACAATCATCAAGATATTTGTCCTACTTTATCTCTGATTGTGAATAATAATTTATAACTTATAAGAACCGATAATTTTAATATTCCGTGTATGAGTTGAATAACTCCATACACAAAATCGTCTATTGTATAAGTAAAGGACACGCATGTTGACACAATGATATATTTAAAAAAAAGACTTTATTAAATTAAGTAAATAAAATAAACAGTCTTTACATGGATTGAAAACATAATACTATAACATAAATTATATGGTTAATAGTATATTCTATCAGTCTCCCACTTAGACTTATAACCATGCATTCACAACTCTAACACCTATTTCTTCCACATTCTTATCAAAAACCTTCTGAGTTAAGCCCTTTCACTACAAGAAAACAGGGAATTAGTGACGGACAATGTTTCATAGCTAAACAACAAAAATCCCATGCTAATCCCATTTAGATATGGATTAGCGACGAATTATAAGAAATTTCAATTAGCTAAGAGCTTTTTAGCGACGAGTTAGCTAGGAATTACCAATAAATTCCATAGCTAATTCCATGTTCTCTTGTAGTGTTTGTAAATGGGTTCGTCAAATTATTCTTTGACTCAATCTTCAAAACTCTCACATCATCTCTTTGAGTTATATCCCGAATCAAATGATACTTTCTCTCAATATGCTTACTTCTTTTATGGCTTCGTGGTTCTTTCGAGTTTGCAACCGTACCACTATTATCACAATAAAGTGTAAGTGGTGCTTGAACTGAAGGAACCACTCCAAGCTCTTTCAGAAAGTTTCTTAGCCAAATAGCCTCCTTAGTTGCCTCAGAGGTAGCTACATATTCGGCTTCCATGGTAGAATCAGCGACACATGATTGCTTGATACTCCTCCATACTATGGCTGCACCTCCTAAAGTAAACACATATCTCGAGGTAGATTTTCTAGAATTTTTATCTGACTGGAAGTCTGAATCTGTATACCCAATAGGTACAAGATCGTCAGAGTAAAAAAAAAACATGTAATTCCTAGTCCTTTTCAGGTACTTGATTATATGCTTAACTGCAGTCTAATGTTCTTGCCCAGGGTTAGACTGAAATCTACTAACCATGCTAACAGCAAAGCAAATATCAGGTCTGGTGTACAACATAGCATACATGAGACTCCCTACAGCAGAAGCATAAGGGACCGCCTTCATTCTTTCTATCTCATTGGCCGTTTTGGGCGACTGATCCTTTGATAGAGTAATTCCATGCCTAAAAGGAAGGAATCCCTTTTTGGAATTTTGCATGCTAAATCTTGCAAGAATAGTGTCGATATAAAGTGCTTGAGATAAACCTAATATCCTTTGTTTTCGATCTCGCATAAGCTTGATCCCAAGGATATGAGCCGCTTCTCCCAAGTCTTTCATATCAAAACGTGAGGACAACCACTCCTTAACAGAATTCAACATGTTCACATTATTTCCTATAAGCAAGATGTCATCTATGTACAGAACCAAAAATGCTACTATGTCTCCATCCCATTTTTTGTATATGCATGACTCATTTTCACATTGATCAAAACAAGAAGTCTTAATCGAATTATCAAAACAAGTATTACATGCCCTAGATGCCTGTTTTAATCCATAAATGGATTTCTTAAGTTTACAAAACATGTGTTCATTTCCACTTTCCACGAAACCTTCTGTGTGCCATACAAATGCACTCATCAAGACTTCCATTTAGGAAATCCGTCTTGACATCCATTTGCCAAATCTCATAATCATAATGAGCAGCAATGAATAAGAGAATCCTAATAAATTTAAGCATAGCTACCGCCGAAAAGGTTTCCTCATAATCAATTCCTTTTTTTTGAGTGAACCTTTTTGCAATAAGCCTAGCCTTAAAAGATTGCACTTTTCCATCCATACCTCTCTTTTTCTTATAGATCCATCTACAGCCAATAGGTTTGACTCCCGTAGGTGGTTCTACAAGTTCCCATACTTCATTTGAGTACATGGACTCCATTTCAGATTTTATTGCGACAGTCCACATTTCAAAATCTTTATCATGTAGTACTTCGGCGTAATTAAGGGGTTCTGTGTTAGGCTCCTCAAAGATTCAATCGTATGATTCTCCCAAGAGCACAAACCATTCGGGTTTTCTAATAACTTTCCCACTACGACGACTAGTCATTACAGGATCTGCTACATCAGGAACCACATTCTGAACACCTTGAATGTTTTCCTTCATGATTGTTGGTTGCTCGACATTACTCCCACTACTTTGAGGTAGTGAAATCTCAGGAGTTTGCTCAAGGGCAATCTCTTCTGCAACCTCTTTCCTATTGACATTTCTCCCACTACGTGAACATAATGGTATGTCAATAATTGTTTGGGAAATTCGTTCTTGTGTTTCGTTGTTCTATTGCTTAGTTCCTGTAAAACAATTTTACTTCTAGGAACATGGTTCATTAAATAATCCTCTTCCAGAAATTTGACATTTGTCGAGACAATTACCTTTTGTTCCTTAAGACAATAAAATAAACCCCCTTTTGTTTCTTTTGGATATCCAATAAAAATGCATACTTTTGTCTGAGATTCCAATTTATCCATTTTCCCTTTCAGCACATATGCAGGACAACTCCAAACTCGAATATGCCGAAGACTAGGCTTGCGCCCACTCCACAATTCTGATGGGGTTAAAGGTACCGACTTAGAAGGAACCAAGTTTAGAATATAATTTGCAGTTTCTAATATATACCTCCAAAAGGAAAAAGGCAAATCTGAATAACTTAACATTGATCTAACCATTTCCATAAGAGTTCTATTTCTACGTTCTGTTACACCATTTTATTGTGGTATTCCCGGAGCAGAATATTGATATGTAATTCCCGATTCTGATAAGTATTTAATGAATTCCGCAGAAAGGTATTCACCACTACGATCAGATCATAATGTTTTGATATGTTTATTATGTCACTTTTCCATTTCTATCTTAAATTCTTTGAATTTTTCAAAGCATTCAGATTTATGGCACAATAAATAAATATATTCATATTTCGAGTAATCATATGTGAAAGTCACAAAATACTCAAAATCACCTCTTGCTTGTATATTCATAGGGCCACACAAATCAAAATGGATTAATTCCAACTTATTACCGGCTCTATTTTCTTTGGAAGGGAAAAGTCTCTTGGTCATTTTTCCTTCTAAACAGGATTCACAAGTTGGAAGTGCCTCTACTTTCAATGAACTCAAAGGTCCATCATAAACCAACCGTGAAATCCTATTTATATTAATATGACCTAGACTAAGTGTCATAAGTATGTTTTACTCAATTCTAAAATACGTTTTCTTTTATTTGATTTATCAATATTATTAAGTTCTAGTGATGGTAGCAAATTATGAGATACATCAAATACAAATAGATCATCTATTCTAGGAGCAGAAAGTATAAAATGATTATGATGCTTAATAATTGCACTATTATTAGCAAAAAAAAACGTAAAACCAGCATCCATTATTCTTGAAATAGACAATAAATTCCTTCTTATAGAAGGACATAAAGATCATTATTTAAAACTAAAGTTCTAGAAGCATGGAACGAAAAGAAAATATTTCCTATAGCTAAGGCTGGTGCTGACTCTCCATTAGCTTGAAACACGCTAACTTCATTCTCATTTAGGAGTCGTGTTTCCTGAAACCCCTGCAAAGAATTGCATATATGATTAGTGGCTCCCGAATCTATAGCCCAAAACTGGGTAGAAACAGCCGCTAAAAAAGTTTCAATGACATTTAAAAAAGAAGTACCTTGTTTATTCAGCTTGGCTAGGTAGCCCGGACACTGTTTCTTGTGATGAGCAGGTTGCTTGCAGTGATAACACTTACCCTTAGGCTTAGCCACACCACCATTATCACCTTCAGGTGCCAAAACCTTACGGGGCTTCTTCTTTTTCTTATTGCCTTTCGGCTTAGAAGACGAAGAAGAAGGTTTTTCAACCATGAATACAGCAGGATGATCTTGTTGCTTGATTATAGATTCTGCCGCTTGCAGCTCATTAAGCATTTTTGCAAGGGACATGTCCATCTTATTCATATTATAGTTTAAGCAAAACTGCTGAAAACTGTCCGGCAGAGTCTGTAGGACCATCTCCACCTGAGATTCCTTATCAATAACTGCACCAAATATTTTCAGCTCGTTCAACAGACTCATCATCTTAAGAATGTGTTCCCTTACCGATGATCCTTCAGCCATTTTAGTGATTAAGAGAGATCTCATGGCCGTCTGCTTTGCAACACTATTTTGCTCACCGAACATCTCTTTGAGAGATTCAAGCATATCGTAAGAAGAGGTCATGGACTGATGTTGATGCTGCAAGACATTCTCCATGGAGGCAAGAATGTAGCATCTTGCCATCTCATCAGTCTTAACCCACTTATCATAAGCTTTGACCTCATCATCAGTAGGATCCGCTGGTTTCATAAGACATTCCTCAACCAACACAAACTTGAAGCCCTCAGCAGTAAGGACAATATTTAAGTTCCGTTTCTAGTCTACATAATTAGGACCTTTTAGTTTATTTTGATTCAGGATGGAGGTAAGGGGATTGAATGAAGTCATGGTTAATCTGAGAAATTAAACAGATCATTAGACATGCTACCAAAAATACATCACACATATAATCATGCACATAAACAGTTAGATTCATTAGAGAAACTTAACTATTCAAGAAAATATACATGCGATGTTCGATATGTTATCCCTTAAATAAAATAGTACCAACTCAGTTAGAGAGAAAACTGTATTTAAGCTTGATACATATCATATTGCATATATTCTATTGTCCATTGATTCAACATGTAACTTAGTTGGAAAGTTTAGACAAGTTATCAAAACAACAGATAAAGACAGTATTGACACTATACAAATTTATCCGATGGGAAAGATGACCTACGTCAGCATGTAAACTTATATAATTATTGTTATTTATCATTGGAAACCACAAGGACTGAACCCTATCACCACTGGTTAGCAATAATTAATTTTTTCAGAATTTTTAATTTTTTAGAAAATAAAAAAATGCCCAAAAACCCATGAAAATGACTCCAAATGGCCAAAAAAGGGCCTAGCTCATGGATTTTCCATGAGTATTGCTCACTGAGTCATTTTTTCAATGAACCTACTAAATTTCAGGCCAATCGAAGTTAAAAGAAAATTGAAAAAAAAATGGTTGGCCTTGCCTACCTTGGTGCTGGCATGCCCTGGCCTGCCTGGCGCTGGCATGCGCTGGCCTTCTTGGGCATTGGCTGCCTGGGCGTTGGCTTGACTTGGCGCTGGCCTGCCAGGGCGCTGGCAAGCCTCATGCCTGGGCGTTGGTTGCCTGAGCATCGGCCAGTGCCTGCCACACGACATCTGCCGATGTCGGCCAGGCATTAGCTTGTCGTTGCCAGTCACATGATTTTTATTTATTTTTCGTATTATGAAATCATAAATTCGTTCAACAATGAAATTTACATCCAAAAATCAACAATACACAAAAAAAAACATAAATATGATTTAAGCTATTTCACAACATGTTTATCATTTATGTAAAAATCAAAAAACCCGATTTAATAAATAGATAACAAGTTGTTTAAGTTGTTCATATTGCATACACATTTTCAACATATAAAATGATTTCAGGAAGGACGAAAAAACCACAATTCAAAATTGATGAATAACATAGATCCCAGAGATTTAACAAAATCAAAATTCATCAATAACATGATTTATACATCTATTTGATTAACAAAACATGTATTAAAATCATGGAATTCTTATTACATTATCTGTTATATGTAAGAAGGCTCGTGATACCAATTTTAGAGCACACGATTCATACACACAGCGAAAGCAGGAGTACGGATCACAAACTTACATAATAATCAGACAACATAAATTAAAACAGAATCAGAGAATACTTACTTGTTAAAACTTTCACAAATTTTGCTCAACGCCACGGGATCCAGAACTGCTGGCTTCGACTATTTTCTGATTAACTTTTCTAACCAAAACTTGAGTGGACAAGTAAATTTTCAGAGAAAAGGATAAGTTCATTTGGGAAGAACAGTCTCTATTTATTCCCAATCTTCATCTGAAGAGAGGAGACAAAAAGGAGACAAAAACGTTTCTGCCATTAAGGTAAAACGTTTTTAGCCATAATGTCAACAAACTATTTTTATCTTGAATTAAGAACAATAAATATTTTTCCATAATTAGGGCAAAACGTTTCCACTTTTAACACAAGCCTTAATAAGAAAATATTTCTTTTCCTTTTTCAAAAAACAGACTTTTATTCCCAATAGAAGATCAGTAAAATTAATATCACTTCTTCTAAAATAAACTCCTTTTCTTTTTCAAATTTGATTAGTTAATCAGGCATAGCAGGGACAACAAATTTATTAACTGAGGCTTCCAATTATAATATTAATTCGTAGATGAATGAATTAATCATATCATAATAAATTATAAATTATTCCACTAAAAATTTGTAATTGCACTCCTCGATTTAATTTCAAAAGCTACCATTACACCTTATTTAACTCTCCACGTTAGAATTACCGACACCAATCAATTAAATTAAATTTTTGAAAAATTCAATTCATTGATTAATTTAATCCTTTATTTCTATACTTAACTTATTTCACATGACGGATATTAAATCCACATGTAGGGTTTTCACGTGAAAACTTATAAGCATCCATAAAAGGGTGTCTTCTATCTCAAGTCCGAGACATGGTTCTATCAACTAATTATTATTTCAATATTGTGATTTGTTATCATCCAATCTATTAGAAATATATTGACTCATAATAGAGTCTCACCTTTTAATAGATTAAAATAATAAATCAAACTACATAGATCATAATAATTATATCAAGATTAAGAGTATAAGTACATGTAATGGACTAGAGAAGTTGTTTACTAATATTCAGAATATAAACGAACATCTCTACTTGGTCCGTTCAATACATACGAAATGTACTAGCACAAGAAGTCAGAATATTACCACTCCCATAATTAAGATCAAATTATATTTAATCTTGTGCTACAATCATCAAGATATTTGTCCTACTTTATCTCTGATTGTGAACAATAATTTATAACTTATAAGAACCGATAATTTTAATCTTTCGTGTATGAGTTGAATAACTCCATACACAAAATCATCTACTGTATAAGTAAAGGACACGCATATTGACACAATGATCTATTTAAAAAAAAAAACTTTATTAAATTAAGTAAATAAAATAAACAGTCTTTACATGGATTGAAAACATAATACAATAACATAAATTACATGGTTAATAGTATATTCTATCACTATGATGGATTGAAAACATAATACAATAACATAAATTACATGGTTAATAGTATATTCTATCACTATGACCAATGGTTGACAATCACTTGTTCATGTGCCATTGGAGGATACCAGCCCCGTACACCACGTCTAACGCGGCTCTACTGAGGCTAGCCTGCGCACCTGAATAATCTGTCGCACCGTCCTATAGTCTGTCCTTTATGTGCAGTCTCTATCGTCAGTCATCTCAGGCTTCCCCGCTTCTTTCCCGAGAATCCATTGCTCGCTCTAGAGATGGAGCCATTATGGGTCGGTTCCTCTCATGTTCGACCCAGATTGACCCATTCGGCCCAATTCTTGCCGAAGCCATTCTTACCCCATACAAATAGTCCCTCTATCTTTTATTCGCACATACCTTATTCGAGCAAAAGGCGAGATTGACCTTTGAAGAGTTTCTCACACTTGTCTTGTTCCCCTTTTTTTGAAGCACCAGATCATTTAAATTTGTAATGTCGTCACCTATCAAACCCCTCCCCCTTTTTTGACACCTGTCCTTCAGGGGAATGTGATGCTTCTCCCTGGACTTGTGCTAACGCTTCAAATCCTCGCATCGATCTATTTTCCTCTAGAGGCATTTGCTTTCAGAATATTTTTAATTTTAAAATTTGAGTATGTAATTATAATATCTCGTCGAGGGTTCTACAGTTTGAATGAAGAGGTTTTCTTGACTACCTTTTTATGTTTATCCTAAGAGTCGTGCCTTTTTTTTTCTAGGAACTTGTATTTCGGATCAAACACGAAAAGGTTTTTATTTTATTCCTCTCTTCCAAGCTTGGCCCCGTCAAACCACTTAGCCTTTGTCGATTTTTTCTCCCAAGAAGGTGTTCACTGATGTTCTTTTTTGAGAGTCCCCAAAAACACCTCTTTGAGGATTTATTTTTTTATTCGAACTTTTTGTGATTTGTGCGGGTAAAATTTTTGGGCCGATTAGTATCGGGAAGAAAGATGGAAAGGGGGAGTATGCGCTAACCAGCTTTTACTTTTGTGCGATCTTCGGTCCATCTAGGCAGGTCATCGAAGTTCAACCTCGAGCTCTCTATCCCATTTTATACCTCGTCATATCGAGGAGGGATCCCTTCAATTTTAATTTTGCTGAGCATCTAAGTCCAGGTATCTCCGAGACAGTTTAGTGCGTAGCTTTAAAGTTAAACTCCAAATAGACGACATCGGCCTTAAGGACCATTCTGTAGGAGCTACAAATAATTCATACGCGTTAAATTCAATTAAACCTCTTGTTCAGGCGCATTAGATCGATCATGTGGTCTTGGGTTTCTTCACAATCGGATGATCAGTCCTTGTGGTTCCCGCGTATGCACTTCCTGGGGAGGTCACGAGAGGGACGCTCGTACCTATGAAAGTGAGTTCCCAGTCTATTTCATCATCAAACCGCTTTGACCAGTTATTCACTAGCGCGTACTTCAAAGGTCAGGGGAACCCAAAGCACCGATAGTCCCCAGCTTGAGGGGCCCTTCTTTTTTACAGTAAATCATGGTCGGAATAGAGAATTTTCTCCGGCATTTTGAATGCAAAGTAATTTTTAAAAACTCATCATGAATAACTTTTGCAAAATCATACATATATATATAGATAGATAGATATACATATATATATAGATAGATATACATATATATATATATATATATATATATATATATATATATTCCTTTTTTTTAGCAGTTGGCCATTACAACAAAAGGTATTCCTATTCGTGTCCAAAAATTCATGCTGCTACCTCATTAAAAACCTTGCCAAAAAAGCTACTTGGGGTAAAAATTCAAACGAAGGAAAAAAGTGTAGTCCGGGCACCTCTTTCAGCCATTTCGTTTGGAGATATTTAGTGGCTTGATTTTCTCATTCAGACCACTAAGCTCCTATGCTCCCCCGTGATAACGTTCGTTCTACCTATTTCCTGTGTTTAGGGGCATTTTCATGATGCCGAGATCGGACCATGCAAACAATCAGAATAGCTCCTAAGGAGGTCGACATATGCGAGCCTTTGTTCAGGACTCACTCTTCTCCCTATGTATACTTCTCTCTTAACGAGATTAGGACATACCTTACCAGGTGTTACCAATGACAGCCCTGCCAAACTTTTTCTCTCGGTAGCGTATTACGGTTCCTGGGTTCTGTTCTACGTTTGCGAGATCGAGGTTGGGGCCTGGAATTTGCCTTGGTTATGCATGTCTTCCCATGAGGTTTTTCCAGACTTTGTTAGGCTCTCTCTGAGCTTCGATGAAGCAATCAAGCTCATCAAATTCAACCCTTTGGCGAAGGCCAATGCTGCCTATTCATCTGGTACCCCTGGAAACCTAGCACACTCATTCTGGAATCTAGAAATGAAGTTCACAATGGCTCTACATCCCTTGTTTAACCTTGAAAATGTCCCATTGGTTGGGTCGTACGACCATGGTCTGGACATGAGAAATCACTAAGATTTCCTCTAGCGTACTGGTTAACACCACAGATCCTTCTAGCACAAGTGAGCACCCCTTTCCAATGATTTCTGTTGTGGTTTCTGGAGGCGAGCCGAATCAGGTCCACTCGTAACTCATGGGTCTCCCTGCACTGAGTCTCTATGCAAGCCATGACCCTCTCGAGGAATGTCGTAAGTTCTCCCCCAGGTCCATGATACGTGTTTGCATTTCTCATCCCCACCTTGTCTTTTGTTTTGCCATCAACCGATCTCCACAGCATTCTCCCTTTGCTACCAGGATCTATTCACTCCCCCCCACTTGTGGACTTCCTTGGTTGAGTGCTAGTGTCTGATGGGGAGTGATATCCTCCCTATGGTCATCATTGTCTTCTATCATGACCTACTTTCTTACAGAGTATCAGCTCTTGCATAGTATCAGCACAAAAAACTAACAAGTAGAAACGAAGTTAAAACCCACGCAGTTGCTCTGGTCCTATGGTGGGCGCCAAATTGTTTACTGTCAATTTGGGATAGTTAGATTAGTTTGTGGTTTAGAAGCACCCATTTCGATCTTAACTTCGTTGTTAGAGACATAAGTTTGCAAAAAGTAATAAACATAAGGGAAACACACAATCAATCAGTAAGATAGTGATAAAGAACAAATCTTTAATGGCAGCAAGACGTTTGATCCTGCTATCTATAGGCGAATAATGACCAAGAACACAGTATAAGCGAGCATAAACATAAATAACAGTAAGACCACTAAGAGAAATTTTAAGGATCAATCTAAAGATATTTTATTGCTTTTAGGGTTAGAGCTAGCAAGAAAAGTTACTCCTTTACAATAAAGGAGGGGGTCTCTATTTATAGGATACAAGAGGTTTATCATAGCCAATGAGATAATGTCATTTTGTTGATGTTAAGAACAAGAGAACAAAACCATTTTTGGAGTAGAGGAATAAGAGATATACTTTGGAAGAAACTTACATGAAGCATTAACGGGTACAATGACTGAAAAAAATCAGATACAATCTGATATTAAAGATTATGATACCCGCTTTCAAGAATTATTAGTTTCTTACATAACTATTTACCATCGATTTGGGACAGTTAGATTTCTTTGTGGGTCAACCTCAGGAAGATTTTGGTGTGGGGGAGAAGATGTTGACCTCTCCCGAGCCGGTTGCAGCCCATGTTTTTCCCCTGGCGGATGCTACCCTTCTTCCCCTACCTCTTCCTCCTCTTGCATGTCCCCTTTCATGAACCGCAGCCTCAACAACTGATTCGGGCACCTCTGCTCTTGCTTCTGAAGCACGTATTCTCACCATCTGCGAGAATAAGAATGAAAGAGCTAGATACCAATTTGAGATCAAGTAATAGCATGAAGGAAAGAAGAAGTTGAGTTTTCCTATATCATGTAGTCTCTCGAAAAAAAGTACAGACATCTCTGTACTATTCCATAAGACTCTACTAAACTAGTTCTTGTACGATGATATCAACAAATATAGGGCTCTGATACCAATTTTATCATGATACAAACAGCCATGAGTGACACCCACACTAACCCTCCGGTGGAAGAACTATTCAACCCAAAACTTAACCAAATAATTAACCAATTTGAGATGAAATACTAACAAAACCAACTTTAATTAACCTAAGATAGTCTAAAACAAATAAAACATAAGTGCAAAAATATCCAACTACCTCTTACATTTCCCAAGTTTTGAAAGTCATATACAAGAACTCTAATAACCAAATGTATCTAAGATGTTCAAAACTAAAGAAAATAAAGGGAGTTTCATTGTCCGAAGGAAGGACAATGATCCAAGTAAAGATCCATGGTATCCTAAAGATGTAGTACTCACCCTTGGATTAAAATCAGTTGTCTGGACTAAAGATGAGGTTGCGTCTGAGCCTCCGAAACACGGTCAGAACTTAACAAAAGAAAAGTGCAGGGTAGTATCAGTACAAACTACTATGTATTGATAAGTATCATAGGCCGACCCAATTTAGAACAAGTATACAGTTAAATCAAATAACAAGTAAAATTAAATTCAACATTTAGCAAGTAATTCAATCAACAAATAATTACCCTAAGTCAAGCCAACAAGCTCTGTACAAAAATCATATAAGTCACAAAATATCATTATGACAAATCAAGTTCTCACATCTCAACAGTCCCATCACATGGGGATCTATGTCCGTCTCACTTTCACAATTGTACTCGATACTCTTAATTTCATCTCAATATGCCATTTTATCTCACATGATTTAACAACAAGAAAAGTTAATATAAGTGTGTACACACATGCTAAAGGGACTTATTTCTTCCCAACTAGTCATGATCTACAGGGAATGTACCAGGGTCCATGCACCGTACCAGATCGTAGTACCCGACCCATAACAACAATGTCAACATCAATATTCATATTGGCTCATACTACACGATCCCTGATACAATAACCATATCCATGCCAACGTGGTACCCGACTCCTTAACCAATGTGAACCTATGGTTTCAAGTCTCTATCTCTCATAATATAATATAGTGCACTAATCACAGGTACACCTTATCATTTCAAGTTCTCTAATCAATTTCATATATATATATATATATATATATATATATATATATGTAAACACAGCTTAAGTATTAAACAATATCATAAGATCAAGTCTAAATGAAATTACACCTACCCATAGGATTTTTCTCACTTTTCATACTTTTAGGCTCTAAACTCACAATTTCACCATTAATACTCTTTTATATGATTCTACAATCAAAAATGAATTAAACATTAATAAGAGGAATGAATTACTCATATTAATGGAGGAAAATCGCCTAGCCCAATAGAAAAATTGCCACCCAACAGTTTTAAAAAAAGATTTTGAGTTTTGGGAAATAAAACTCTGAAAATCAAACTTAATAGAAAATTGACCCAGTCTCTCTCTGCATTGATCGCTTTCTCTCTATGGTGAGATTGTTGTGGCAAGATTGGATCACCACGGCGGGCTATGATGGCTTATTACGCCTGCTATGACAGAAACTATACCACTATGGTGAACTCACTATGGTGAGACTCCATACGCTGAGTCTCACCACAGTAGCAGTCTACAAGAAACAGAACCTCAGGAACTCACTCAAAACTCCTTATTTAACAACACACATTAATTTCTAGACATCACTGTTCAATCTCAACATGGTAATCACCATAATCAGAGTTTTATGAACCAGTTTACCATCCCAAAACTTCCTATGGGACCCTACACTACTCGACTATCCAAAATTTGATACCACAATACCAAGTAATACACCACGAGATATAAACTGTCTCTAAAGTACACAATACCAGATTTTTGTTAAAACTTACCCTAGCCTAAGATTTTATCAACTCTCACCATTAGAAAACTCTAGCCGGACATTACACCCTCAACCTCACTATAATAACAGGATAGATTATTACATCAGATGAAAAATTCAACACATAAGTCATTGGCACGACCTAAACCATTGCGAGTATCACCCACAGTAAACCCCCGGTGGGAGAACCAATTAACCAACCAATACTTAACCCAAAAATAATGCAGCTAAAACCAATTCAATAGATATAACAAAGATTCACATCTAAAATTTAAAGAATAGAAAACTTGCAGAAATAATCCCTTAGAATCTGAAAGTCGTATACCAAAACTACTAATTATGTCTGAAAGACGGGGATGCAATTCCAAAACATTAAAAGTTTAAGTCCAAACATAGGACTAGAACTAGTAGAAGAATCCATGGTAGCTCAAAATATGCAGCTCACCCTCTGGTTCGGAAGTCATTTGAACTACAACTGAGGTCTCGTAGCAGCCGTCAGAATATGACCTTTACTTAATAAAAGAATAGCAAGTGCAATATTAGTACACAAAAACAACAGTGTACTGGTAGGATCATCGACCAACTCTAAAATACGAAATATGAACATATAACAATAACTTAGTAAAAAAGGACAACCATGTACAAATCAAGTCAAGTGAATATGAGTAAGACTCCTAGTCATCAACCTGACTAAACAACCACATAAGACATATCCAAAAATCACAAATGACGGACCGTATGCAATTTTATCACATACTTCAAGTAACTCGGACCACCCAAGGATCCCTAGGATATCATCTATGGTGTTCAACATGCAATCTCAATTTACACAAGAAACCACCTTAGTACTTTAACACACCAACCCAACCACTCATGGACCAACATGTAACAATAACATCACAATAGATAAGCCCCGTTCACTCATGGAACCAACACACATAATAACCAACAAAAATGTACCAGGCGTGATACCCGATCCAACTATAATAGAATTTGTACCAGGTATAGTACCCAAGCCAATCAATGCATAAACTTGTACCAGGCATGGTACCCGAACCAACCAATAAACTGTACCAGGTATGGTACCCGAGCCAACCAAAGAATCACAAATATCATAATAAATGACAACCCAATAAATACATACCACACCTGTACATCCAACAAATATTTAAAACAGGTTCATTGAATGAGATTGACATTAAGATATCATTTAACATTCATTCCATTTTTCTCTGAACACGTATTGTGCAAGCAATACTAGTGAAACAGTTAATATGCACACATAATGCAATTTGGGTTACAAATTAACCATTACTTACCTCAATTCAAGCCCGAATACTCTACTAGACATGAGTTGTTCCATTTCTTGCAACTTTAGCTTGATTGTGGTCTAAGAAAAAGAATGTAATACATAATCAGCCAAAATGACTATAATATTGCGGATTACAACTTAATCCTGAACCCCAAGGCCAATTCATGATACCTCCCTCCCTCATTCTAGGGCCTTCCTACTATAATTTTACCTAATTACTACCAATTTCATGGTTACACTAGTGAATTACGATAAAGGACTCCTAAATAAATAACTTAAACCAAGAACCCAAGGTTTTACATCCTCAGATTCCTTTTTACACCAAAAAATTCAACCTAGGTTAAGTTAAACGCTCTCCAAAGCCCGTAACTAACGATTCTAAGCCATAACAATTAAAGTACTAATTTACGGGGATAAAATACTTACCTTAACGAATAATTTTGGTGGAAAATCGATGGAGTTTACCCAAAATTGCCACAACCCTCCCCAAAACGTTCTTGTGAAATAATGAATATTTTTGGGGGAAGTTTCCGCATTTATAATAATTAAACCTGCTATAGAGGCCCAATCCCTCTATAGTGGCACCGCCATAGCTAAAGTCGCCCGCTATAATGGAGTTGACCAACTCTGACTCTCACTATAGTAGAAATTTCTCCGCTATAGTGGAATTGCGGTAGCGGCCTGTCACCCGCTATAGCGGGTGTGATAGAATAGAAACTCAGAAATTCTTTCAGTTTTACCCATTTCACAACACACCCTCAAACCATGACATCCTAGACCAACGTTTTTACGTCAAGTTTGATATTGGAAATTCTACTCACCCGAATTCATTTCCAAAAAGTCCTATGAACTCCTTAACGCCTTAGCTAATAGAAAAACAAGCTAAGATTTATTCATTTCATCCAATCCTTTCTCGGATTACCCTAGATCTCACCTTGATCAGATTTTATCCAAGACTAGCCTAGCCCAAAATTTTCAAACTCCGAACTCGGAAGATTTCTAACCCAATTTATTGCATGAATATCTCACCCATAACGACAGGAAGGGTCATTACAATAGATACCAATTTACTCATCATTTGTCCCTGAATGATCAAATAAGAAAAATAAGCTAAGCCAAGAAGAAAGTAGTACCTGAATCCTCACAAAAGTGAGGGTACTTATTCTACATGTCCTTCTCAATTTCCCAAGTGGCTTGTTCAATCGAATGATGCTTCTATTGAACCTTTACTAATTTGATCTCTTTTGTCCTCAACTTCTAGACATCCCCATCAAGAATAGCAACCGGCTCCTCCACATACTTAAGGTCTTTATCTAGCAAGACTGAATCCCACTTGATGATGTAATCCCCATCCTCATGGTATCTTTTTAGCATAGATACATGAAAAACTGGATGGACTCCAGACAACTTAGATGGCAAGGCCAACCTGTAAGCTACCGGCCTCACACCTTTGAGAACCGTAAATAGACCGATGTACCGAGGGCTAAGCTTACCCTTCTTGCCAAACCTCATGACCCCTTTTATAAGTGACACCTTCAATAGGACCTGTTCACCAACCTGAAATGACATGTCCCTTACCTTGCGGTCAGCATACTCCTTTTGTCTACTCTAGGCTGCCAACAACTTGGTTTGGATACCTCTCACTTTTTCCTGAGCTTTCTTTACTGAATCAATGCCCAAAAGCTTTACATCACCTGCATTGAACCAACCTATGAGCGATCTATATCCCCTTCCATAGAGCGCCTCGAACAGTGTCATGGTAATACTGGAGTGATAGTTGTTACTGTATAAGAATTCACACAATGGTAAGAACTAGTCCCAATGTCCCCCGAAGTCAATCACACATGCCCTTAATATGTCTTCAAGCATCTGAATCATCCTCTCTAACTGTCCATCAGTCTAGGGATGGAAGGTAATGCTAAAAGTGAGTTGGGTGCCCAACTTTTTGTGTAACTTTCCCCAAACCTTAGAAATAAACTGCGTACCTCTGTCTGAAATAATAGAAAGTGGCACCCCATGTAATCTTACTATCTCCTTGATGTAGATCTTGGCCAACTATTTTGAGTTGTAATCCACCCTAACCGGAATGAAATGGGATGATTTAGTCAGCCTATCCACGATGACCCAAATCGAGTCATACTTTCCCAAGGTCTTAGGAAGACCTACCACAAAGTTCATGGCCATCCTTTCGCACTTTCACTTAGAAAATGGGCATATCTTGAAGTAAACTCGCAGGCCTTTGATGTTCTTACTTCACCTACTGACAATTGTGACACTTGGACACATGTTCCACTTTGTCCATTTTTATCCCAGGCCACCAATAAAGCTGTCTTAAGTCCCGGTACATTTTGGTTATGCCTGGATGAATAGAGTATCATGAACTATGAGCTTCAACTAACACATTTTGAACCAAGTCATCAACCTGAGGGACACATATTTGCCCTCTAAAACACAACAACCCACACGTTTCAAGTGTGGTGTTCTAAGTCTCACTAGACACCATCTTGTTCTAGATCTTGTTCAATTGTGCATCCTTAAATTGCTTGGCCTTGATTTCCTACAGAAATGTGGACTTAACCTCAATACTGGCCAACACAACCTCAATACTGGCTAACACTCCACCCCTTTCTGAAATGCCCAATTGGATAAACTTGGATGCTAGAGTTTGAATCTCTCTGGCCAAGGGTCGCTTTGACACCCCCAAACAAGCCAAACTGCTCATGCTTACCATTTTCCGGCTCAATGCATCTGCCACCACATTGGCCTTACCTGGATGATATTGGATGGTCACGTTATAATCTTTTAACAACTCCATCCACCTTCTCTATCTTAGATTCTGATCCCTTTCTGTAAACACATATTGCAGGCTGCGATGGTCTGTGAACACCTCACACTTGACACCATAGAGATAGTGCCTCCAAATCTTAAATGCAAATACCACCGCTGCCAACTCTAAATCATGGGTCAGATAGTTCTTCTCGTGAGGCTTCAATTGACTCAAAGCATAAGCTATGACATTCATGTCCTGCATCAACACAACACCCAAACTCGAATGTGAAGCATCACAAAATACAACAAAATCCTTACCTTCGATCGACAGTGATAGAATAAGAGTTGTATTCAAAAGTGTCTTGAGCTTTTGGAAGTTCTCCTCACACTTTTCAGACCAAACAAATGGTACCTCCTTATGAGTCAACCTTGTCAAGTGAGTAGCAATAGAAGCAAAAATTTTGACGAACCTACGATAATATCTAGCAAGACCCACAAAACTCCTAACCTCAATCACAGAGTTAGGTCAGACCCAACTCTTAAGCACCTCAATCTTCTGATAATCTACCATTACCCTTTTTTTGAGACCACATGCCCTAAGAAGGCAACCGAAGATAACCAAAATTCACATTTCAAAAATTTTGCATACAACTTCTATTCCTTCAAAATTACCAAGATAATACGAAGATGATTTGCATGCTCCTCCTTACTCTTGGAGTAAATCAAAATGTCATCAATAAATACAATCACAAAGGAATCTAAGAATGACTTGAAAACACCATTCATCAATCCATGAAGGTCATTGGTGCATTGGTCTACCCAAATAACATTACCAGGAACTCATAATGCCCATATCGAGTCTTGAAAGTCGTCTTAGGTATATCCTCAGGCCTAATCTTTATCTAATGGTACTCTGACCTCAAGTCGATTTCGGAAAACACTAAAGCACCCTGCAACTAGTCAAAAAAATCATCTATACGGGGCAAGGGATACTTATTCCGAATGGTAACCTTGTTCAACTATCTGTAATCTATACACATCCTCATGCTACCATCCTTTTTTTAATAAAAAAACTGGAGCACCCCAAGGAGAATCACGGGGACATATAAATCCCTTATCAAGAAGTTTCTGTAGCTGAGTATTGAGTTCCCTCAACTCTACCAGAGCTATTCAATAAGGAGGAATAGAAATTGGGCGAATTCCTGGCTCCAAACCTATATAGAAGTCAATATCCCTGTCCAGAGGCATACCAGGCAAATCCATAAGAAATACCTCTTGAAATTCAGAAGCCAGAGGGACCGACTCAATAGAAGGGGACTCTGCACTAATATCTCAAAGATGAGCCAGAAAGGTTGAACACCCCTTCCCCACTAGCTTTCTAGCCCAAACAAAGGATATGATTTTCACTAGCTTAGGATTATATACACCCTCCCACTTTAGTTTATCCATTCCCGACATCTCTAGAGTTAGTGTCATAGAATTACAGTTCAAAATGGTGTGATAAGGAGACAACCAAGTCATATCTAAAATAATATCAAAATCCAGCATATCCAATATGACCAAATCAACCCAAATCTAAAAATATATAAACACAACAAAGCATAAATGACACACATGGGTCACTAACATAGACTCTCCAACCCGAGTAGAAATATGAATAGGAGAATCAAGAATATCACAGATTAAGTCCAGACCCAAGGTAAATCTAACAGGAATCATAAGAGTAAGTAGAACCCAGAACAAATAAAATAGAAGCCATCTGGTCATATACGAGAATAGTACCTGTTATCACAGCATCTAATGCCTTATCCTTGAACATGCCTGGGAAGGTGTAATAGTGAGCTCTATCATCAATCTGAGAAACCTCTCTAGTAGGTTGCACTCCACCTTTCCTTATGTTACCATTACCTCTGTTACCACCATGGACTCCCTGATTATTACCTTGCCCACCCTGTGGATGACCTCTGCCATTGCCACCTCCACTTGTTGGAACCACAGTCTTGGCCTGCTGCTACACCCTATTACGTGCCTCTCTCAGAAGGCACTCTCTCTTAAAGTGACCCACATCTCTACAATGAAAACAACCTCGCTCAAGAGAGGACCTACTGGCCGAGGAATAGGAAGCCCTCTGGCCTCTAGGAGCTAGAGACTACTGAATAGCCCTTGAAAGACCACTTGTAGAAACTAGCAAGGCTGACTGAATAGGACTAGCCGAATGAACCTGTTGGGACCTATGGAATAAGAATCACTAAAATTACCCACACTCCAAGATTTCTTGGCTAATACCTTAACCTGTCCAACTTGATTAACTCCCTCAAGTTTCTTCACATAGTCAGTCACCTCATTAAAATTCTTCCCTGCAGAAGTTATGTGAACAGATAGAACCTGCAATTCAGTATTCAAGCCCTTAACATACAACTGAATCCTCTCCTCCTCTGTTCCCAATAGATGGGTAGCATAGAGACAAGGTATGAAACTTAGAGACAAGGTATGAACAGATAGAACCTGCAATTTAGTATTCAAGACCTTAACATACAACTGGATCCTCTCCTCCTATGTTCCCAACAGATGGGTAGCATAGAGACAAGGTATTAAACTTAGCCTCATAAGCTGTAACAGACATGTCGCCTTGCTCAAGATCCAAAAATTCATCCTTTTTGCGATCCCTTAGAGTACGAGGGACATACTTCTCCAAAAATAGGACATGAAACTAAGCCTAAGTCATTAGAGGAAAAGCTGTCAAATGACACTCCATATGGGCCCTCCACCACTGCTTGGCATCACCCTGCAGTTGGAAAGTCACAAACTCAACCCCATGTTGTTGTACAATCCCCAACTTGTGCAACCTCTCATAGAAATCTAAGATGAACTCAAAAGAATCCTCATCTTATATACCATGGAATGACGGAGGTTTCATCTTCATGAACTTAGTTAACAACTCATGCTCGGTCCCGGTCATGACAGGGCCTAACACTGGACAGAAGAATGCATCTGTACCTGAGGCCTCATCCATCATAGGAGCTAAATCTACATCAGGATAGACACCTAGAACCTGAGTATCCAACATAGTGGAAGTGGCTCCAGTACCAGCCAACCCACTCAGGAATGCCAACACCTGATGAATAACCTCATAATACACAGGGGAAAGATCCTCACCTTCAACCAGTGTTGCCACCTCTAGTTTCGTGCCATCCTTGTGCACTTCCTCAACCTTCTCAACATGATTCTAGGGTGGAGGAGGTGTCAGTAGCCTCTGGTCATTCTCTACCTGAGCTCCACCCCTGGTGGATATGGCTCTCCCTCTTCCCCTACCCCTACCTTGCCCATGAATCGCCGATTCCGCAGCTGGAGTTGCTTCCCTCACTTTATTCCGTTTAGTGTTCACTATCTGCAAACAAAAGAATGAAGGAGGTTTGATATCAATTTGGATTACCAGATACCAATTGGAATCAAGTTATAGTACGAAGGAAGAAAGAAGAGATAGTTTCCTAAAGTCTTGTAGCCTCTCAAAGAAAAGTACAGACTTCTCTGTACCATTATGTAAGACTCTACTAGACCCGCTTTGGTAGAACAAGATTAACGAACCTAGGACTCTGATACCATCTTTGTCACGACCTAAACCACCAAGAGTGGTACCCACACTAAAACCCCGATGAGAAAACCAATTAACCAACCAATACTTAACCCTAAAACAAAGCAGCTAAAACCAATTCAATAGATAAAACCAAGATTCACATCTAAAATTTAAAGAATAGAAAACATGCAAACATAATTTCCTAGAATCTAAAAGTCGTGTACCAAAACTACTAATCAAATCTGAAAGACAAGGATGCAACCCCAAAACATAAAAAGTCTAAGTCTGAACAAAGGACTAGAATTAGCATAAGAATTCATAATAGCTCAAAAGATGTAGTTCACCCTTAGATTCGGAAGTCATCTAAACTACAACTAAGGTATTGCAGCAGCCATCAGAATATGCCATATACTCAACAAAAGAATAGCAAGTGCAGTATCAGTATACAAAAATAATAGTGTATTGGTAGGATCATCGGTCAGCTTCAAAATACGAAATATGAACATACAATCATAACTTAGTAAAATAGGACAACCATGTAAAAATCAATTCAAGTGAATATAAGTAAGACTCTCAGTCATCAACTTGACTTAACAACAACATAAGACATGTATGAAAACCACAAATAACTGACCACATACAATTTTGTCACATACTTCAAGTAACTTGGACCATCCAAGGATCCCTAGGACATCATCTATGGTGTTCAACATGAAATCTTGATTTACACAAGAAACCACCTTAGCACTTTAACACACTAACCCGACCACTTATGGACCAACATGTAATAATAATATCACAACAAATAATCATGGTTCATTTATGAAAACAACACATATAATAACAAACAAACATGTACCAGGCGTGGTACCCGAGCCAACCATAATAGAATATGTTCTAGGTGTGGTACCCGAGCCAACCAGTGAATAAATCTGTACCACGCGTGGTACCTGAGCCAACCAATAAACTGTACTAGTTGTGGTACTCGAGCCAATTGAAAAATTATAAATATCACAGCAAATCACAATCACAATGAATATATACTACACTTGTACAGCCAACAAACATTTAAAATAAGTTTATTATATGAGATTGACATTAAGATATTATTTAGCATTCATTCTCTTTTTCCTTGAACACGTATTGTGTAAGCAATACTAGTGAAATAGTTAATATGCACACATAATGCAATTTGGGTTATAAATTAACCATCACCTACCTTAATTCAAGCTTGAATGCTATATTGGACCAGATTGTGATCTAAGAATAAGAATGTAATACATAATCAACCAAAATGACCTATAATATCGCAGATTGCAACTTAATCCCAAAACCCAAGGCCAATTTCATGATCATCCCCTTCCCCTGCTCCCCCTCCCAATTATAGGGCCTTCCCACCATAATTTCACCTAATTACTACTAATTCGATGATTACATTAGTGAATTACGATAAAGAAATCCTAAATAAACAACTTAAACCAAGAACCCAAGGTTTTACATCTTCACATCCCTTTTTATACTAGAAAATTCAACCTAGGTTAAGTTAAACCCTCTCCAAAGCCTGTAACTAATCATTCTAAGCCATAAGAATCGAAGTACTAGTTTATGGGGATAAAATACTTACCTTAATGAAGACTTTTAGTGGAAAATTGATGGAATTCACCCAAAATTATCACAGCCCCCCCCCCCCCCCAAAAAAAACGTTCTTGTGAAATAATAAACATTTTTGGAAATTTTCTACATTTACAGCGATTAACTCTGCTATAGCGGCTAAATCCCATTATAGCAGCACTGCCATAGCAAAAGCCTCCCGCTATAGCAGAGTTAATCGACTCTAACTCTCTCTATAGTGAGAATTTCCCCTCTATAGTAGCATCGCGGTAGCGGCCTGTCACCCGCTATAGCAGGTGTGACGGAATAGAAACTCGAAAATCTCTCAGTTTTGCCCATTTCACAATACACCCTCAAATTATGACGTCCTGGACCAACCCTTTACATCAAGTTTGATATTGGAAATTCTACTCACCCAGATTCATTTATGAAAAGTCCTATGGACTTCTTAACGCATTAGCTAATAAAAAAATAAGCTAAGATTTAATCATTTCACCCAATCCTTCTCCGGATTACCCTAGACCTCACTTTGCTCAAATTTTATCCAAGACTAGCCTAGTCTAAAATTTTCAACTTCTAAACTCAGAAGATTTATAACCCGATTTCTTGCATGAATAGCTCACTCATACCGACAGGAAGGGTCGTTACAGTCACCTTTCCAATATTCCTCATAATTTTATAAGAACCGATAAAATGATGACCAAGATTTCCCTATTTACCAAAATACATCATGCCCTTCATTTGGTGTAACTTTTCGAAATACTGTGTCACCTAAGACTTATTCTAACTCGCGACATCTTATGTAAGTATAAGATTTATATCGACTTTGAGCAATTTTTAGTCGACTCACAATGATATTCACCTTCTCTATAGCTTCAATAATTGAGTCAGCACCCAATAATTCTACTTACATCGGTTCAAACCTATCAATTAAAGATCTACAATGTCATTCATAGAAAGCTTCATAAGGAGCCATTTGGATACTCCCCTGATAACTGTTATTGTAAGAGAACTTCACAAGAGGCAGATGTTCATCTCAATTACTTTTAAAATCAATTACACATGCTCTTAACATATCTTCGAGCATCAAAATAGTTCTTTTTTCATGCTTATCCATATGTGGGTGGAAGGCAATGCTCAAATTGGTACGAGTTCCTAGACCCTCTTGAAAAGATTTTCATAAATTGAGCAATGCATTTCCTACCACTATTAAATATGATGGAAGTTGAAATACCATGAAATTGAACTATCTCTTTCAGGTATAGTTGAGCATAATGGTCGTAGTATCCCTCGTCTTCATAGGTAGAAAATGTGTGAATCTTGTAGGTCTATTTAACAATAATCCAAATAAAGTCATATTTGGTCTTCGTGCAAGGTAAACTCATAATAAAATCCATATTAATTATTTTCTACTTCGTACATATTTTGATTGGTGGGGCTTAAGACGATCATCTATTCAAGTACCCCTTCTTGTAGCAGTACAGGGAAAGGAAGAGGTACTTACATATGGTGTTCATTGACCTAGAGAAAGTATAGGACAAAGTTCTTAGGAGTTCTATGGAGATATTTGGAGGCTAAAGGTATAATCGTAACTGATATTATGGTGATTAAGGACATTTACAATGGAATCAAAACCCAATGACGACAATGGGAAGAGATTTGGAGCACTTTCTAGCCTTGATAGGGTTGCACCAAAGATCAACTCTTAGCTTATTTTTATTTATCGTGGTCATGGATGAACTAACGCAATATATCAAATGGAAGGTTCCATGGTGTATGTTATTTATAGATGGCATAGTATTGATTGACGAGACATGCAATTGAGTTAATGATAGGTTAGAGGTTTAAAGATAGACCCTATAGTCTAAAGGGTTCAGCTTGAGTAGGACTAAGTAGAATACTTAGAGTAAAGGTTCAGTAACATAACTCATGAGACAAATATGTTAGTTAGGATTGATATTCAGGTCATTCCCAAGAGAGAAAGTTTCAGGTAATTTGGATCTATAATCTAAAAAAATTAGTGATGAAGATGTAACACATCGTATTAGAGTGGGTTGTATAAAATAGAGGCTCGCATCCGGTGTCTTGTGTGATAAGAATTGCTACCAAGACTTGAAAGTAAACTTTATAAAGTGGTTGTTAGACTATTTATGTTGTATGAGGTGGAGTATTGGTCAATTAAAAACTCGCACATCCACAAGATGAAAATAGCGAAAATAGGGATGTTAAGATGGATGTGTAGGCACTCTAGGAGATATACAATTAGGAGCGAGGATTTATGACAAGATGAGAGTGGCTTTCATGGTGGATAACATGTTGGTAGCGAGGCTGAGATGATTAGGACACGTGAAGAGGAGATGCACATATGCCCCAAGTGAGAAGGTGTGAGAGGTTGGCTATGGTGGGCCTGAGATGTAGAGGTAGACTGAAAAAGAATTATTGAGGAGAGGTGATTAAACATGACATGATACCCCTGCAGCTTACTAAGGACAAGAACCTAGATATGAAGATATAGAAGCCAAGAACTAGGGTAGAAACTTAGTAGGTAGTCCTGCGTCATCGTCTAGTTTTTCTTATCAGTATTACCATTATTTTTCTCCTACTTTCTTATTCTTCAATTTTATTATTATAGTTTATTTCCTTCACTTTGATTATCATATTATCTGTTGTTGCTACTGTTTTTTATTATTATTTTCAACATGGTTTCTTCTCTACTATATTTCTCGCATAGCTGTTTTTATATGTTTTACTTGAGTCGAAGGAGCTATTAGAAACAATCTCTCTACCTTTATTCTGTTGTTGAACTTAAATGCATATATACATCCATAAGCATATTTTTTGTCTCAAGAAATTTAATTTATTATCAAAATTCTCTTGCTCGATCATGATAATTTTTACTAAATTTAAAGTTCTAAAGTTCTAAAGTTCTGATAATTGAATTTGGTCACACCAACTTTACCCGAGGTTGCTGTAGTAGAAAAGAGATTATCTTTTTTGGTAATTGGGAAAACAAACTAACCATATATAGCTTAATGGTGGCTATTAATATTGAGATCCTTCTACTATACATATGGTTTTTATGTAATTGCAAGATGATAACTTAGTTCTTGACTAAAGTATAATTTACTCAGTCACATCAAAACCTAATTAAAAAGGAAAATTTTCAATGAAGAATTATATAATTAGAGGGGTGGGTAAACCGAACAAAGGTACGTATTTTCTAAGTTAGACACACTGTTAATTAGTCATCCTTGGACTTTTCCAGTATGACTTATAATTACAAAAATAAGTATAGAGTACTTTTAGTCTCTGAATGAGAAATACAAACAAACATGACTGTTGTTTATTGAAATTCTAGCCTATGGAACGACATTTGCCAAATTTGTTGAAATATTTAACAGAATCTTCTATAGACATGATTGCATTTTTCCATGTATGGTTGGTATACACATACAAATACACATATACATACATATATACATTTACATACTTATATTCTATATATAACAGGTAACTTGCTATATTCTTTTTAGGTTATTATAAGAACAAATAATATGATATCTATGTCAGCATTCTCCTATTTACCAGCTAGTTTGACAGAGTAAATTAACAAGTGTAGAATTGTAGATTCTTTTTTTAAAGAAAAGGTAGTTAGTTCACAACAAACAGCTTTTTGTTAAGCCCAGTTATACATATTTAAAAGTTCTTAGAATATCGGCTAGCCTAAACTCAAAACTCGTCGTAAACCAGAGTTTTCACATTTGAAAAGTCAAATATAAGTGAGACGGGACATCTATTTTATCTAAATATGTGAATTATTATTTTTTACCTGTTGTGTGATGGTGAAATTTAAAATTGGGATCTCGATCAGCTGGGTTTAATATTATATTAAATTATTGATCTATTTCATCTAAAATCTTAAATTATTAAAAATTACACACATTATATTATATTTCAACATAATGATAATGCTGGACTAAATAGAGGCTGTCTTTCCACATTGCATAAATTAGATAAAAATTTCAATACCATCAAAAAATTCTTCTATCTTCTATTATAACTATTCACCCCTTAATATTCATGCGTCAATCAGTCCTTCAATCTTGAATCACTGTTTGCACTATTGATTTTCTATGCTTATCATGATCAGTGATCAAAGTTTAAAAGTTATATGTATTGATATTTGATAGGATTAAAAATATTTATATATTTAAATCACTTACTATAAGGTAATTGCTGATAAATCATATACTACTAGTATAACATTATTCTTTTAGTATGTTCCAGAAAATGAGATCTTTTATTTCAAAACAATTTAATTTTTGAAGTTAAATAAAACAGTTTAATTTTTAAAATTCTCATTTATCCTTAATAACATAATTTTATAACCATAGAAATATCTTATTTAAGATTACAAGTTTCAAAAAATATATTTTTACCCAAATATTATGACATGTCAAGTTTCAAAAGTCTTTCCTTTTTTCATAATTTTGTATGAAATCAACCAAGTTCACATAAAAATAAAAACAAATGGAGTAATAATCATTATTTTGATTAAATTGATAACTAATCTGATTAGTATGTTAATACACTGGTCATATAAAAATATCTTTACATTACTAAGGTATACTCCTTCTGTTTCTAAATAAGTAATCATTTTATTTTTTTATTTTGTTCCTAAATAAATTATCATTTAGACTTTCAAGAATAAATTGATCATATTCTTTTAAATTTGTCCTTGTTTACATAACTAAAAATCATTACTTAGAAAATATCACATTAAATGTATAGTAAAATTTAATTAGGAGTAAGGTAGTAAAAACACCTTTTATTATCTAGGAGTGAGCAATTTCTTAAGGGTATGATCAACCTAAAATGATAACTTATTTAGGAACAGAGGTAATATAACTTAAATTCTTGACAAAATATGAGAAAAAGATTTTTCTTATGACGTCATTTTCTTATTTATGATGTCGTTCCCTCCGGCCTCACCACCCCACGCCATCCCCAACCCCCTCCCTCCTCTTTCATTCTTTTTCCACTATTTTTGTTGGCTTATAAATATTCCCTGTGTTCATTCCAAGTTAGACGTACCATCCAAAATATTCTCCCCTCTCACATTTTTTTTCTATAGCACGTAAACACATCCATTTTTTTTTCTTAAAAAAAATGGAGTCTAGCACTGACACTACCACTGCCAAAACCATAACTTCTTCCCCATCCTCTCGGTCCGTCTCGCCATCGTCTTCCTCTCCTCCTAACTCTCCACCTCCGCAACAAGTGACCGTGGTCGTCAGCCCTTGTGCCGCCTGCAAAATCTTGCGGCGAAGGTGCGCGGAGAAATGTGTGTTGGCGCCTTATTTTCCTCCCAATGATCCCATCAAGTTCACTACTGCTCATCGCGTTTTCGGTGCCAGCAATATTATCAAGTTCTTGCAGGTATACTTCTAGCAAAGTCACTTATTGACTTCATTATGTATATTAGGTTGAACAACCAAATTCGTCGCTAATTCTATTTAGTGATAGATTATTTAAAAAAATTCAATTAGCTACGAGCTATTTAGCATTAAAATTCATAGCTAATCTCAGTTCTTTTTGTCGTAAATATAATTTAACCTGTTAGAGTAAGTCGTTTGATGTTGGGTCTTATTTTTCAAGTCACTAGCTAATTTCACTTATTATAAGCAATTATCTTTATATTTAGGCTAACTAATAGTGTAAAGAGAATATACACTATCGGCGAATATAAGTTAAACTCATCGATATTTAAATTTTACGAAGAGGATCAACGTACACTATATTTTCTAAAGAATATGAGAAAAACTTGATATATAAAACAAGTTAATGCCCCTATTTTGGTTTATTTTTACATATTATGGAATCCTCTTTGAGATTTAATCTACATCTATTAGAAGTACATGATGGGGTAAAACCAAGTTTTTGGTCTAGAAGTAGGAAAATATAGGAAGACCAATTGGTGGTAGAATTTAAGATTTTAATGGGCTTTTACTTCTAGATGCAATTTGAAAAGTAAAAGAGTCCTGGACTAATAGATTGTTCAACCAGTCAAAAAAATAATAATAGTGAAATACCAATATTGTCCTTAGTAGTGTAGGAATTAGGGAAGTCCAATTCATTTTCAAGCTTACATGCTTTTCAAATGCTTTGGATACTATATTTGGCAGTTAAACGAATATAATGCTTTTTCCTCATTACTATTCTTTGCCATGTGGCTGCAGTTTCAATTTTATTTTTCTGTCCATTGACTTCCCTTATTTTTGAAGAAAACATATTGTGGTTTATTGGTACCAACTACTCATGGCTTTCTGTACATGTCAAAATAATCAAAATCATTTTTTCTCTCTTACACATAATTCCACCTGTTAGGTTTGACAAAATTGAATGATTTCGATATTCGACAATTACACTAGAATCATGAGGATCTACCTTATATCATTGTCAATATTCCTTTACACAATTTAACATGTTGTGGAAAGGTGATTTGCCTAATTTTCCAAGCCATTGATTTCACTAATAATGTTAGTTATACCTTTAATTTAGTGACCTAATAGTTATGTTACTTGGACTTTTCAAATATGATATTACCTGAATAGTTGAAAAAAGGAATTACGTACTTTGAATGATCTGACACACACTCTCAACATTTTTCAGTTTGTGGAAGTTAAAGGCAAATCATTAAACATAACCATATCTTATTTGGGTAATTTTTTTTTAGGAACTGCCGGAATTTCAAAGAGCAGATGCTGTTAGTAGTATGGTGTATGAGGCCAATGCTAGGTTGAGAGATCCTGTTTATGGTTGTGCGGGAGCAATTTGTCAACTACAAAAGCAAGTGAATGAGCTCCAAGTACAATTGGCAAAGGCACGAGCCGAGATTATCAATATGCAGTGCGAACAAGCTAACTTTATGACCCTTTTTTGCATGGAAATGACACAATCTCCGCAAGCATCACCACAACAATCCTTAGACAATTTTACTAATATCCCACAACATGGAAGCTCACAAAGCAACATGAGCTTCCTAGATGAGACTAATTTTGGTTCTATATGGGAGACTCTTTGGACATGATTAATGGAACAAGTTCATCCAATTAACTCCTAGAGGATTTTCACCAAGTTAATGTTATGGGGAACAGTTACACTTTTACCCAAATAAAATTGACGCAACTTATAATTTTAGTGGAAGGAAAATTAAAATGTAATATAGTTTATGAACCAGATCTTGAAAAAGATTTGAGTCTAAGATAATTTTCATGATTTTTCTAATGGTTTCTGATAAAGCAAATGAAGTTGACGGGCCTTGCTCCCGCCATAGTTTCTTTTTTCTGCTGGTTTATTCCTAATATACAATATAATATTGAATATAAGTCAAACTTTTTTGTCACCTGATTATTTTATTATTGAACATAAATTAAGTTGACGTTCCAAGATTCTACTTATCAGCATCAAATATTTGTATCAAAGCATATGAATTTACTATGACTAAGTAACTTAATGCGGTGAACGTGTATAATAATTTAACCGTGGCTAAGTGTTAAAATAGTATGTGAAAACACATGTCATGTATTCATTGGTTTGACGTAAATACTGAATGCGAATAAATATTTTACCAAGTAATGAACGACTAAGAATTGTAATGGATGGTTGAGAGACTAATTCAATCATTAAAGTCTTAGAGGTTTCAGGTTGAAGCTTTGTGAATGAAGAGCTTTTTGATAGTCAACGCTTTGTCCCATAGTGATATCTGGCGCAAATCTGAATTAGTCAAGTCAGTGAGATTCGATCCGAGATGATAAAGAAAAAAAAAAGATGTTCCATGTGAATTCCCAAACCTTGACCCTCTAGTCTTTGCTCCTTAATTTCCTTCTTTTAAACTCATGGTTCCATTCCACACATGAAATGCTCACCTCTGGTCTCATCAATTAACCAACAATGTCTTGTCACAGACAGCCTGCATGCACATTTATAAAGTAATTTCTTTTTATGGAAATTATTTTACTTGGTCTCAATTTCTAAAGGACTTATTAAGGATTATAATTTCTTTTCTCAAGTTTCCTTAGGCCCGATTATAGCACGAAGAGAGAAAAATAATATAGTTACATATTGTTCTACAATATTATTTTAGAGTGACCTTTACCCGTACCATATAACAAAAGTATTTTATTAACTGTGATATATATATAATAAAAGTATTTTATTAACTGTGATATATATATACTCCCTTCGTCCTATATATATGACACCTTTTGACTTGGCACTGTGTTTAAGAAAAAAAGAAAAACTTTTAAAATTTGTGGTCTAAAATATTCATTGAATATTTGTGTGGTTGTAAATCATTTCATTAAGGGTAAAAGAAAAATTTTAAAGATAGTTTTTTTTCTAATTATAGTAATGTGATATTTTTTTTGGAACGGACTAAAAAGAAAAGAGCGTCATATAAAATGAAACGGAGGGAATATATTATGATGAATTATGTGCATTTGTTTTGTATGGAACAAAATGTAGAATAATGAAACATGTATTAGCATTTAGCAATATATGAATAAGAGTATTTAAAAGAGTTTAAAAATGAAAATACCCTCAAAAGTAGACAATTCCTAGATGAGTAACAAACAGTACACCTTTTAATGAACCATGCATTACTTTCAACACATAATTATAACCACCACCACCCCCCACTCCCCCCACCCCACCCCCACCCCCACACAACCACTATCCACCATATTTTTGTTAATTTCTTGCTTCATTGTCAATAGGATTATTAAATGTCAAAAAAATATTTGAATTGATTGATATCTAATTTTTAGGACTTCTCAACAATGGGAAACCATCTAAGAAAAACATATCACCTAGCTACTTACAAACGCAAAAAATTAAGGACTATGTCAAGCTAATTATTAGTAATAAATTGTTTAAAGCGTGTACTTAACTTCAGCTGAACTTTCTAGACATATATATTAGTACTCTCTCCGTTTCAATTTGTTTGACCTACTTTTCTTTTTAGTACGTTTCAAAAAGAATGTCTCTTTCTTTTTTTTTAGCAACTCTTCAATTTCAACTTTCCATCTGACATGTTTAAGACCATAAGATTAAAGAACATTTTGATATATTTGACATATCTTTAATTTTTAACCACAAGATTCAAAAATCTTCTTTACTTTCTTAAAATTTCGTACCAAATCAATATAGACCAAATAAATTGAAATGAAGGAGTACTAGCTTTCGCTAAAGATTTCATTACTTGATAGCCCCATTGACTTTTCTTTTTCTAAATAAATTAAGGGTAAGAGGTTGAATTATTTATGCGATAGTTCATACATCTTTTACGCTAAAACTATTCCATGTCATTCAGAAGTTTGAATGAAAGAATTTTGAAGTGAAAGAATAGATTTTAAATTAATTTATATCCTTTTTAAATTAAAAAAAAGTAAGTAAAGATTCTCAGTATATATTTAACTCTAATTGTATTTATCTTTTACATATATAAATAGGATTAACCAAATATTTCTTCTTTAGGTTAATAATACCATAAGCGGATACAATTTTATAGCATTAGGTTCATTTAAAGTCAGTATATTCGATTTGGACTATAAATTTACATGGAAAAAAAATAATTTGGTATGAATTCATGATTTTTAAAATAAATTAAATTTAATGATAAAATCTTAAATACATTTTATGTTTGTCTTAACTACTGATGAATTAGAGTCTATTATCTTAACAAAAGAAGATTGAAATGCCATTCGATCTCATCGGACATTTTCCTTCTGAGAATAATTTTACTCTTTTTCTCAATCTTATTCTGTTTTCGATCCTAATAATGTGCATCTCAGGTGTGGATATATTGATCCTAAATTTTGGAAGCTGCACCTGTCGGCAAAATTGTTGGCTATTTTGTATTACGTACTCTTTCCTTTAGTGTAGACATACTGGTCCAAGGTCAATATTTCACTCTTGTATGAATAGATACTAGATACAAATAGCTCGTGCTTGCACGGGCCCAATATGCTATTCTCTCTATTTTATTTTAGGGATAATTATGGAGCTCGGTCATCTTGTTTACAAGAAAATTAGCCCACCTTTGTTAAAATTACTTGAAATAGCCATTTGTCCATTCCCTTCTTCTTCTTCCTTCTACTTCAGCCATTAATGGTTGTTTCTTCCTTCTTCTTCTTCCCTTTTCTTCTTCTTCCTTTATTCGTTGCTATTATCAATCTTCCTCCTTCTTCTTCCATGATCAAATCGGTCATTAAAAGCTTGATTTGAAAATTCGACGTGCCGCAAACGTGAACCGTTTCGAATGAATAACATATCAAAACACTCGAAATATCGAGAGGAGCTCATATCTAAAATTTAGGAGTGTTTAGAGGAGATTTTGAGTTAGTCGAGATTGAAAGAACTTGCAATATAACAGAATATCGTAGTATTGGAAGCCATTTTGTTCTTTTTTTAAACTTAGAATCTGTACAGATTCTAAGTTTGTCATCGTCGTCGTCGTCTGCTTCTTCTTTGTTCTTGCTTTTCTCTTTTTTTTTAAAAACCAACGTACCGCAAACATGAATCATTTTGAGTAAATTATATACCAAAAGACTCGAAACATCGAAGGGAGCTCATATGTAAAATTTGAGACTGTTTAGAGGAGATTTTGAGTTGGTCGAGATTGAAAGAACTTGTTTGGAAAGGTTGTATCGATTTCACAAATAATGATATACATAGACTTCTGAAAATTGCCTGACTGAAAAATATAACAGAATACTTAATAAATTTGCATAAATGTTCCCATATCCTCTCTTTTATTCGATAAAATCTCATTACTCAAATAAAGCTAAATAGAATGTAGACAACATTGATGATACAAAAGAAATTTGCTACAGTCTGCAACTTGTGCTAGTTTGAACATCTTCTGTCAAGCTTCCGACAATTCATATCAAAAGGCTGGAGAGAAAAGGAATTTGCTTCTTCGTTAAATTACTACCAATATTGGCAAATGGAATTGACAAAAATGCATTAAAACCATTGAAGACTTTGTGAAACCATGGATCATAAAAGTAGCATTATGTTTCTATTTAGAGACTTATGACTGAAAAAAGAGATCGATATACGCGTATACACTATTTAGACAATATCGATGCACGTTTATACATCATTTATATAATATTTATACATGTTTGTGCATTATATATACAATATCGATACACGTTTATACATTTTTGATACATTATATAACTTTTATACAATATCGATACACGTTTTTACACTATTTATACAATTTTGATACATTACATAACTTTTATAAACTATCGATACATTATATATACATTACATATACATGCGGCTATTTCTCTGTAATTTTTTTGTGGCTAGTTCATTTTTGGGCTATTTTTTTTTGTAAAGAAAACTTGGCTATATTTATTGTAAACTTATTACTTTATTGTACATATTTAAAATTATCCCTTTATTTTATGTGGCACCATTTGACTTGACATGGTGTTCAAGAGAAATAGGAATTTTTTTGAAACTTGTGGCTAAAATGATCCTTAAATATTTGTATGACTGTAAATCATTTTATCAAGGGTAAAATGAGATTTTTAAAGTTAAATTATTTCTAATTATAGTAAGATGACATTCTTTTTGAGACGGACTGAAAAGGAAAGGGTGCCACATAAAATGGGACGGAGAAAATACTATTTTTTATCCCAATTTATGTGATACAGATGAAATTTGGAGAGTCATCCATCAAATTTTTGTATGATTTTTAAATATTTTAAATTATTAATTACTGTGATTTATAATACTTTTTACATAACTTTTAGATAATATATGTTACTCTTTTTGTCCCAACTTATGTGGCAGTGATAAAATTTGAAGAGTCAACCCAATTTTTTTTAAATATAGTTTTAAGATATTTTAAGTTATTAATTAATCTGTTTTATAGTACTTTCTACGTAATTTTTAAATAATATATATTACTCTCTCTATTCCAATTTATGTGTCATTAATAGAATTTGGAGAGTCAACTAAATTTTTTATATGTCATTTAAATATTTTAAATTATTATTTATTGTGATTTATAGTACTTATTACGTTATTTTCAAATAATATATGTTACTTTCTCTGTCCACATTTATGTGGCACTGTTAGAATTTTCAGAGTCAATCAAGTTTTTATGTCTTTTAAATATTTTAAATTATTAATTATTGTAATTTATCTTTTTACGTAATATTTATATATATAATAAATTAAAAAGATAAGACAAATAAATTAAGACGGAGAAAATTAACAAAAATGATCAAAATGCCCCTGGATATTGAAGCATTCACGTTGACCTCGTGCCTTCTTCAGCTACTTTAAATAATATATGTTACTTCCTCTGTCCCAACTTATGTGGCACTAATAGAATTTTCAGAGTCAACCAAAGTTTTTTATGTGTTTCGAATATTTTAAATTGTTAATTATTCTGATTTATCTTTTTATGTAATTTTTAAATATATAATAATTTAAGCGTAAAGACCGGGTCCGTCGTTATGGGTAGTCCAATCGTGCCAAGTTATAGAGTTAGAAAACTCTGGGTTTGAGAGTTTGAAATTCTGGGCTAGGCTAGTCTCGACCAGTTTAGGGGCGAGGTATGGTCTAGGGAAATCCGGGTAAGGATTGGGTTGGATGTCTTGTGTTAAGCTAATTTCCTCGTATCTAACACATAGAGGAGTCCGGGGGACTTTTTGGAATCGGATTCGGGTAAGTAGAACTCTCGGAATCGAGGTTGACGTGAAGGAGTTGTTTCGGGACGTCGGAAAAATAGGTGTGTTGTAAAATAGACTAATTTTGGAGGTTTTACGACTTTCTATCCTGTGTCAACCGCTATACTCCGCCATAGCGACCTCCGCTGTAGCGGAGAAATTACCGCTACAGCGGAAGTCAACGTCGGTCAGCCTACGCCATAGCGGATGACTCTGCTACAGCGGTACCGCTATAGCGGAGCGTGATGGAATTTAATACAGAACATTTCCCAAAACATTCAGTTTTCACAATTCCATTTTGGGAGAAGGGCAAGGCAATTTCAGGCGATTTTCCTCTATTTTTTCATTATTTTTCGTCCCTAAGGTAAGGTTTCTACTCCCCAATCTTCATACTACTTTTCCTACACGGTAGAATTGCTATGAGGGAACTTGGAGAAAGGTTGGAATAACCTAGGGATGGTGGAATCCGGGAAAGAAGGGGGATTCTAGGCATGAAAGTTCTTGGGTATTGATTAAAGTAAGGTTTTATGATCACATGTTGTTAAATTCTCTACTTTTATCCATGAAAATAATAGAACTAGAGAAATTAATGGAGGAAAGCCCGGGATAAAGGGTAGAATGATCATGATTGGTCTGGGGTCTGAGATTGGGCGTAATCCGGGTAATGCGCAGGCCTTGTTGTTAATTTGAGTACTTGTATATTGTTTTAGACCAAGAACGAGAAAGGAATCCAAAACACGGGAAAGCTCGGGTTGAGTAGAGCTTGGATTATTTTGAGGTAGGTGATGGCTTACGACTCCTGTGAATGTTGTATATTTTGTACTCTTATCTAAGCGTTTGTATGAATTGCATGACTTAGAGGAATTGTGTAGAATGTATAAGGGTCTTGTTTTACAGTCTGTGAATTGAACGGTGTGTTGCTTGTTGGTTTACAAGTTATTTTTTCATTATTTTGACTGTGGATTATTGTCATTCAGTTGGCTCGGGTACCACGCCTGGTACAGGTATACTAACGGTTGGCTCGGGTACCACACCTGGTACGGGTATAACAAATGGTTGGCACAGGTACCACGCCTGGTACGAATTACTAACGGTTGGCTCGGGTACCACGCCTGGTACGAGTTTATTTTACTGCATCATGGCATTGATATTGTTGCTTTGCATTGACTGTTATCGGTTCCATGAGTGGACCGGGTGTTTTTATTGAATTGTGATATTCATTGGTGGTTGTTGAGTGGCTGGGAATCCTGTTATAATTATTGAGTTGGTCTTGGATTAGGCCGGTTTATCTGTGGAAAACTTAGGTGTTGTTTAGAAGGGATCTCAGGGTGGGTCTGGGCTAGGAAAAAAAGATAGTTTATTGAATTCTGTGATTGTGGTTTAGATTTATAAGAAGGTGGATTTCATGTGGGAACAAGCTAGGTAGAGACTTGCAGTCTAGGGGAGCCTATTGACTTGTTGTATGTTTTCTGTACTGGTACTTGATTTGCTATACTGAATTATACACTGTTTATTTGAAGCTGGCTGATGATCCTACCAATACACAGTGGTGGTGTACTGATACTGCACTTGTTTTTTTCTTCTTGTGAGTACAGGCAATCTTCCAGTGGCTGAGACGCGACCTCATTTGTAGTACCAGCGTTCCAGACTTCAAGGGTGAGCCACTTGATCGAGCTGCCTTGAATCTATCATTAGTGTTGTAGCCCATTTGTTTCGGGCTTAGACTATTTCCTTATATTTTTGTGGTTGCATCCCCGCACTCTAGACATTAGTAGAATTATTTGGTACTGCGACTTTCAGATTCTAGGGGGTAATTTCTGCAGGTCTATATTAATGAAGTTGATTTATTGTTATTGAACTGCTAGTTTACTTTTATGCACTGGTTTTGAGCTGTTAGAACGATTAAGTTCGGGAAAGTGATGGTTCGCTCACCCGGGGGTTGGGTGAGTGCCACTCATGGCGTTCTGGATCGTAACAAAGATGGTATTAGAGACCTAGGTTCGTTGATATCGTCGTACCAAACAGGTCTAGTAGAGTCTTATGGAACGGTGTAGAGACGTCCATACTTTTCTTTGAGAGGCTATAGGGCTTTAGGAAAAACTATCTGTTCCTTCCTTCCTTCGTGCTATAACTTATTCCAATTGGTATCTGGTGATACAAATTTGTATCTAACCTCATTCACTCTCCTGTCCGTAGATGGCTAACACAAGAAACAACGTAGCTAGAGCAGCGGTACCAGCAGCGGGCCTGGCTTTCCATGGTAGAGGCAGGGAAAGGGGCAGGGGACGAGGTAGAGCCGCACCCGCCAGGGGTGGAGCTCGAGCAGCTGCTAGGGAGTGTGAAGCGACCCCTCCACCACCTCAGGAACATGTTGATGAAGACGTAGAAGTTGTGGCTGAAGATGGTGAGGCGCAGGAGGAGGCGACACTGGTTGGGGGTGCAGGCCTCCGTACTATGACACTAGAAGCCTTTCAGTAGGCTTGGAATATTTTGAGTGGGTTGGTTGGTACTGGAGCTACACCCGCTGCTTTTGCAAACCAGGCCTTGGACCCTCAGCCAACAGCTACTACAGCGCCTAGGATGGATGCAGCTTCAGGCACGAATGACTTCTTCAGGCCAATGCTAGGCCCAGTGATGATAGGGAATGAGCATGAGATGCTGATCAAGTTTCTCAAGATGAAGCCTCATATATTTCAGGGTACTGATAGGGAGGATGCTCATGAGTTCATCTTGAATTGCTATGAGAGGTTGCACAAGTTGGGTATTGTACGCCAGCATGGGGTTGAGTTTGTCAAATTTCAGCTGCAGTGTGATGCCAAGCAGTGGTGGAGGTCTGATGTGGAGTGTCGTTCTTCGGTTCTACCCCCATTGACTTGGGAACAATTCCACGCTCTGTTTTTAGAGAAGTACGTACCCTGTACTTTGAGACACCGTAAGAAAGATGAGTTCTTGAACTTGGAGCAGGGTAGCATGTCAGTCTCTGCTTACGAGGCTAAGTTTCACGCCTTGTCTCATTTTGCCACACAACTGTTGGGTTCCGAGGAGGAACGGGTCCGATTGTTTGTCAAAGGTTTGAATATTGAACTACAGGTACTGTGAGTGCGTAAGACTTCTTCAGGAATGGGCTTTAATGATGTGGTGGATTATGTGAAGCAACTTGAGGGAGTCAGGCAGACGGGGCAGGCTAAGGCATTAGCCAAGAAGCCCCAGAGTGAGGGAAATTATAGTGGCTCACATTCCAGAGGTCATCATCAGCAGGTATACTCAGCCCGTCTAATTCAGTCAGCTCTGCCAGCTGCTACAGGTGGTCGTCAGGGAACTCATAATCAACCTTCAGCTCCTAGAGGCCAGGGATCATCGTATACGTCAGCTAGCAGGCCTACACTTGACCGTGGTTGCTTTCATTGTGGTGATCTGGGTCACTTTAAGAGGGAGTGTCCACTCAGGCAGACAGGTAATCAGGGTCAGCAACAGCATAGAACAGTGGTCCCAGCAGGTAGAGGTGGTAATGCTAGAGGTTATCCACAGGGTGAGCGAGGAAACTTTCAGGGAGGTTGGGGCGACAGAGGGAATAGCGGTGCGAGCAGGGGTACAACGCAGCCGGTCCGAGAAGTTGCCCGGATTGATGATCGAGCTCATTGCTATGCATTTCCAGGAAGAACTGAGGCGGAAGCCTTAGATGCGGTGATCACAGGTAAAATTCTTGTATGCGATAAAATGGCTTCAGTATTATTTGACCCAAGTTCTACATATTCTTATGTATTTGTGAGTTTTGTGTTGGGTCTGGAATTGACTTGTGATATCCTTGATTCCCCTATTCATGTTTCTACCCCGATTGGAGAGTCTGTGATTGTGACTCATGTTTATCATGATTGTTCTATTGTGTTTATGGGGTTGCATACTTGGGTAGACTTAGTAATCCTGGATATGACTGATTTTGATATTATCATGGGCATGACCTGGATGTCCCCTTATCATGCTGTGTTGAACTGTAGCACCAAGACTGTGGCTCTAGAGATTCTGGGTAAGGATAGACTAGAGTGGGAAGGTGTGTACCGGCCTAAGCCAGTTAAGGTAATATCATTTGTTCGGGCTAGGAAGCTAGTGGGAAGGGGGTGCCTAGCCTTCTTGGCTCATCTCCGGGATAATAGTATGGAGTCCCTATCTATTGAGTCAGTTCCAGTGGTTTCTGAATTTTTAGAGGTGTTTCCAGCGGATTTGTCTGGTATGCCTCCGAACAGGGATATAGACTTTTGTATTGATTTGGAGCCAAGTACTCACCCCATTTCTATTCCTCCATATCGTATGGCTCTGACAGAGTTAAGGGAACTTGAGACTCAGCAGCAGGAACTCCTAGATAAGGGATTTATCCGTCCCAGTGCTTCGCCTTGGGGTGCTCCTATTTTGGTTTTAAAGATGAAGGATGGTAGTATGCGGATGTGCATAGACTATAGGCAGTTGAACAAGGTGACCATCCGGAATAAGTACCCTCTACCCCGCATTGATGATTTGTTTGACCAGCTTCAGGGTGCCTTGGTGTTTTCTTTTCGAAAATTGACTTGAGGTCGGGGTACCATTAGTTGAGGATTAGGCCTGAGGACATTCCTAAGACCATTTTTCAGACTCGGTATGGGCATTATGAATTCCTAGTAATGTCGTTTGGCTTGACCAATGCACCAGTAACATTCATGAGTTTGATGAATAGGGTATTTAAGTCATATTTGGATTCCTTCGTGATTGTGTTTATCGATGATATTTTGATCTACTCCAAGAGTAGGGAGGAGCATCCTAGTCATCTCCATATTGTGTTGGACATCTTGAAATGCCAGAAGCTTTATGCGAAGTTCTCCAAGTGTGAATTTTGGTTGACTTCAGTTGCGTTCTTGGGGCATGTAGTGTTAGAAAAGGGGGTGATGGTAGATCCCCAGAAAATTGAAGCAGTAAAGAGTTGGGTCCGGCCTAGCTCTGTGACTGAGGTGAGGAGTTTTGTTAGACTCACAAGGTACTACCGGAGGTTTGTTATGGATTTTGCATCTACTTCTACTCACCTGACCAGGCTGACATAGAAAGAAGTACCGTTCGTGTGGTCCGACAAGTGCGAAGAGCGCTTCCAAAAGCTCAAGACACTTCTGACCGCGGCTCCTATATTGTCCTTGCTGGTTGAAGGTAAAGACTTTATTGTTTACTGTGATGCTTTACATTCTGGTTTGGGTGTTGTGTTGATGCAGGATAAGAATGTGATATCCTGCATCTAGACAGTTGAAGGTGCATGAGAGAAACTACTCGACTCACGACTTAGAGTTAGCAGCAGTGGTCTTTGCACTCAAAATTTGGAGACGCTATCTCTATGGTGTCAAGTGTGAGGTGTTCACCGATCATCGCAGTCTGCAGCATGTGTTCACCCAGAAGGATTTGAATTTGAGGCAGAGAAGGTGGATGGAGCTATTGAAGGACCATGATGTGACCATTCAATATCATCCGAGTAAAGCTAATATGGTGGCAGATGCATTGAGCCAGAAAACAGTTAGCAAGGGTAGTTTGGCTTGTTTGGGGGTGTCCAAACGACCACTAGCAATGGAAATTCGGGCCTTGGAGACCAAGTTCATGCACTTGGGTGTTTCAGAATAGGGTGGATTGTTGGCCAGCATTGAGGTCAAAGCCACCTTCATAGAGGAAATAAAGGCCAAATAGTTTCAGGATCTGAAACTGGATAAGCTTCGAGGTAAGGTAATATCCGGGGAATCCAGGGATGTCAGGTTAGACTCTGGTGGAGTACTAAATTTCAGAGGAAGGATTTGTATTCCTCGAGTTGATGATATAATTCAGAAAATCTTGGCAGAACCTCATGGTTCGCGGTACTCAATTCATCCGGGTCTGACCAAAATGTACAGGCACTTAAGGCAGCGTTACTAGTGGTTCAGAATGAAAAGGGACATAGTTGACTTTGTGTCCAAATGTAAGAACTGCCAGTAGGTAAAGTATGAGCACCAGAGACCTGCAGGACTACTTCAGAGGATGCCCATTCCATAGTGGAAGTGGTAAAGGATATCCATGGACTTTGTGGTGGGTCTTCCCAAGACATTGGGGAAGTATGACTCCATTTGGGTCATTGTTGACAGGCTGACCAAGTCCACTCATTTCATTCTTGTCAGGGTAGATTACAATTCACAGCAATTGGCTAAGATATACGTGAAAGAGGTTGTGAGATTGCATGGGGTGCCACTGTCCATCATTTCAGACAGGGGTACGCAGTTCACCTCTAAATTTTGGGGAAAGCTACATGAAGAGTTGGGTACACCACTCACTTTTAGAACAACCTTCCATCTTCAGACTGATGTTCAGTCGGAGAGGACGATCCAGGTATTGGAGGACATGCTGAGAGCATGTGTGATGGACTTTTGGGGTCATAGGGACCAGTTCCTACAGTTGTGCGAGTTTTCATACAACAATAGCTATCACTCCAGTATTGACATAGCACCATTTGAGGTGTTGTATGGGAGGAGTTGCATATCACCGGTTGGGTGGTTTGAAAAAGGCAATGTAAAGCCTTTGGGAGTGGAATTAGTAAAGGAAGCACAGGAAAAGGTAAGGGGCATTCAGGCCAAATTGCTGGCTACCCAAAGCAGGCAGAAGGAGTATGCAGATCGCAAGGTCCGGGACATGGAATTTCAAGTTAGTGAACATGTATTGTTGAAAGTGCCACCAATGAAGGGAGTATGCGGTTTGGTAAGAAGGGCAAGCTTAGCCCGCAGTTCATCAGTCCGTTTGAGGTTCTTGAGATTATGGGGCCAGTGGCTTACAAGTTAGCATTGCCGCCCGGTTTGTCGGGTGTCCATCCGGTGTTCTATGTATCCATGCTTAAGCGATAACATGGGGATGGGAGCTACATCATCAAGTGGGATGAGGTGCTTTTCGATAAGGATCTTCGTTATGAAGAGGAACCAGTCTTGATTCTTGCTCGAGATGTCCGAAAGTTGAGGACAAAGGTGATTTATATGGTAAAGGTTCAGTGGAAGCATCGTCCGATTGAGGAAGCCACTTGGGAAATCGAGAAGGACATGAGGGACAAGTACCCTCAATTGTTTGAGGATTCAGGTACTACACTTTCTTTCCTTTATTTCCATAAATTTGGGTTTGATCATTCGGGGACGAACAATGGGTAAATTGGTATCTGTTGTAATGAAAGGGTCCGTCATTATGGGTAGTCCAATCGTGCCAAGTTTTAGAGTTAGAAAACTCGGGGTTTGGGAGTTTGAAATTCTGGGTTAGGCTAGTCTCAGTCAATTTAGGAGCGAGGTATGGTCTAGGGCAATCCGGGTAAGGATTGGGTTGGATGTCTTGTGTTGAGCTAGTTTTACTCATAGCTAACACATAGAGAAGTCCGAGAAATTTTCAGAATCGTACTCGGTTAAGTAGAACTCCCTAAATTGAGGTTGACGTGAAAGAGTTGTTTTGGGATGTCGGAAAAATAGGTGTATTGTAAAATGGACTAATTTTGAAGGTTTTACGACTTTCTGTCCCGTGTCAACCGCTATAGAGGTTGACACTCCGCCATAGCGACCTCCGCTGTAGCGGAGAAATTACCGCTACAACGAAAGTCAACATCGGTCAGCCTCCGCCATAGCGGATGACTCCACTACGGCGGTACCGCTATAGTAGAGCGTGATGAGATTTAATGCAGAAACATTCCCCAAAATGTTGAGTTTTCACAATTCCATTTTGGGAGAAGGGAAAGGCAATTTTCCTCCATTTTCTATTGTTTTTCGTCCTTAAAGTAAGGTTTCTACTCCCCAATCTTCATACTCCTTTTCCTACGTGGTAGAATTGCTAGGAGGGAACTTGGGGAAAGGTTGGAATAACCTAGGGATGGTGGAATCCGGGAAAGAAGAGGGATTCTAGGCATGAAAGTTCTTGGGTATTGATTAAAGTAAGGTTTTATGATCACATGGTGTTAAATTCTCTACTTTTATCCGTGAAAATGATAGAACTAGAGAAATTAATGGCGAGAAGCTCGGAAAAAAGGGTAGAATGATCATGATTGGTCTGGGGTCTGGGATTGGGCATAATCTGGGTAATGCGCAGCCTTGTTTGTTAATTTGAGTACTTGTATGTTGTTTTAGACCAAGAATGAGAAAGGAATCTGGAACACGAGAAAGCTCGGGTTGAGTAGAGCTTAGATCATTTCGAGGTAGGTGATGGCTTATGACTCAAGTGAATGTTGTATATTTTGTACTCTTATCGAAGTGTTTGTATGAATGGCATGACTTAGAGGAATTGTGTAGAATGTCTAAGAGTCCTATTTTACAGTCTTTGAATTGAACGGTGTATTGCTTGTTGGTTTACAAGTTGTTTGTTCATTATTTTGACTGTGGATTATTAACATTCGGTTGGCTCGGGTACCACGCCTGGTACAGGTATATTAAAGGTTGGCTCGGGTATCACGCCTGGTACAGGTATAATAAATGGTTGGCACGGGTACCACACCTGGTACGAATTACTAACGGTTGGCTTGGGTACCATGCCTAGTACGAGTTTATTTCACTGCATCATGACATTGATATTGTTGCATTACATTGACTGTTATCGGTTCCATGAGTGGACCGAGTATTTTTATTGAATTGTGATATTCATTGGTGGTCCTTGAGTGATCGAGAATCCTGTTATAATTGTTGAGTTGGTCTTGTATTAGGATGGGTTGTCTGTGGAACACTTAGGTGTTGTTTAGAAGAGATTTCAGGGTGGGTCCGGGCTAGGCAAAAAAGATAGTTTATTGAATTATGTGATTGTGGTTTAGAGTTATAAGAAGGTGGATTTCATGTGGGAACAAGCTAGGTAGAGACTTGCAGTCTAGGGGAGCCTATTGACTTGTTGTATGTTTTCTGTACTGGTACTTGATTTGCTGTACTGAATTATACACTGTTTATTTGGAAATGGATGATGATCCTACCAGTACACAGTGGTGGTGTACTGATACTGCACTTGCTTTTTTCTTCTGGTGAGTACAGGCAATCTTCCAGCAGCTGAGACGCGACCTCATCTGTAGTACCAACGTTCCAAACTTTAAGGGTGAGCCGCTTGATCGAGCTGCCTTGAATCTATCATTAGTGTTGTAGCCCATTTATTTCGGGCTTAGACTATTTCTTTATATTTTTGGGGTTGCATCCTCGCACTCTAGACATTGGTAGAATTATTTTGTACTGCAACTTTCAGATTCTATGGGGTAATTTTCGCAGGTTTATATTAATGAAGTTGATTTATTGTTATTGAACTGCTAGTTTATTTTTATGCACTGGTTTTGAGCTGTTAGAATGATTAAGTTCGGGAAAGTGATGGTTTGCTCACCCGAGGGTTGGGTGAGTGTCACTCACGGCGGTGTGGGTCGTGACATTAAGAGAATAAGACAAATAAATTAAAACGGAAAAATTAACGAAAAATGACCAAAAGGGAGTTGAAGCAGCTGAAGCAGGCACGTTGACCTCGTGCCTGCTTCAGCTCCCTCTTATTATATAAGTGAATATATATATATATATATATGAGTTTAAGAATCTTTTATATTATTTGGTTATTTTATTTATTGTAACATATAGTTTATTTTATTTTTAAGATTATAACTTATTTCATATTTTTAGAAGATTTATCAGTAAATATTCTTTGGATGACTTGATGATGCAAAAAAAAACTCTTTATATATATATATATATATATATTTTTTTTAAAGGCTGGATAAATTGATAACCCAAAATTCGAACTAATATCATGGCGTATTTATGAATTGGGGCATTTCTCCTTAGACCATGTATGCACTCTAGTTCAAATAGTCTTGTGGTGCGATATTTATCCGGTGCATCTTCACAAATAAAATCAGGGTTTTAAATCAGCGTCTATCTTATTATTTTTTTTATTTTTTTTTAGATTTGAGTCACAAATTTCAAATCTGACGTCTGTCTTTGTCGTTTTAATTAATTAAGTACTTTTTTTTTAAATCTCCAAGTTTAACATATTGAAACTTTTATTTTTCTTCTATCAACGTTATTAAATTTGTATAATTAAATTAATGTCTATACTAAAATTAATAGCAGCAGGGGATGTAACGTATAGTTAATGTGTTCAATTGATTTCAATATTTTTATACATATTATAAATACATATATGAAAAATTACTATAAATTAATTATTTTGAACATATAATTTCAAAAGTGCAATGAATTCATGCTAGCTAAGAATCTAATGGTTGAACTCGTCAAGTATAAATTGTGAATTCCACTTTTTGGTAATATTGCAATATGCATCTTCTTAAGTTCCTAGTACTCCTTTGACCAAGGCATGTTCTATTTGAGCATCAGAACACATGATAATATTTTTCTATTAGACACTTCTGGTTCATTGTTTGAAAATATTTTTGTGCATATTCCCAAATATTTATTATGTAAATAGGTTAATCACATAAAATATGTCTTCTCCTCCTTATTATTTGGAACAATTCATAAATCTTCCTTCATATTTAGTTTTCTAACACAACCTCTCATGTGTTCGATATTATGCTTACCTCTCTTATTTTAAATTTTTAATAATTTCTTAAAAGTTTATTAATGTAAATAATTATGATTTGACCGATTTAAAATAAATTTGATAATTAATCGCTAATTTATCATTAAATAGCTTCTTGCAAATTAACATATTTTTTTTCATGATCCATCACTAGATCAGTAGATAGAATTATCAATAAATTTTGCTATTTAGCTACAAAATTTATGCGTAATTTCTGTTTTTTTTCCTAATAGTGTAATGTACTATAGTATCTTAAATTAAACAAATTATATAAATGTTTCCTTATACTACATCAATATATAAAGGATAAATTACCTAAAGAACTAAATATTCCTATCATATCTCCTAATATTTTTCCTCAGTTTATTTTAATTACTTTATATATCACATTTTATCAGAAAAATTCTTATTTATATTAGATATATCACCAAAGAAAATCTCTTCTCCAATGGCGTACATCACGCTCAATTACATAACCAAGCGAAACTTTCACAAACCCTATCATTTGTCTCTCTCCCTCTCCCTTTCTCGCCCTCTCTTTCCAGATCTCCCCTCACCTCCTCTCTCTATCTGGGCTTTTTTCAATCATCGAGGAAATCTTATTCCTACTAAAATCTAAGTCCGTTTATATTCTACATTACTCATTACATACACCTCAATTGTAACAATGGGTTCTCCAACACAGTAGTGTCAATGAGAAGAACCCAAGCTCCAAAATCTGCAAGAACACCAAGGAATAAGTCTAAATCAAGGGTAAATATTGAAGATGAATTTAGCGTGAGAAATGTGGATCTGGAGATTATGCATAATTGTATTAGAATTCTTTTAAATTCCTTTAGAATCTTTTCTTCTTTTTTCGATTGATACATATATTTGAATCTTCTCTTCTTCTTTGATTGATTCATATTGATACAACCAATATGTGTTTTTTGGTGGAAATGGGCACATGGGAAATAGAGTTTTTTGGCCAGATCTGTGTTTCTTCTTATTCTGCATCATCTTCTTCTTCTTTTAAGCATGTATCTATGCACAAATATATGTATCAAAAGTTTTGATGGGTCAACTTGATACTAGATACATATATATTTTGGATTCATTGTATGAAATTTATGTTGAATACGTGTTATTAATACTGAATTTACTGTATTTTGGATATAATATATGAAATTGGTACTGCATACATCCCAGATACATGTATCAAAAGTATCTGTGTACATAAATTTATATTGGATACATCAAATTAATACTGAATTTACTGTATTTTGGATATAATATATGAAATTGGTACTGAATACATCAAATTAATACTAGATACATATAAATAAATACATGAAATTAATACTAGATACATATAAACATATATATGAAACTAATACTTGATTCATATTAAAATATACATGAAATTAATACTAGATATATATAAACAGATATATGAAATTAATACTTTATACATAAAATATACATGAAATCAATATTAGATATATATAAACAAATACATGAAACTAATACTTGATACATATTAAAATATACATGAAACTAATACTAGATACATATAAAATGATACATTATATGAAAAATAATCAAACTACATAACCAAGATATACATATTTTCGTCTTATATTAATAAACTAGACACAAAAATTCGTGCCAGCACGGGCCTAATATATATTACTTTTTTTTATTTTAATTTATGTGGCAAAGATAAAATTTGGAGAGTCTTTCAAACTTTTTATATGATTTTTAAATATTTTAGTTTATTAATTGTTGTGCTTTATAGTGTTTTTTACATAATTTTCAGATAATATATGTTATTCTCTCTGTCCCAATTTATATGGCATCAATAAAATATGGAGAGTCAATCATATTTTTTATATGTCTTTTAAATATTCGAAGTTGTAAATTATTGTGATTTATAATAATTTTTATGTAATTTTCAAATAAAATATACCACTCTCACTGTCCCAATGTACATGACAATGATAGAATTTAAAGAGTCAATTAAATTTTTTATATATTTTTAAATATTTTAAATTATTACTTATTGTGATTTATAAATTTTTATGTAATTTTTAAATATATTATAGATTAAAAAATAGTCAAACTAAATAAAAATAACCCAGTTATTATAGTAATATGTCATGGTAAAATTCAAAAAGAAAATTCACGTGTTAAGCACTACTCTACACGTGGAAGTCTCTAGGTACAACAATATTCTTATGCGCACATGTGGAAGGCACGAGAGAAGCACACATATATGCTACTTTTTTGGTCCCAATATATGTGGCACAAATGGAATTTAGAGAGCCAATTAAATATTTTGTATAATTTTTAAATGTTAAGTTGTTAATTATTATGATTTATATATACTATTTTTTTACATAATTTTCAGATAATATATGTTACTCTCTCTGTCCCAATTTATATTGTACTAATAAAATTTGAAGACTCAACCAAATTTATTGTATGTAATTTTTAGATATTTTTAATTTTTAATTATTGTAATTTATATTACTTTCTACATATTTTTCAAGTAATATATGTTACTCCCTCTGCTCCAATTTATATAACATTGATAGAATTCGGAGAGTCAACAAAGTTTTTCATGTCCTGTAAATATTTAAAGTTGTTAATTATTGTGATTTATAATACTTTTTATGTTATTTTCAAATAATATATGTTACTTTGTCAGTCTCAATTTATGTGGCACTGATAGAATTTTAAGTACTTTATTATTGTAATTTATAATATTTTTTACGTAATTTTTAAATATATAACTGATTAAAAAAAAAAGATAAACTAATTAAAATGGAGAAAATACGCAAAAATGACAAAAATATACTTACTATATAGAAGAATGGGGAAAGCACACACGTCGATGAAGAGGTGTGTGCTTACCCGTACTTCTATATAGTAGTAAATTAATAAACTTATTATTTTTAAAAAATAATAAATTAAAATTAATTAAACACATATATATGCATTGATTTTTGTCTTATATCAAGAGATTTGAAATTTGAGGGAGTACTTGAATCCATATAATATTTGCAATCAACTTTAAGCATTTATGTTAGTTCTAGTTCATATTCATGCGAATGCACGTCCGTACGTATAAATTTGCGCAGCCTTTCATGATGACATGATGACCTTTTACATTGGCACCTAAAAAAAACGAAGCCAACATGTAAAACCGACATCATATTCTACAAATTTTCAGTGATTCAACAGTTAGTTGATAGCACGAATGTGGCTTTCTCGATATATGTGTATTTCTTTACGCATTTGTCCGACAAAAAACAAAAGGAAGATGAAAAAAATAATTGCAGAAACGCGTAATGTTTTTCGTCATCATTACGGACTATCACTCAACGTTTCCCCCTTTTTTTTTAAAAATAAAATAAAATTAGGATAGCATTAATTCAAGGGTCATATAGTAGCGTATAAAATACTAACAAAAAAAATCTCAAAAGATGATAAAGCAAATAATAAAGAGAAATATATTAAAAGAAGCCATAAAAATTTAATGTAATTCTATCCATCGACGTATATAGATTCACGTATGGAGATATGAATAATTCACTATAATATAAAATATTAAGAAAAATAATCTCACAAAAATAAACTCAGAAAAAAGAGGTTCAAATAAATGATAAAGTAACACTTATGTCTTACACACTACAAAATTTCTTTTACTATTTTTTATTAAAATCTTAATATTCAGTGGTTATTCCCACTGATATTTTGATTGAATCAGTGAGAAAAATAGTAGTGTTTTTACAAGTAAAAATTATGAAGCTTCCCAGTACTTCAATGAGAATTTATTTCCCACCATGTGTTTTCTTAGTGAGCTGATCCAGTGAAAAATTATATTTTATAACACAAATTTCTCATTAATTTATAATGAAATGTGAAATTCTCCCCCTAAATACCAATATCAAAATTCTTGGGATACACTGTGAATGCAATTTATAAGAGTTTAAAACTTTTCCCCTCTAAAAGAAAAAAAGATTAGTTAAATATGAAAAAATTATATTTTCTTTTAAAAAATATTCAATTATGGTTAAATTTTTTTAGGACAAACACTTAATACTCCGTGATCAGTCGACATTATTTTACTTACTTCTAATTAGATTTGACATGCAAGTAAGAAATGAAAGGTTGTTATATTGTACATCAACGACTTTTTACTCAAGTAAAATATACTACCTACTTAATACTTTATTGTTCCAAAGATCGAACTAACTATAAATTTAATCAACTAACATTAGGGGTCATTTGGCCTATCTATTATCAAAAATAAAGTCGGCATAAAATTTTATATACGTAATATTGTGTTTGATTGATTCCAGGGGAATTGTTGCGTTCTTTCGCACGCGCAAGATTGTACGTAGTCATACAAGTAATATAGGATGTGAGTCCAGATATCGTACCCAAGAGATTTGACGAATTGATTTCTAGTTTAAATTCTTATATGACTATTCAATAGGTAACTAGTAATAGAGAGTGAATTTCTGTGTTTTGAAAGTAAATAAAATAATTGGAGACAAATTGTAATTTAATGGGTTGTAATTCAGATTTGGAAAAAGATCCAGGGTTATGGTATTTCAACAATCCAATTGAGTTTTCAAACCATACGTTTAGTTGTTTTCCTGAGTTACTAGTTGCAGGTTGATTTTATCCATGTTGAGCATTTTGCCAACAACTCTAGATCTCCTCGACTATTCCTAACGCCTACATTCCTATGGTCGTCGGTCGATAGTGAAGGGCATATGATTTCTCTTTCGTAACAACATGGGCAAGACTAACGGGTATATTCCTATCCACGTTAGCGAATCGTTCCCCTTACCTATAGAGTTCACAACCATGCCCTACCTTCCCTTATTGCGTACCTAAACACCTTATTCTTAGTCCAATTTACGCACCATAGATAGTGTTTGCTAGGTGATCAAGTTAACAAACAATTAAGAGCAAAGGAAGATAAATAACTCAATAATGAAAATTGAACTAAACAATATGATAATTAAACAACAAGCTTCATGTCTTTAACCACAACCTTAGATACTAAAGGTTTAGCTACTCATGAATCTCTTTGGAAGAAAATATTTCATGAGTTTACAAAAAAAGACTGAAAATAAAATAAAGAAATAAAACTAGACCTTGTTGATATTCAAGAGGGGGGAGGGGGGGGGGGGAATTGAAATTTTTGTTAACTCGAGTCGACTAAAGGTAGTCACGAGTCAACCGACCTGCAAGATAGTTGACAAGACAGATAATAACAGAATATGAAACGGAAGGAAATAAGAGACACAAAGAGTTTTATCCTGGTTCGGAACACTGATGTGGTGCCTACTTCCAGTCCCCTTGGGTTACAAGGGTTTCCTTTAGAGCTTGTTGGAAGAACTTGACTTTACAGAGGTTGGTCTAGTTCTAGTGTCTGGATTCCTCCAGAACCTTATGATTGTTACAGCCTCAACCTCTATAGCTATTCTCACTTCTCTTTTTTTTCTTTACTTACACTTGTAGACACTAAAGAGTACAATGTTTTTGATAAGCTAAAAAGAGTGAATAGAGTGGTATTGCTCAAGTGAAGTTGCACACTTTGTGTCTTGTAGACTTCGTTCTTTTATGGTTGTCTTGAACGTTTGGCTGTTGAGCTCTTGATTTGAGAATCTTCCAGATTTGATTTGATTAGATCTTGAGGCTGATTTCGTGCTTAGTAAAATCAGAATTTCCTTTCTGATTTACTTTGCTCTAGTAAGGATAACCCAAGGGATTTATTTTCTTCCAATCAATCAACTTTGATTGAGTTTTGATGGTATGTCCGTATCAGATACGTCCACACCTTCTGTTGCCTGGTAATTCTTTCCTTGTGCGAATTCTGAATCTTCTTTAATTGCTATCATTCATCCTTCAGATCATCCGTGATATCTTCTTTCCATGTGTAGCTCTGACTTTCCTCCTCAAGTGTAGTACTGTTTACCGTAATTGCGCTTTCCATGTATGGCTTTGACTCTTCTAATCGATTGTACGTTTGATTCCCTTAATTAAGCTGCTGCACCATTATGCCTTCGATCCTTTCCTATTGCACTCCTGCAATACATATTTGTCATCATTAAAATGTATACAGGTAAATGGTCAATAAGCTAACAATCTCTCCCTTTTTGATGATGACAATCAAAAAGCGAGAGGCATTTAACTTCCCTATTTTAGTCTCCCCCTGAGCTTGTGCTTTCTCCCCCTTACTTGATGCCGATGACCTTTTCCAGTGTTCTCCCCCTATGGCATAATAAAAAATATAACAACAAGAGAACAAAAATAGCAAGGGACTAAAACAAACACATCATTGAGGAACATGCAAAGCAGATAAGTTGGGAATTAGTTCCCAGAATACATGCCGAAAAAATTGTTTAAAAGTCATAACTAAGACCCATCAAAACAAAAACAACACAAGTCACTGAGTCAGAGGATTTAGTGATCAAGGAAGTGTCGGAGGGTGTTGATAACACTTCCAGCAAAAGAGTTGTAGGAGCGTTCAACATTCCGAGCAAGGTTGGAGTAAGAGGTGTTGAGAGTCATAGCAAGGTTGATCTGGGATGAGCTATCTCCCTAACTAATTGCGTCGACTTTAGAGATCAATTTCTTCACAGTTTTGACTCCTTCCTGCTGGAGTCCAGTCATGCCAATACGGAGCTTTCCCATGTCGACGCCAGTATCCTTAGAGAGCTGAAGCGCTTTGTCTAATTTTGTCTGCATGAGCTGCAGTCCTTCTTCCAAGCCGGTCAACCTTCCTTTCACTTCAGTACGTTCTCTTAGTATTTTTGAAGCAGAGTCGGCGCTTACCTTGGTGACTTTTAGTGGATCAGCTTATGCCTTTCCGGAGTCTTTCTTAAGCCACTTATTATGAACTAGGACATACCCCATGCTTCCAAAAGTGTGTGGGTTGTAGGTAGCCGATATTTCAATGGGTTGATAATCAGACAAGTCTATACCTGAATCCACAAGAATACAAGAGATGATCAGGCCATATGGCAGGCTGGCATTGCTGCTGGAGTCTTCTGCACTTTCGACCATGTGCCTTTTGAACCATTTTGCCCAGTTGATTCTGTATTTTTTCAGCAGACAGTAGAGTACAAAGATATCCCTGCTGGTAATGTTGCTAAAGAACCCTTTCCGAGGAAGCAGAGTAGTGGCAACCATATAGGCTAAGATGCGATTTTCAAAGCAGAGGGTAGAGGGACCAAAAACAGAGAGGTCCGACCCAACTTTAGCAACTATAGCCTTGGCTTCCTCTAAAGAGACTTCAAAGTCCTCAGGCCAACTCCCAGACATGTAGGGTATAACACCCGAGAATTTTGTTCCAAAGACTTGTTCAAACAGAAAATTATTAACAACAAATCTGTTTCCTAGCACAAGAGTTTCCAACTCACCGCTATCTTTAGAGATACGCAGATTAGCATAAAATAGACGGATAGGTTCTTCATAAACTTTAAGCCCACATAGCTGAAATAACAGACCTAATTTCTTAGCCTTGAGGTAAGTGCTTACCGAGCATCGTGAGTCTTCAAGTTGTTCTAGATTGATAACCCGACCGGGTACAATGGAGCAATTCTTTGAAGCAATGAATTTACCTTTGTGTTCAGCATTCCAGAACATTTTCATATCAGCAGGAGAGAAAGACTCATCATTGCCGGTTTTCAATTTCTTTCTAGATTGACCTTTGCATGTTGAGGGTTCTGCGTTCTTTTTGTTTTTTGAGAGAGGGGTTTTTGATGAATCTTTTGATTCAGAGTCAGAGGATTCAAGAGCAACGAACTGGGGTTCAGAGAGATTTTCGATTCATTTACTAGATCGTCTAGTAGGTGAAGCCATTTTAGTACTTTGGAAGGTTTGGAGAAGAAGATGGATGAGGAGGTTTACTTATAGAGAAGAGAGGAAGAGGAAGGGTTTTATGACTCGACGGATGTGACTTATGGAAGGAAAGATTTTTTTTGAAAAGAGCAAAAGATTTTGAGAGAATCAAGACTCATTAAAGCAAAGTATTATTACCAAAAAAAACATTTAAGAGATACACACAATATAGGTTAAGGTTTAAAAGTAGTAATACCGAGAGAGTATCTAAGAAAACAGAATCGGTCTTCCAAGAAAGGTTTAGTAAAAATATCAGCAAACTGATTTTCAGAGTCAACAAATTGAAGAGAAATATTTCCAATTTCAACATGATCACGAATAAAATGATGCTTAATGTCAATATGCTTAGCACGAGAATGATGCACAATATATTTAGTCAAGCTAATAGCACTAGTATTATCACATAGAATGGACACGGATTCAAAAGATAATTCATAGTCAATTAATTAATGCATGATCCATAGTAGTTGGGTACCTTAGCTTCCTACAGCCAGATATTCTGACACAGTAGTAGATAGAGCTACTGATGTCTGCTTTTTGATGTGCCACGAAATAAGTGATTCACCAAGAATTTGATATGTTCCACTGGTACTTTTCCTGTTATTTTTGTCACCTGCAAAGTCAGCATCTGAATAACCAATTAGGTCAAATTTAATAGAATGAGGACACCATAAACCAAAATTCTTGATTCCCTGTGAGGTATCATATGATTCTTTTGACGACAATCAAATGTGATTCTTTAGGAGCTGACTGGAATCTTGCACATTTGCACACACTGAATATGATATCTGGTAGACTTGCAGTAAAGTAGAGTAAAGATCCGATCATTTCTCGATGGGTCTTTTCATCAACATCTTTTCCTGGAGAATCACTATCTAGGCAAGTTGAGGGACTCATAGGAGTTTCGAAGGCCTTACCTTTCTCCATTCCAATTTTTTTGATGAGTTCTCTTGTATATTTTGTTTGGCTAATGAATGTCCCATTTTCTGCTTGCTTTATTTATAGTTCGAGAAAGAAGGTGAGTTCTCCCATAAGGCTCATCTCAAATTCTCCTTTCATGAGATTAGCAAAGTTCTCACACAGAGCAATTCTAGAGCTTCAAAAAATTATATCATCCACATAAATTTGAGCAATAAGAATATTTGAATCTATCTTTTGAATAAAAAGGGTGGTATCAATTTTTCCTCTTCGAAAATTGTTGTTAAGTAGAAAAATTCTCAATCTCTCATACCAAGCTTTGGAGGCTTGTTTGAGACCATAAAGCACTTTGGTCAGTTTGAAAACATAATAGGGACACAAAGGATTTTCAAAACCAGGAGGTTGTTTGACGAAAACTTCTTCTTTGATAAAACCATTTAAAAAGTCACTTTTTATATCCATTTGAAATAACTTAAATCATTTGAAAGAGGCATAAGCAAGCAAAATTCTGATAGATTCTAGTCTAGCTACGGGAGCAAAAGTTTCATCATAATCAATACCTTCTTGTTGAGAGTATCCCTGGGCTACTAACCTGGCTTTATTTCGTATTACCTTACCTTCCTCATTCAGTTTATTTATGAATACCCATTTGGTTCCGATGACTGAGTAATTTGTCGGTCTTTTGACTAGGTTCCACACTTGATTTCTTTCAAACGGATCCAACTCTTCTTTCATCGCCATCACCCATGACTCGTCCTCCAAGGCTTCATTAATTCTTTTGGGCTCAAGCTGTGAGATGAGAGCTACTGACGCCTATTTTCTAAGTAAGGCTCTTGTTTGCATGGGTTCATTTGGATTTCCAATTATGAAGTCATTTGGAAAGCTTGCATTGTGTCTCCATTCTCTGGGAATGGTAGTTTTTATAGGTTCTATCTCGACAGTCGACTCTTCTGGCTCAGAAGTTGACTTCCCAGAGCTTTGATCTTGATGTTGATCCTTGATCTGTTCTGGAGTGACTTCAATAATCTTACGAGTTTCCTGGTCAGCGTTATCATCTACGGATCCCTGGACACTTGGATTAGAGTCATCAAATACCACATGTATAGGTTCCTCAATACTGAGGGTACATTTATTAAAGATTCTAAATGATCAACTGAATGGTGAATATCCCAAAAATATACCTTCATCACTGCGGGGATCGAACTTACCCAAATTGTTCTTACCATTATTGTGAACAAAACATTTGCATCCAAATGGGTGGAAGTAGCTAATGTTAGGCTTTTTACCTTTCCAGAGTTCATATGGAGTCTTTTTCATAATCGGTCTAATTAGGCACCTGTTTAGGATATGGCAAGTTGTACTGACTGCTTCTGCCCAGAAGTGATCAGGTAGACTTTGTTCTAGAAGCATAGTCCTGGCAGTATCTTGGAGTGATCGATTTTTTTTTCAACTACTCCATTTTGTTAAGGTGACCGAGGAGATGAGAAGTTATGGATAAAACCCTGTTTAGCACAGAATTCTTCGAAAGCAGTGTTTTAAAATTCTCCACCGTGATCACTTTGGATTGTGGTGATGAAATATCCTGCCTCTTGCTGAACCTTCCTACATAAGACTTCAAAGTTCTGAAAAGCTTCATGTTTGTGAGCAAGAAAGATAACCCAAGTAAAACGAGAATAATCATCTACTATAACAAAAGCATATCTTTTACCACCTATACTAGCAGTTCTAGTAGGACCAAAGAGATCCATATGCAGCAATTGAAGAGGTTTGTAGGAGCTAAAAATATCCTTGACTTTAAAGGAGGGTCGTGTGTGTTTGCCAAGCTGACAGGCATCACAAATGTGATCCTTAGAGAACCTTAGCTTGGGTAATCCGACAACCATATCAAGTTTTGATAGCTTCTCGAGAGCATACATACTGGCATGGCTAGTTTCCTATGCCATAACCATGGATCACTGGATAAAGCAGTAAGACAGGTTAAAGTAGGTAAGTCAACATTATTCAATACATAGATATTTTTAACTCGGTCACCAATGATGGTGATATTTTTTTCTTTGTTGCTGATGGTGCATCTTAGGGAATTGAATAGAACATCAAATCCTACATCACATAGCTGAGTTATACTTAGCAAGTTGTGCTTGAGCCCATCAACTAGGTAGACTTTAATTAGATCACAAGTAGGGCTGATTGTGATTGATCCAACTCCTATAACTTCTCTCTTTGCATTATCTCCGAATCTTTCATAGCCACCATCTATTTGTTTAACTGTTTTGAAGTTTTCTTCCTTTCCTGTCATATGCCTGGAACACCCGCTGTCAATTACCCACATACCCTTTTTGTATGTCTTTTTATGGTGTTCCTGCAAAATAAGAAGATTAGTTTCTCTTAGGTACCTAAGCATTCTTGGGTCCTTGATGGTTAGTATTATTTTTTTTTCTCCAGACCCATTTACCAGGATGATTTTTTTTGCAGTTGAAAGATTTATGACCAATCTTGCCGCAAAAAAACATGTAGGTTTATAATTACTGAAAGAGCTTTTGGCGCGGATTGAAAGTCATTTGAGGAGTTTGAAAAATATTCACTTTTAGAGCTTTTTGAATGGGATTTGTTAGTCTTGACTGAATATTGACTTGGTGACTTCTTTGCATTATTTAACTGCATTTTGAGTTCACCAAGTTATTCTTCAAGCAAGGCTACTTCAATTTGGCTTGCTTCAAGAAGAATTACCCAGTCTTTTTTTTCTTTAGCAAGCTTATTGTATTCGTCAATAAGCTTCAAAAGATCATCGGTAACCAAGTCAAGAGAGGTTTGAAGATTATGGCAGTAGGACAGTTAAGGTGTCTTACCTCGCTTATTTCGCTGATTGCCATGAAACATATGTTTGCAGCTTTAGTTGGTTCTTCCTCTGATGCTTCTTCATCACTCCAGGCTCCAAAATTCTTTGAGTTATTATTCTTCTGACCACCCTTCCTTTTGAGATCTGGGCAGTTTAGCTTGATGTATCCTGGCTTGCCGCAATGATAGCATCTATCATCATTTCTTTGATACTCATTTCCTCTGTTGACTGGTTGTGACCTTTGATTTCTTTGTCTCAACATGTGCCTTACTCCTCTATTGATCAGGGCTAGCACTTTATTTTGCTCTTCGTCAGTTCCCTCCATCTCACATTCTTGAGGGATTGCATTAAAAGCAACAGTCTTCTTCTTTTCCTACTTGTGATGTCTGTTGATGTGGTTCTGTTTGTATTCCATTAGATTTCCTCGTAGTTCATCGTAGGTCATGTTTTCTAGATCTCCGTCCTCTAGGATTGTGGCTTTTGTTTCCCAGATTTTGGGAAGGCTCCTGATGAGTTTTCTAACTTGCAGTCCATTTGAGTAACCCATTCCCAGAGATTTGAGTTCTCCCACAATCTTACTGAATCTTGAGAACATCGCTTCAATGGTTTCTTCATCTCCCATTTTGAATAGTTCATACTCGTTTACCAGTGCACTGATTCTTGCTTCCTTCACCTTAGTAGTTCCTTCATAAGTGACCTCAAGTTTGTCCCACATTTCTTTGGCAGTTTCGCAGGTGGAGATCTTTTCATACTCTGCTATGCTCACTGCATAATAAAGTAAGCTTATGGCTCTAGCATTAATTTGAATTAGCTTGTTGTTCCTTGGTAATTTCAAATGTTTCCAGATCAACTTTTCTCGTAGAATCTTTTATTCCAGGGATAGGCTTGGGCCCTTTCTTTATTACAACCAGGCTTGAAAGTCATTTGATTGTACAAAGATTCTGAACCTTTTCTTCCAGTGAGAGTAGTGTTGTCCATTGAAATATGGAGGCCTGTTTGATGATTGTCCATCTTGCAGTATTTCTCCAGGAATTTGATATGTTGCCATTTGATCTTTTCTCACGTGCTGTTAGACACTTGTGATGTGAGACCTGCTCTGATACCAATTGATATTCAAGAGGGGGGGAGGGGGGTGAATTGAAATTTTTATTAACTTAAGTCGACTAAAGGTAGTCACGAGTCAACCGACCTGCAAGTTAGTTGACAAGACAGATAATAACAGAATATGAAATGGAAGGAAATAAGAGACACAAAGAGTTTTTTCTTTTTTCGGAACACCAATGTGGTGCCTACTTCCAGTCCTCTTGGGTTACAAGAGTTTACGTTGGAAGAACTTGACTTTACAGAGGTTGGTCTAGTTCTAGTGTCTGGATTCCTCCAGAACCTTATGATTGTTACAGCCTCAACCTGTATAGCTATTCTCACTTTTTTTTTTCTTTACTTACACTTGTAGACACTAAAGAGTACAATGTTTTTGATAAGCTAAAAAGAGTGAATAGAGTGGTATTGCTCAAGTGAAGTTGCACACTTTGTGTCTTGTAGACTTCGTTCTTTTATAGGTGACTTGAACGTTTGGCTGTTGGGCTCTTGATTTGAGAATCTTCCAGATTTGATTTGATTGAGATCTTGAGACTGATTTCGTGCTTAGTAAAATCAGAATTTCCTTTCTGATTTACTTTGCTCTATTAAGGATAACCCAAGGGATTTATTTTCTTCCAATCAATCATCTTTGATTGAGTTTTGGATGGTATGTCCGTATCAGATATGTCCACACCTTTTCCTTTTGCTGCCTGGTAATTCTTTCCTTGTGCGAATTCTGAATCTTCTTTAATTTCTATCATTCATCCTTCAGATCATCCATGATATCTTCTTTCCATGTGTGGCTCTGACTTTCCTCCTCAAGTGTAGTACTGTTTCCCGTAATTGCACTTTCCATGTATGGCTTTGACTCTTCTAATCAATTGTACATTTGATTCCCTTAATTAAGTTGTTGCACCATTATGCCTTCGATCCTTTCCTATTGCACTCCTGCAATACATATTCGTCATCATTAAAATGTATACAAGTAAATGGTCAATAAGCTAACACTTGTTCTTGAGCTTAATTTTCCGTAGGTTTTTCCTTCGCTAAATCAATTATTCATGATAAAAAATGTGGGAGGGAGGTATTTATAGAGTTTTGGAATCATTAGGACTAAGAAAATCAATAGAGTATAGGAACCCTCATGACCTAGACTCTACTACAAACTACACCAATTGAATACAAGAACACTCAAGCTAAGACTACAACGAATAGATAGAAAGCGCTTAGCACAACATGCTTCATTCATTCAACACTCATAAACAACTACTTCAAGACCTCCTAGCCTTAAAACTTGACTCTATGATCATAGCAAACACCCATAACTTACCCAATCAAGAAATTAAGTATTTTACCTATCTTTCATTAACCATGTGCCCTCACAATAAGAGAGTTATCCATATTCACTCACAAGAATATAATTTATCACATGAATGGGTATAAGAATAGAACAACGCTCACTCTCACAAAGAAATTCACATGCAATATACAATGAATCATAAGTTTTCCTTTGATATACTACTCCACTAATATAAGAACGTTAAACTCAAGATCAAGTAGGACTTTTCGAGTTGTAATGTAGGCTAAGGGACGGGTAGAAATTATTTTGGCTAAAATAGTGACTATCTTCCCACGCTTTTTAACACATAACATTTTTTTCTCATTAAGAACTTTTCTCAATCAACAAACTTCTTTCTTCTACTCTTCTCGCCCATAGAATTCTTTATTTTTCCATATCTTTATAAGCAAGTTCTAGACCACTAGTAATTTATAAGGAGTACTCAATTATAAAATATTTTTCTTCTTTTTTTGTTCTTTTTTTACTCCCCACTAAAGTATATGAATTTTTCTTGCACCCTTAAACTTTTCTATAGGCTTCCATCCTCAACTATTTTCCTTTTTTTTCCTCCAACTCTTATTTTTTAATTAAAGCGCTTAGGAGTTTTGGATCAAATTCACGGTGAATTAAAATAAAAGGATTAAGCTTTAGATGTGGCTACCAAAAGAATAGGTTAAAGGCTCAACGGAGCTAACTAGGAATATCAATTATGGGTAGGTAAAGCATAGGATAAAAATTGACTAATCAAAGAAATACCTATATCATCTCCTAAACTTAACATTCTTCATTTTATTTTGCAAATACACCAGGCATGTTCTAGACATCAATATGAAAGTATCACAAAATTCTAACACACATGACACATATTCGATTCAAGAAGGATCCATACAGGCTCTCAATCAAGCAACCAACAAGAGTTTAAACTTAGGCCAAAAATTATATAAGAGTCAAGTAAAAGAGCCTAGGTGTATCAACAGAAGTCATTCAATTTTTCACTTATCATGCTTTCAAATTCAAAACCAACTTGCATCATTTAGTCAATTATAGTTCCTAACCAGTGTTTTAAAAGGTAGTCTTGAGGCTCGCCTCGGGGATCGCCCCAGGGCGAGGTACTGGCAAAATGCCTCTGGGCTTACGTGTAGGGCTTAAGTCCTATGACGCTTACACTCTAAGCGCCCGAGCGTACGCCTCAAATACGCCTAACGCCCAATGCTCGGGGTTCGCCTAACAGTTCTACCCAATTATGTGTCAAATTTCTTAGTCAACATTATTGATCCTCATAATTCTTCAATAAATGAACTATGCTTAGTAGTTGAGCACCTAGAATTTCTTTTGGTTCCTTGCTGCTCCTTTCCCTCTTGTTTAAGCTCCAAATACCTCAAGATACTCCTACATAAATAAAGCACAAAACACAAGTATAATTCATAATATTTAAGCTCAATATGAAACCAAAAGGAGGACAAACAAGAGGTGAATGATCGTATAAAAGTATACTTTTAGCCTCTCATCAGGAATCTTAGTAATCCAGTTTGTTGACTATCAAAATTTTACCTTGTATTTCCCATCTTATAATCTCTTCCCCAATTTAAAAAGGAAAAAAATTGTTTGATTTGTTATACAAGCAAAATAATCACTTTCTAACTTGATATAACATTTTGAGTGTGTCTGGGTGGAGAAAATATTTTTTGATTCTCTCATGTTCAAACAACAACAATAATAACATAAGCAGTAAATTTCCACAAGTGAAGTCTGGGGAGGGTAGATTATATGCAAATTTTACCACTACCTCATGGAGGTAGAGAGACTGTTTTCAAGAGACCCTCGACCCAAGTGCAAAAAATTCAAGTACAAGAAAAATAAAATAGTGAAGAAAGCATAACAATTAAAAAGGAAAGCCGTGTAGAGCCTATGCAAAAGAAACAATAACAATAGCAAAATAATATAGTGATCAGAACACAATAAACAACATATGATGATAGATATCAAAAGCAAAAACTACAAGGATACTACTAATACTACGACAGATACCAACAAACCTAAACCTTCTAAAGGCAACACAACACTCTACTCCCTACTAACCTTCTACCCTAATACGCGATCTCCACACCTTCCTATCTAAAGTCATGTCCTCGATAATATGAAACTGCATCATATCCTGTCTAATCATATCTCCTCAATATTTTTTAGCCCTACCTCTACCTCTTCGTGTATTCACTATAATCAGCCTCTCGTACCTTGTTACTGGAGCATCTACACACCTTCTTTTTATATGCCCAACCTATCTCAGTCTCGCTTTCCTCATCTTGTCCACCATGAAGGCTACTCCTACCTTTTTTAGATAGACTCATTCTAATCTTATCAATTCTATTATGCCCACACATCCATCTCAGTATCTATATCTCCATAACGTGTATCTTTTGAACATGAGAGTTCTTAACTGTCTAGCACTCCATCCCATACAATAAAGATGGTCTAACCACCATTCTGTAGAACTTACTTTTAAGTTTAGGTGGTACCTTTTTTATCACACAAGATTCTGGAGGCAAGCCTCTACTTTATTCATGCTGCACCAATACGATGTGTGAGATCATCGTCGATGTCCTCACTTTTCTAAATTACAGACCCAAGATACTTAAAACTTTCTTTCTTGAGGATAGGTCATGTGTCAAGCTTCACTTCTATGCATGCCTCATGCATCGCATCACTGAATTTACACTCTAAATGTTTTATTTTGATTCTGCTCAACCTGAACCCTTTAGACTCTAGTGTATGTCTTCAAACCTCCAACCTAGCATTAACTCTATCTCGACTCTCATCAATTAATACTATATTAACTACAAATAACATACACCATGACACCTCATCCTGAATAAGTTGCGTCAATTCATCCATCACCAAGGCAAATAGAAAAGGGCTAAGAACTGATCCCTGGTGCAACCCCATTTCAGCTAAAAAGTGCTCCGAGTCTCCTCGAACCATTTTAACCAGAGTTTTGGCCCCATCATACATGTGCCTTATCACCCTAATTTAAGCCACCGGTACACCTCTAGCCTCCAAGTACCTCCAGAGGACATCCATTGAGACTTTGTCATAGGCCTTTTCAAGGTTAATGAACACCATATCTGAGTCCCTCTTCCTTTCCCTATATTTCTCCATCAATCTCCTCACAATATGGATGGCTTCAGTAATCGATTGTCCCTGCATGAATCCAAATTGGTTCTTAGAAATGAACACCCCTCTCCTCACTCTCAACTCGACCACTCTCTCCCAAATCTTCAGAGTGTGGCTTAGCAACTTGATACCCTGTAATTGCTATAGTTTTGGATATCACCTTTGTTCTTGTATAATAGAACCATCTTAATCCACCTCTATTCATCGGGCATTTTTGTCGTCTTAAAAATAACATTAAACAACTCAGCTAATCACTCCATATCAGCCTTGTTTATGCTTTTCCAAAATTCTACCAAAATCTCACCCAGACCAGTCGCTCTTTCCCTACTCATCCTACTAATAACACGTTGAATATCCTCAACCATAATACGTCTACAATACCCAAAGTCCCAAAGACTCTCATAGTTCTTCACATCACCCAACACAATGTCTCTATTCCCTTTTTTCTTCAAGAGTTTGTGAAACTATGTTTGCCATCTGTCCTTAAGGAGGGTCTCTTTCACCAACACCTTTCCTTTCTCATCCTTGATGCACTTCACTTGATCTAAGTCACGAGCCTTCCTCTCTCTTACTTTTGCGAGCCTATATAATTTCTTACCCCAACTTTTGTCCCCTAGCACAAGATACATGTGTTCAAAATCTACTATCTTAACTATCATAAAATCTAACTTAGCTTCTATCTTCATAGCCTTATAAAATCTCTTAAGCGTTCGTTTCTCCTCCTCGTCCACACACTCCACCAACTTTGCATTCACAACCTTTTTATGTTTCACTTTGCCTTGGACTTATCTATTCTACCACCAATCCCCTCGACGACCACCAAAGTTACTTCTTGTTATCCCTAGAACCTCTCTAGCTGCTTCCGTAAAGAAACTAGTTGTCTTATTCCATAAGTTGTTCACATTCCTTCTACTCAGGCCCTATTGCAAATCAACTTCTCTCCCATCTCCTGAGAAAAGGCAGGGGTCAAGCCACTCCATTTAATCCTCGATCGGTCGTGTAAGGTCTTTTTCCTCCTGTCCCTCTTAATCTCCAAGTCCATCACCAAAAGCTTATGTTGAGTAGTAAGATTCTCACTCGGGATAACCTTGCAGTATTTACAAAGGCTTCTATCACCCTTCCTAAAGAGTAAGTAATCTATCTGAGAGTCTTAGATACCATGCTAAGAAAGGTGACCAAATGGTTCTCCCTCTTTGGAAAGCACGACTTAACAATCACCAACTCAAAAGCTCTAGTAAAATCCAAAAGCGAGGCTCAACCTCTATTTCTATCCCCAAAACCAAAGCCTCCATGAATAACGTCAAAGACACGTAGAAGTAGCCCTAATATGGCTATTGAAATCTCCACCAATGAAAATCTTCTCAGTGTGCGGTACATATCTCACTACCTCATTCAAATTCTCCCAAAAGTGCTTGTTGATCTCCTCGTCCAAGCTCACGTATGACGCTTAAGCACTAATAATATTCAAAGTAAGCCCTCCATCGACTAACTTAATTATCATCATCCTATTATTGATTCTCCTAACCTCCATCACTTCCTCCCTAAGGTCCGCATCTACTAAAATGCTTACTCAGTTCCTATCCCTCGAGCCTCTTAAGTACCACAACTTAAATTCGTCCATATCTTGAGCCTTGGTTCCTACCCATCTGGTCTCCTAGACACAAGCAATATTAATCTTTATCTTCTTAAGAATTTTCAGTACTTCTATGGACTTCCCCGTCAATGATCCTACGTTCCAAGACCTTACTCTTAAACTCTTCACCCACTTACCACTACTTTTGCCCCCCGCCTCGATCGAAGATATGACCCTAGTCCACCATCATTCACCAAAGCCATTAAAAATAGGTAAATTACACAAGAATATACTTAAAGATATTGAAACTAGTGTATAATCTGAAAGGCAAGATAGCAAGCAACTAGACTATAAATTAGAAAACAAGCAGTAATATGGGCTATACTGGAAATCTGATAAAGCAAGAAAGAATATAGAGAATGAAGCACTAATTTGAACTATATTGTCAATCAGGAAAATAATCAATAATCAAAACTCTATAGTAAATCAGAAAAAGAAAGCAAGAATATAGAGAATGAAGCAATAGGCTATGATTATATTGCAGATAAGAAAAGGTAGGAAGAATAAAGAACGAAGCAATAATTAACACTATACTATAAATCAGAACCTGTAAGAAAGACATATAAAAAACGAACAAAGATGACCCCAAGAATTTGGTACAAACAAAACAAATGTCAGATAAAGCCGGGGAAAAATAAGTATTCAGGGATAGAAATCACCAGGATTAAGCTGAGATAGAATACATATGGTGTTCTTTGCTCGATATATTGAATTCCAAAAGAATTTTGATGCTGAAATTGGTCACTGAAATCTTACCTCCTGGGGTCACTTTGTTTTTTCGGTAAGCTACACCGGCGCCAGAGTTGTATGCACTAGAATTGAACGTTGCCGCTAGTACCTGCATGACGATGATGAAAGGAAGAACCCTAATAGGCTCATGTCGGCCTTGGAGCGAGAGGGAGATAGCAGGTGAAGGGTGGGGGGAAAAGAGAGAGAGAGAGTCGAGATGACACTGGATGGAGAACCGGCGGGATCAGTTTCAGAGATAGAGATGAGGGTCGTCAAGAAGACGAACCCTAGGAGCGAGAGAAAGTCGCTTCAATAGTAGTCTAGAAAGGCCAAATCAACAAATCTACTACTCCCTTGATTCTCTCAAGTTCGATTGGTGAAAATGTGGAAAATGACTTTTTTAGTGAAGATAGAAAAAACAAATTTCACATGTGATACTTCATATTGCTTGTGTCTTCTTTATCCTCCAACCCACCTCATCTTCACCCCAATCCCCTTAGTTCCCATCCCCATTACACCCTTACCCTCATCTTGCATCATATTTGTCTAGATTATATATAAATATTTTTACATACGTATTAAACAGATAAATAAATAAATAGAATCCACTTATTTCGCAGGAAAATATTTTTCATATTTTTATGTATATTCCGAATACACACTAGTGGTCTTACTACATTCTGAACGACAGTTACTCAAAATGAAGTTACAGGGAAACTTGTATGTTATTTTAAGGCTGAGATAAAATATTATAGAATGGAAGTATCATACACTAGCAATTAGATTAACTAAAGAAAATTTCAAAACAATCATTAAAGTAAGCAAGTATTGCATTTATAACAATTCATGTTTTGTTAATTATTTTGTGTTTAAAATATTTTTTGAAAAAACATTAAAGTAAGCTACATTGTTACTTTTTATGTTTAAATTAAATTACTGAACAAGGATTTGAAGTTTATAGGTTCCTATAACAATCTCAAGTTAATATTACAATAGTAATTTGGTTCACAATAAAAATTTTATAAATATTTAATACAAACCTTAATAGAAGTTACTGGGTCCATGTGAACACGTAATCAAGCCTTTAGATTCACCCTTATTTAAAATATAAGTTACGACAATGTCGACTTTTTAACTTTTTTAAATAGAACTTTTCTATCAAGAGACACTTTGTTTTAAATTTAAAAACTTATATCAAGGTCAAATATATATGGGATCAAAGTCAGTTCAACAATTGTGGATCTGCTTGTCCCTATTTCAAATCAAATTAAAATAAAGTTCGTTCAAAAGCAAGTTTATGGAAGATCTGCTTGTCCCTATTTGAATTCTTTTCTAGTTAATTAATGTTTTCAAATGTATTTAATTCATTGATTTGTCCATTAAACAGAAAAAGGTTTAAATTACTATAGAAAGGCATTAAATTAATAGTTACAGTAAAAGGTAATTTTCTCTTTTGTCAACTATATGTGTATTATGACAAAATGTCTATGCAATGTCTTTGACCAACCCCTTGTATTTTCCTTTTTATATTATAAAATTTAGGCTCGTCTCTAAACTAACACACACAATATCTTGTTTTATAGATAAAATGATGTGACATACTTATTTCCGAATACTCCTTTAATTTCACGTCCAGAAAAATAATAAATACAAAATATAATTGATTAAGTTATCCCCATTTTATTAAATGTTTAATTTTTTTAGAATTGAAAACTATTAAGAAGAAGTAATTCTTTAATATAAGGATACAAGTTAGAAACAATTATTATTTTTAGTCTTGAATTCCTTAAATAATACTTATTTTCGAATAATTCTTTTTTTTCTTGGTAAAAGCAACACTTATTTTGAGAGGAAGGAAATAATTTCCAGGTTACTTAGTCAATGATCTCTATTGTTTGCCTTCTTCATCTAGAAGACTTGGAATTGGAAACTGTAATAAATTTTTTTAAGTAGTGATTTGGGATTTACCAAACACTCAAAATACCAAAAAAAAAATGGGAGGAGAAAGAGAAAGTAGATGAAATTCTTCTTGAGCAGTCGAGATATTGAACAACGAACATTTGAAATAATTCCTTGCCTCCTCCTCCTCCTCCTCCTCCTCCTCCTCCTCCTCCTCCTCGGCTTCTTCGTTGTCTTTATCTTCTTTTTCATCTTCATCTTCTTCCTCGTCATCTTCGTCTTTATCTTCTTTTTCATCTTCATCTTCTTCCTCGTCGTCTTTATCTTCTTTTTCATCTTCATCTTCTTCCTCGTCATCTTCGTCTTTATCTTCCTTTTCATCTTCATCTTCTTCCTCGTCGTCTTTGTCTTCTTCGTCTTTGTATTCGTCTTCGTCTTCTTCGTTGTATTCTTCGTCGTCTTTTTCATCGTCTTCTTTGTCTTCTTTTTCGTCTTCGTCTTCTTCATCTTCATCTTCTTCTTCGTCTTCTTTGTCTTCTTCTTCGTTTTCGTCTTCGTCTTCTTCCTCGTCGTTTTCGTCTTCTTCGTCTTCGTGTTCTTCTTCTTCGTCTTCCGCATTGTCTTCGTCTTCTTTCTCGTCTTCTTCGTCTTCGTCTTCTTCTTCTTCGTCTTTTTCTCATTGTCTTCGTCTTCTTCGTCTTCTTCTTCTTCGTCTTTTTCTTCGTCTTTTTTTTCTTCGTCTTTTGTTTCATCATCTTTTTCTTCCTCCTCCTTCTTCTTCTTAAGATATTAAAGCTTCTTTAAAGTTTGATTAATTTTCAACATGCCACAAACGTGAAATATTTCAAGTGAATAATATATCAAAAGACTCTAAACATCGAGAGGATCTCATATATAAAATTTGGGACTGTCTAGAGGAGATTTGAGTTGGCTGAGATTGAAAGACTCCATGTTCATCCATTAAAGCTTCTTCAAAGCTCGATTTTAAAATTTATCATGCTACAAACGTGAATCGCTTTGAGTGAATAATATATCAAAAGATTTGAAACATCGAGAGGAGTTCATATCTAAAATTTACCACTGTTTAAATGAGATTTGAGTTGGTCGAAATTAAAAAAAATATGCATATTTAAATATTGTATAAATAATATATATAAATGTATATACATCTATGATACATAGTTATACATCCTATATACAAGGTTATACACTATTTATCCAATATCAATACATTACATTTACATACAATCATTTTTGTTGAAATTTTTTGTTGCATGTACAATTATGTAAGAAGCCTATATTTGTGTCCATAAGTATTATCACTTGGGATACATGTCTAATCCAGTTCAGACTGGCGACAGAAAGGTGGAAAATGACGGGTTGGCCATGTTTTGGCCAAGTATTTAATATTTAGCCAACATTTTAAATATTGAGAAAAAACTCCAATTTTCGGTTACAATAAATATCAAAAGATTTTTTGCCCTTTGTTTTTATTTCTTTTCTTATATCCTTCTTCTTCATTTTCTCCTCTAGTGCAAAAATAAAAAATAAACCATATTACGATATTACAAAATCACAATAAGTATAGTGATCATCAATAACCCATTTTGATGATCGTTAGTTAATTTTGCCTGAATTACGTTTCAATTTTAAAAGATCATTCTTTATAGGTAACTTACTCAATAGTGCATGATTCACACATATAAATACTAGTGACATTAGGCCGGTCCCTAGCACGAGCCTAATGTTATATTAATTAAATTTAGGAACAATTACATAGTTTCCTTTCAGGAGCAAACTATTTATAATTGGCTACCCCAATATTTTCATACCCTCGATTTAATTACAGAAAATAGCCTATCTCACTTAAGAACAGAAAGTGTGCCTTCCTTAAAGTGATAAAACCTTCCAGCAAAGCAGAGTCCAACAAGAAAGGTGCCTTCCTCCCCCAATTTAAATTGGAATTTGAGTTTTTCTTCAGCTTTCACGATTTGCTAATAGATCAGATCACAATTTTAGGGCAATACAGTGGAAACTGAGATTCAAATCAACAATACATCAATTTTGACGTTCATGCAATTTAATCAATGCTGCTTGCAATTTCACAGATTTGATCCGATAAATATCAACACAACTGAAAATGAATGCTACTATGAGCAATATTGAAATCAAGTATGCACTTTCCTATAGATTTGTACCAATGAAAATATTCAACTATATGGGAGTGAAAGTGTATATTGAATGTAAAAGAACAATTCTTTCATTCCCACATATCCATTAGCTATATTATTCACTCATACACCCATCTCCATAAGCACTCCTGTCACGATCCAAAACTAAAGGGTTGTGATGGCGCCTACCTCACCCAACCGTGAACTCAAGGTCGTGAACCCTCCTATCAGAATAACTGATCTTCTGCCTACTCTGAGTTGACTAGAGTCTATCCTGAATCAACTTCACCTTACTCATAGAGTCCCATAACAAACCTGTACTCCTAGGCCTAACCTCACAAGAATCGAACCAACCTACCATAGATCGACACTTTCTACTGTACAAAGCCTCAAATGGTGCCATCTGAATGCTGAAATGGTAGATGTTATTGTAGGAAAACTCCACCAAAGGCAAGAACTGATCTCAATGACCACCAAAGTTGATCACACAAGCTCTAAGCATATCCTCTAAAACCTGAATAGTCTGCTCCGACAAACCATTTGTTTGGGGGTGAAAAGTTGTGCTCATCTCCAACTGCGTGCCCAACTCACACTGTATAGAACTCCAAAAATGAGATGTGAACTGCCTACCTCTATCCAAAATGATGAAAATGGGTACACTATGCAACCGAACTATCTCTAGAATATAGATTTTTGCCAACTTCTCCGCATTGTAGGCCACCTTTATTGGAACAAAATGGGCTGATTTGGTCAATCTATCCACAATCACCCAAATAGAGTCAAACCTTCCCAAGGTCTAAGGCAACCCAACCACAAAGTCTATAGTGATACGCTCTCACTTTCACTCAGGTATGGGCATCCTCTGAGTGATACCACCCGGTGTTTGATGTTCATATTTCACTTGTTGACAATTCAGACACTTAATCACAAACTCCACAATGTCCCTTTTCTATCTACCCCACCAATAGTATTTCTTCAGGTCATTATACATCTTGACTGCCCCTGGATGAATAGAATACCTCAAACTGTAAGCCTCCTCCATGTTCAACCTAGTCAAGTCACCCACTCTAGGAACACAAATCCGACCCTTAATCCTCTAAACACCCTCCGAATCAAGAATCACTTCCTTAGCTTCACCACTCAACACCTTATCCTGAATCATACAAAACTTCCCATCCTTAAATTGCCTACCCTTAATGTGATCCCATAACAAAGACCGTGCCTTAATACAAGCAAGCACCCTAACAGGCTCAGAAATATTAAGTCTAATGAAGCTATTAACCAAAAGCTGAACATTTATCGCCAAAGGTCGCTTCTCGGCCACCAACATAACAAGACTACCAATACTAACCGCCTTCCTACTCAAGGCATCTGCCACCACATTGCCTTGCACGAGTGATAGAAAATGGTCATATTATAGTCTTTCAATAATTCCAACCACCTGCATTGTCTAAAATTCAGATCCTTCTTATTGAAGATATACTGAAGGCTACGATGATCGGTGTACACCTTGCAATAAACTCCATGCAAGTAATGCTGCCACAAATTCAAAAAAAATACTACTGTAACCAACTCCAAGTCATGAGTGGGGTAGTTCCTCTCATGGGTCTTCAGTTGCCTCGAAGCATAAGCTATCACCTTCCCTTTCTGCATAAACAAACCACCTAGGCCAACTCTCAAAGCATCACAATACACAGTGAAACCCTCACCTCCTTTATCCTATAAGGAGGGATGGAAATAGGCCTGGTTCCTGGCTCCAAATCAATGTCTCTATTCGGAGGGACACCTGGAAGTTACATAAGGAACACATCCTGAAACTCTCTTACCATCCTGATAGACTTCAAAGAAGGTGAGTCAGCACTAGTATCACGCACATATGCCAAAAATGAAAGGCACCCTTTCTCAACCATTCACTGAGCCTGAAGAAAGGAAATAACGCTCTTAGGGTACAAACCCTGAGTACCCTTCCACTCTAACCTCGACACGTTTGGCATAACCAAAGTAATAGTCTTAGATCGACAATTCACGATACCATGATGTGGGGAAAGCCATTACATACCCAAGATGAAATCAAAATCTACCATATCAAGAATAATTAAGTCTACCTAAGTATCATACCCTAAAAGAGTCACAACACAGGATTGGTACACCTATTATACCACTAAATAATCACCTACAGGGATAGAGACACGAATAGGCATATCAAGGGGCTCACACATCATGTCAAAACCCAAAGCAAAATATGTAGACACATATGAATAAGTAGAACTAGAGTAAAATAATACTGAAATAGGCCGATGGCAAAATGGGATGACACCTATAATAACTGCATCATAGGCCTCTGCCTTAGGACTACCCGAGAATGCGTAACACTGACCACATCCACCACTAAACTAAGAAACTCCATGACCACCACCACGGGCTGCTACTAGGGCTCTACCCGTGGTACCTCGAGGTCCACCCTTACCACTTTGTGCACCTTCTCTATACTGTGGCATTGGTGCCTGGTAAGTCTGCATCTGAGAATCCTGCTGGGGATGGCCCTGCCTATTCATGGGGCAATCCCTTGCAAAATGACCCAAATCCCCACAATCAAAACAACCCCTACCTATAGTTGAACACTGAGTCTGCCCCAAAGGACTAGACAAACTGGAATAAGCACCCCTGGATAGTTTTCCTTAACCATGACCAATCGATGTGACAAAACTCGAGTACCCTCTATTAAAACCCTGCAATGATGCCTGAATCAGCCTAACCTGCTGGTAATGCTGGCCTTTACCAAAAAAGTTTCTTCCTTGAGATGAAGATCTACCAAAATCACCCTGTCTGTGAAACCTCTTACCACTACCCTCCTGGGCCCCATGATGAATACCCTTAATCCTCCTGGCATGATCTACTATCTGCATAAAAGTACCCCCATTAGTCACTAATTGTGCTATAGCCAACTATAATTACTGGGTTTATCATTACGGATAAATTTTTCTTGCTAAGTTTTGAGTCAGAAAACTTCTTGGTTTGGGAGTTGAAAATTCTCGGCTAGGCTAGTCTCGGTCGGTTTTAAAGTGAGGTATGGTCTAGGGTAATTCGGGTAAGGATTGGGTAACGTATCTAGTTTTGAGCTAGTTTTCCTTGTATCTAAGACATAAAAGAGTCTGGGGGACTTTTCGGGATCAAATTTGGGTAAGTAGAACTCCTGGTATCGAGGTTCACGTGAATGGATTATTCCAGAACGTCGAGAAATTGAGTGTGTTGTAAAATAGAGAAATTTGAGGGATTTTATGAATTTATGTCCCGTGTCAACTGCTCCATAGCAACCTACGCCATAGAGGAGAAAACACCACTACAGTGGAAGTCAATGTCGATCAGCCTCCGACATAGTGGATGACTCCTCTACGACAATACCGCTATAGTGGAGCAGACTGTTATAATGGAGCGTGATGGGATTTAATGCAAAAACTTTCTCAAAATAGTCAGTTTTCAACAAAGACATTTTGGGAGAAGAAGAGGGCGATTTTGGGAGATTTCCATCAGTTTTACACCATTTTTCATCCTAAAGGTAAGGATTCTATCTCCAAACTCCATACTATCTTTCCTAAACTATAGAGTTGCTAGGAGTGGACTTGGAAAAAGATTTGGAATGACCTAAGATGGTAGAATCCAGGCAAAAAGGAAATTCTAGGGTGCTAGAGTTCTTGGGTCTTGATTATTGATGAGGGATGGTGATCACTTAGCCATAATTCCCTAAAAGTATCCATAAAAATGATGAATTTAGGTGAATTAGTGGTGGGAAAGCCCGAGAATGGGTGGAATGATCATGGTTGGCCTGGGATTTAGAGATTTTACATAATCCGGGTAAATTGTAGGCCATAATGATTGCTTTTGGTTATTGTATATTTGTTTCTAGACCAAGAACAAGCAAGGGATCCTGAAAGGGGGAAAGCTCCGATTCAATAGAGCTTGGATATAATTTGAGGTAGGTAATGGTTATTGATTCCTGCATGCATTATATGTTTGTGTACTGTCGTCTAAGTATTGTATGAGTTGCATGCTTAGGGAATGATTATGAATGTCTATGGGTCCTATTATCAGTCTTCTAAAGTGAATTGGGTGTTATTGCTTGTTGGTTTACAAGTGTTGATTGTTCATTGTTTGTAACTGTGGATTTTGTGTGATATTCAGTTGGCTCGGGTACCACGCCTGGTATGGAAATACTAACAGTTGGCTCGGGTACCATGCCTGGTATGGAATACTAACTGCTTGGCTCAGGTACCACCCTTGGAATGGGTTTACTTTATTGTATTATTGCCTTTTAGTAATGGTTCTCTGAGTGGACCGACTTGTGTTTATGATTTGTGATATTGCATATGGTCCTTGAGAGGCCGAGTTGTTGTATTGATTTATGAGTTTGGTCTTGGTATAGACCGGGTTGCATGTTTAACACTTCGGTGTTGTTAAGAGGGATCCCAGGGTGGGTCCGGGCTATGTAAAATGGCATATTTAATGGTTATTGTTGATTCTTGATCATAGGGTATGAATGTGGATTACATGTGGGGATAAGCTAGGAGGTGACTTATAGTCTAGGGATACGTGTTGGCTTGTTTATATGTTTCTTGTACTTTTACTTGGCTATTGTACTGTTCATATACTGCTTATTTGGAACTGGCTGATTATCTTACCAGTACATGGTGGTTGTGTACTGATTCTGCACTTGCATTCTTTTTGTGAGTACAGGAAATCTTCCAGTGGCTGACACGTGACCTCAATTGTAGGCCCAACGTTTCTAGCCATCAAAGGTGAGCTGCTTCGATCGAGCTTCCTTGGTCTCTTTCATTTTTATTATAGCCCACTTGTTTTGAGCTTAGACTTTGTTTTGTATTGGGGTTGCATCCCTGTACTCTAGACATTTGGTAGTATTTTAGTATGATGACTTTTAGGTTCTAGGGTATTTTTCGTAGGTTATTTATTATAGTTGAGATTGCTATTGAATTTCTAGTTTACTTTCTTGCACACTAGTTTTAAGCTACTAAAATGATTAAGTTCTGGGTCATTCATGGTTCGCTCGCCCGGGGGATTAGGTGGGTGCCACTCACTGTGGTCTGAGTCGTGACAAACATGGTATCAATGTCCTAGGTTCATTGTTCTCATCATACCAAAATAGGTCTAGTAGAGTCTTGCGTAACGGTGCGAAGATGTCCATACTTTTCTTCGAGAGGCTATAGGACTTTAGGAAAACTATCTCTTCTTTCTTCCTTCGTGCTATAACTTGATTCCAATTGGTATCTGGTGATACAAATTGGTATCTGACTCTTTCACTGTTCTGTCCGCAGATGGTTAACACAAGGAGCAATAGAGCAAGACCAATGGTCAGAGGTAGAGGCAGGGGTAGGGGTAGAGGTCGAGGCAGAGCCACACCCGCATGGGGTGGGGTTCAAGCGGCAACAAGAGAGTGAGAAGCAACCCCTCTCCCACCTCAGGAACATGTTGTCAAAAAAGTTGTGGTTATGGTTGAGGAGGGTGTGGAGCAGGCGAAGGCAGCACCGACTAGAGGTGCAGGCCTTCCCCCTATCACACCCGAAGCCTTTCAGCAGGTGTGGTCCTTTTTGAGTGGTCTGGTTGGTCCGGGAGTCACCCCCACGGGTATTGCAGATCAGGTTCTGGGTACTCATCCAACAGTTACTACAGCTCTTAAACTGGATGCAACATCGGGCACAGATGACTTTTTCCGACCAATGCTGGGTTCAGTTATGACAGGGAATAAGCATGAAATATTGACTAAATTTCTGAAGCTAAAACCTCCTAATTTTCAGGGCACTGAGAAGGAAGATGCTTATGAATTCATATTGGATTGTTATGAGAGGCTGCACAAGCTAGGCATTGTGCAACAATATGGGGTTGAGTTTGTCACTTTTCAGCTGAAGGGTGATGCTAAGCAGTGGTGGAGGTCTCATGTGGAATGTCGGTCATCTGTTTTCCGTGCACTGACATGGTAGCAGTTTCACACTCTCTTCTTGGAGAAGTAAGTGCCTCTTCCTTTGAGAGATCACAAAAAGGGTGAGTTCCTGGCTCTGGAACAGGGTAACATGCCGGTCTCTGCTTTGAGGCTAAGTTTCATGCATTGTCTTATTTTTCTACATAGTTGTTGGGTTCTGAGGAGGAGCGGATTTGATTATTCGTGAAGGGTTTGAATATGAATTTACAGGTGTTATCTGTGCATATAACTTCAGCAGGGAAGGGCTTCAACGAGGTAGAAGATTATGTCAAGAAACTAGAAGGGGTCAAACAGGTGGGGCAGGATAAAGTGTTAGCCAAGAGGCCTTGAAATAATGGAAACTTTAGTGTCTCACACACTAGGGGCCACAATCAGCATGTGTATTCTGCCCGTCCTATTCAGTCAGCTTTGCCAGCTACTATAGGTAGTCGACCGGGATCTAATCAACAGTTTTCAACTCCTAGAGGCCATGAAGCTTCCTACATATCTGCCAGCAGGCCTACACTTTATCGTGATTGTTTTCATTGTGGTGATCTGGGCCACTTTAAGAGGGAGTGCCCTCACAGGAAAACTGGTAATCAGGCTCAGCAGCAGTCTAAGGCTGTGGTCCCGATAGATAGAGGCGGTCATTCTAGAGGTCATCCACAGGGTGGGCGAGATAACTTTTAGGAAGACCGAAGAGATAGAGGGAACAGCAGCGCGGGCAGAGGTGTGGTGCAGCTAGCCAAGAAAGTTTCCTGGATTGATAACCGAGCTCACTGTCATGCTTTTCCAGGGAAGTCTGAGGTAGAGGCATCAGACACAGTGATCACAGGTACAATTCTTGTCTGTGATAGGATGAATTTGATACTTTTTGACCCAGGTTCTACATATTCATATATGTCTGTAAATTTTGCTTTGGGTCTGGAATTGATTTTTGATATTCTTGATTTCCCTATCCATGTTTCCACCCCTGTCAGAGAGTTTGTGATTGTGACTCATGTTTATGGTGATTGTTCTGTTGTATTTGCAGGGTTGCATACTTGGGTAGACTTGGTAATTCTGGATATGGTAGAATTTGATGTTATTACAGTCATGACTTGGTTATCCCTTTATCATGCCGTGTTGAATTGTAACACCAAGACTGTGGCTCTAGAGATTTTGGGTAAGGATAGGCTAGAGTGGGAAGGTGTGTACAGGCCTATGGCGGTTAAGATCGTATCTTTTATTCGGGCTAGGAAGCTAATGAGGAGAGGGTGTTTAGCCTTTTTGGCCCATCTCCGGGATGATAGTGTGGAGTCTCCATCTATTGAGTCAGTTCCGATTATTTTAGAGTTCCAAGAGGTGTTCCCAGTGGATTTGCCTGGTATGCCTTCAGACAGGGATATTGACTTCTGCATTGACTTGGAGCCGAGCACTCGCCCAATTTCCATTCCTCCATATCGTGTGGCTCCGGCAGAGTTAGGGGAACTTAAGACTCAGCTTCAGGAACTCCTAGATAAGGGGTTTATCCATCCCAGTGCTTCACCTTGGGGTGCTTCGATATTGTTTGTGAAGAAAAAGGATGGAAGTATGCGGATGTTCATAGACTATAGGCAGTTAAACAAGGTTACCATCCGGAATAAGTACCCTTTACCTCGTATTGATAATATTTTTGACCAGTTTCAAGGTGCATCTGTATTTTCAAAAACCGATTTGAGGTTAGGGTATCATCAGTTATAGATTAGGCTCGAGGACATTCCTAAGACTGCTTTTCAGACTCGGTATGGGCATTATGAGTTCTTAGTGATGTCATTTGGGTTGGCTAACGCGCCGACAACATTCATGAGTTTGATAAATTGGGTGTTTAAGTCTTATTTGGATTCATTCATCATTATATTTATTGACGATATCTTGATCTACTCCAAGAGTAGGGAGGAGAATGCTGAACATCTCCGTGTAGTGTTGGAGATATTAAGACACCAAAAGCTTTATGTGAAGTTCTCCAAGTGTGAGTTTTGGTTGACTTTAGTCGCATTCTTGGGGCATGTAGTGTCATAAAAGGGGGTGATGATAGATCCCCAGAATGTTGAGGCAGTCAAGAGTTGGGCCCGACCTAGCTCTGTGACTGAGGTGAGAAATTTTGTTAGGCTCGCAGATTACTACCAAAGGTTTGTCAAAAATTTTGCATCTATTGCTACTCACCTGACAAGGCTGACACAGAAAGAGGTACCATTTGTATGGTCCGACAAGTGTGAGGAGAGCTTCCAAAAGCTCAAGACACTTCTGACCACAGCTCCTATTTTGTCTTTGCCAATTGAAGGTAAGGAATTTATTATTTATTGTGAGGCTTCACATTCTGGTTTGGGTGCTGTGTTGATGCAGGATAAGAATGTAATAGCATATGCTTCTAGGCAGTTGAAGGTTCATGAGAAGAATTATCCGAATCACGATTTAGAGTTGGGAGCAGTGGTGTTTGCACTTAAGATTTGGAGACACTACCTCTATGGTGTCAAGTGTGAAGTGTTTACTGACCATCACAACCTGCAACATATTTTCACTCAGAAGGAATTGAATCTGAGGCAGAGAAGGTGGATGGAGTTATTAAAGGACTATGATATGACCATCCAGTACCATCCAGGTAAGGCTAATGTGGTGGCAAATGCATTGAGTCGGAAGACAGTTAGCATGGGCTGTTTGGCTTGTTTAGGGGTGTACAAACGACCATTGGCAAGGGAGATTCAGGCATTGAAATCTAAGTTCATGCACTTTGATATTTCAGAATAGGGTGGGGTGTTGGCCAGTATTGAGGTCAAATCCACATTCATAGAGGAGATAAAGGCCAAACAGTTTCAGGATTCACAGTGGAGCAGGATTCAGAGTAAGGCAATATCCAGAAAGTCTGAGGACGCTACGTTATATTCTGGCAGCATGTTAAATTTTAGAGGAAGGATTTGTATTCCTCGAGTTGACGATATCATTCAAAAAGTGTTAGTAGAGGCTCATGGATTATGGTATTCGATTCATCCGGGTATAACCAAGATGTACAGGGATCTGAGGTGGCTTTACTGGTGGCCCGGGATGAAAAGGGACATAGCTGATTTTGTGTCCAAATGTCAAAATTGTCAATAGGTAAAGTATGAGCACCAAATACCTGCAGGACTACTTCAGAGGATGCCCATTCCAGAGTGGAAATGGGAAAGGATAGCCATGGATTTTATGGTGGGTCTTTCCAAGACTTTGGGAAGTATGACTCTATTTGGGTCATTATCGACAGGCTGACCAAGTTAACTCATTTTATTTTGGTAAGGGTGGATTACAATTCACAGCAATTGGCTAAGATTTATGTGAAAGAGATCATGAGATTGCACGAGGTACCACTCTCCATCATTTCAGACAGGGGTATGAAGTTTACCTCTAAGTTTTGGGGTAAGTTACACAAAGAGTTGGGTACACAACTTACTTTTAGTACAGCCTTCTATCCTTAGACTGATGGTCAATCGAAGAGGAAGATCCAGGTATTGGAGGATATGCTGAGAGCATGTGTGATTAACTTCGGGGGTCATTGGGACCAATTTCTACCATTGTGTGAGTTCTCGTACAACAATAGCTACCACTCCAGCATCAACATGGCACCGTTCGAGGCTCTATATGGGAGGAGTTGTAGGTCACCTATAGGATGGTTTGAGAAAGGCAATGTAAAGCCTTTGGGCATGGACTTGGTAAGGGAAGTACAAGAAAAGGTGAAAGGCATTCATACCAAGTTGCTAGCGGCTCAAAGAAGGCAGAAGGAATATGCGGATCGCAAGGTAAGGGACATGGATTTTCATATTGGTGAACAAGTACTATTGAAGGTATCATCAATGAAGGGAGTTATGCATTTCGGTAAGAAGGGCAAGCTCAGCCCTCGGTTCATCGGACCATTTGAAGTTCTTAAGATGGTAGGGCTAGTGGCTTACAAATTATCACTGGCGCCCAGTTTTTCGGGTGTCCATCTGGTATTCCATGTATCTATGCTAAAGCAATACCATGGGGATGTGGACTACATCATCCAATGGGATGAGGTGTTATTTGATAAGGGTCTTCACTATGAAGAGGAACTGGTTTTGATTCTTGATCGGGATGTCTAAAAATTAAGGACAAAGGTGATCAGTATGGTAAAGGTTCAATGGAAGCATTTTCTGGTTGAGGAAGCCACTTAGGAAATCAAGAAGAACATGCGGGACAAGTACCCTTACTTGTTTGAGGATTCAGGTACTATACTTTCCTTTCTTTATTTCCGTAATTTTGGGGTGGATCGTTCAGGGATGAACGATGGGTAAGTTGCTATCTATTGTAACAACTGGGTTCGTCATAACGAGTAAACTTTTTGTGCCAAGTTTCGAGTCAGAAAACTTCCGGGTTTGAAAGTTGAAAATTCTGGGCTAGGCTAGTTTTGGCCGGTTTTGGAGCGAGGTATGGTCTAGGATAATACGAGTAAGGATTGGGTAATTTATCTAGTTTTGAACTTTTTTTTCTTGTAGCTAAGACATAAAGGAGTCCGAGGGACTTTTTAGGATCGAATTCGGGTAAGTAGAACTCCCGGTATCGAGGTTGACGTGAAGGGATTGTTCTGGAATGTCAAAAAATTGAGTGTGTTGTAAAATTAGGCAACTTGAGGAACTTTACAACTTTATGTCCCATGTCAACTGCCATAGCAGTTGATACTCTGTTATAGCGACCTCTGCCGTAGCGGAGAAAATACCGCTATAGAAAAAGTCAATATCGATCAGCCTCCGCCATAGCGGATGACTCTGCTATGTCGGTACCACTATAGCAGTGCAGACCACTATAGCGGAGCATGATGAGATTTAATGCAAAAACTTCCCCAAAATTGTCAGTTTTCAACAAAGACGTTTTTGGAGAAGAAGAGGGAGATTTTGGGTGATTTCCATCAGTTTTACACTATTTTTCGTCCTAAAGGTAAGGATTCTACTCCCCAAACTCCGTACTATCTTTCCTACGCTATAAAATTGTTAGGGGTGGACTTGGGGAAAGGTTTGGAATGACTTAGGATGGTAGAATCTGGGAAAAAAAGGGATTCTAGGGTGCTAGAGTTCTTGGGTCTTGATTATTGATAAGGGGTGGTGATCACTTAGCCATAATTCCCTAAAAGTATCCGTAAAAATGATGAATTTAGGTGAATTAATATTGGGAAAGGTTTAATGGAAGGTGATCAGTATGGTAAAGGTTCAATGGAAGCATTGTCTGATTAAGGAAGCCACTTGGGAAATCGAGAAGGACATGCGGGACAAGTACTCTCACTTGTTTGAGGTTTCAGGTACTACATATTCCTTTCTTTATTTCTGTAATTTTAGGTTAAATCATTCAGGGATGAACAATGGATAAATTGGTATCTGTTATAACGATCGAGTTCGTCATTATGGGTAAACTTTTTGTGCCAAGTTTCGAGTTAGAAAACTTCCGAGTTTGAGAGTTCAAAATTCTGGGCTAGGCTAGTCTCGACTGGTTTTGGAGCAAGGTATGATCTAGGAAAATCTGGGTAAGGATTGGATAATGTATCTAGTTTTGAGCTAGTTTTCCTGTAGCTAAGATATAAAGGAGTCCGAGGGACTTTTTGGGATCGAATTCGGGTAAGTAGAACTCCCGGTATCGAGGTAGATGTGAAGGGGTTATTCTGGAATGTCGAAAAATTGAGTGTGTTGTAAAATAGGGCAATTTGAGGAACTTTACGACTTTATGTCCTATGTCAACCACCATAGTAGTTGACACTCTGATATAGCGACCTCTGCCATAGTGGAGAAAAAAATGCTACAACAAAAGTCAACGTCGATCAGCCTCCGCCATAACGGACAACTCTATTATGGCGGTATCGCTATAGTGGTACCCCTATAGCGGATAACTCCTCTATGGCGGCACCTTTATAGCAGAGTGGACCGCTATAGCAGAGTGTGACAGGATTTAATGCAGAAACTTTCCCAAAATAGATAGTTTTTAACAAAGACATTTTGGGAGAAGAAGAGGGCGATTTTGGGCAATTTCCATCAGTTTTACACCATTTTTCATCCTAAAGGTAAGGATTCTACTCCCCAAACTCCATACTATCTTTCCTACACTATAGAATTTCTAGGGGTGGACTTGGGAAAAGATTTGGAATGACCTAAGATGATAGAATCTAGGGAAAAAGGGGATTCTAGGGTGCTACAGTTCTTGGGTCTTGATTATTGATGAGGGGTGGTGATCACTTAGCCATAATTCCCTAAAAGCATCCATAAAAATGATGAATTTAGGTAAATTAATGGTGGGAAAGCCCGGGAATGGGTGGAATGATCATGGCTGGCCTGGGGTTTGGAGATTTTGCATAATGCAGGTAAATTGTAGGCCATAATGATTGATTTTGGTTATTGTATATTTGTTTCTAGACCAAGAACAAGCAAGGGATCCTGAAAGGGGGAAAACTCCAGTTCAATAGAGCTTGGACATAATTCGAGGTAGGTGATGGTTATTGATTCCTGTATGCATTGTATGTTTGTTTACTGTCGTCTAAGTATTGTATGAGTTGCATGCTTAGGGAATGATTAGAAATGTCTAAAGGTCCTATTATCAGTCTTGTGAAATGAACTAGGTGTTTTGCTTGTTGGTTTACAAGTGTTGATTGTTCATTGTTTATGACAGTGGATTTTGTGTGACATTCTGTTATCTCGGGTACCATGCCTGGTATGAAAATACTAATGGTTGGCTCGGGTACCACGCCTGGTATGAGATACTAACTGATTGGCTTGGATACCATGCCTAGTACGGGTTTACTTTATTGTATTATTGCATTTTAGTAATGGTTCCCTAAGTGGACCGGGTTGTGTTTATGATTTGTGATATTGCATATGGTCCTTGAGAGGCCGAGTTGTTGTTGTATTGATTTGTGAGTTTGGTCTTAGTATAGACCGAGTTGCATATTTAACACTTAGGTGTTGTTTAAGGGGGATCCCAGGGTGGGTCCGGGCTATGTAAAATGACATATGTAATGGTTATTGTTGATCATGGGTATGAAAGTGGGTTACATGTGGGGATAAGCTAGGAGGAGACTTGTAGTTTAGGGATACCTGTTGGTTTGTTTACATGTTTCCTGTACTTTTACTTAGCTATTGTACTATTCATATACTGCTTGTTTGGAACTGGCTGATGATCCTACTAGTACACGGTGGTTGTGTACTGATTCTGCACTTGCATTCTTTTTGTGAGTACAGGAAATTTTCCAGCGGCTGACATGCGACCTCACTTGTAGACCCAACGTTTCCAGACATCAAGGGTGAGCTGCTTTGATCGAGCTTTCTTGGTCTCTTTCATTTTTGTTATAGCCCACTTGTTTTGGGCTTAGACTTTGTTTTGTTTTGGGTTTGCATCCCCATACTTTAGACATTTGGTAGTGTTTTGGTACGATGACTTTCAGGTTCTAGGGAATTTTCCGCAGGTTATTTATTATAGTTGAGATTGCTATTGAATTGCTAATTTACCTTCTTGCACACTAGTTTTAAGCTTCTAGAATGATTAAGTTCTGGGTCGTTGATGGTTCACTCACCCGGGATATTGGGTGGGTGCCACTCGCGGCGGTCTGGGTTGTGACACCAGTTGTAGAAAAGTAGGCAACCTCTTCACAAAATTCCTAATTCGCTCTTCCTCTGTCAAAATACTCATCAAGGAATCCATAGATAGGGCATGAAAGTGAGCATCATACTCTGTGATGGAAATAGAACCTTGCTCCAATGCATCAAACTCATCTCTTAACCTCTCTCTCAGTCTGTGAGGTACACACTTCTCACAAAACATCTCAGAAAATTGTGTCCAAGTCAAGGGAAGTGATATCGCTAGCCTACAACTAAGATAAGACCTCCACATTGCTTCACCGCCCCAACCAACTGAAAAGTAGTGTAATTCACTCCATGAGACTCAACCAAATCAAGGTTATGCAACCTCTCCTGACAGCTAACCAGAAACTCAAAAGCATGCTCCTCTGGTAAACCCCTGAACTTGGAAGGACCCAATCTCACGAACATATCAAATATCTTCTGCTCATCCACTATCATAACTGTCCTAGGCACAACCAGTGGAGCAATAAGTCTGATTGGCAAAGCATCAATACGGGAGCCATAGCAGCAACAAGCTGGGCATCGAGAGTCTTAAAACCCTGAGCATGTACTCCTTCTAGAGGCTGAACCCCGTCTCTAGTATGTGATCCATTAGGTGTGACAGGTGGAGCTCCTGTCTGAGACATACCCTACAAATAACTCAAGAGTCGAACCATGGGGTCCTATAGCATGAGAGTAGCAATAAAATCCTTAGGGACCTAGGCTGGTCCCACACCCTCCGGCTGATAAGTTGCATCCTCAAACTCAACCTTCGGCTCAAGAGATGCTGCCTTAGCACGTTCCCTAGCTAGAGCTGCTCCACGAGCTCTACCTCTACCTCTGCCATGACCACAAACCCTACCTCTACCCCTAGATGGTGCCCCAACAACGGGTGCTGGCTCATCACCCTCAATAGCACTAGATCACGTCCTCACCATATGTAAGAGAATAAAACATAAATTTAGTACCCACGGAATGAGCAAGTCACATGATAAAGAGTCAAAGATTAGAATTTCCCTAAGAATGTCCCATATCCTCCAAAAGATAGATATGGATGTCAATCATATCGATCTGCGAGACTCTACTAGATACTTGGTCTTGTAATCATAAAACTGATGAACCTAGTGCTCTGATACCAACTTTTCATGATCCAAAACTAAATGGTTGTGATGGTACCTACCTCACTCAACCGTGGTAGGTAAGCCAAACCCAACAACGAAATAAATACAATAATAAAAAAGGAAATAATGCAATAGATGAATATAAAGTCTCAGCTATATTAAATAGAACCAAATGAAATACAATCTATCCCAGAAACTCAGAAGTAATAAGTAAATGAGTGACTCTAACATGATGTCCAAAATACCAATATCTGAACTCTCTAAGAAGTGAGAAAAGACAGAAATAAATGATAGAGGAAGTCAGAAAAGTCTCCAAGAACGGGAGCTCACCAAAGCTTCGAATCTACAGTCAGCAAAAATCAAAGGCCACGCTGAATGCTCGTACTAGGATCAATATCAAAAGGATGCAGAAAAGTAGAAGTAAGTATGGTCCACTTGTACTCAGTAGGAATCATAGACATTCCAACCTTAAATAGTTATTATATCAAATTAAGAATAATAAAATAACCCTGCATGCAAAAAACTCCCAGTAATTCAATATTAATAACAACACAAAGAATCTTAATCAAAATAACAATCCAATTAATAATGCAATGCAATGATATGGTATGAAATGTAATGCTTATGCCTACCGGTATACACCCCCTTCGTAGTCTATGCTAGAAGGTAAGACCCATGGAGGACTCTCCAAATCCATATAGCCTGTCCATAATTTCATCTCGGATGTAATCAATATCAATACCTCATCTGAAATGTCATATCAGATCGGGTTTATAAAAGTAAATCTCCATTCAAAATATTGCATCAGATCGGGTTTTACATAAAACATTTCCCACCTTCTTTCAAAATCAGTGTTTCCAATAAAACAAACCAATGCTTCATGAGATGAATACATATATATGATCACAATGATGTAATGATACAATCACAACACAAGAATATGAAATCTTGAGATATCACTCAACTTATGAACACATGCTACAAGCCTCAAGTTGGACTTCACACGATAATTCAACTCATGTAGCACTCGAATCCATAATTCTACCCAACCCATAACATACTTTACATGATAAGCTCTCATCCAAGCAAAGTCTAAAGAGAGTTAATCCATAACCTACCTCGAGCCGAATAGCAAACTCTATAGAATCACACCTGAGCCTTTTCTTTACGAAGAGCCTTCTAACACAGCTACTCTATCAAAATAAGTTCTACGCATAAATACGAATACAACGATACCCATATTACTAAGGTTCCAAACCGAGTTTAAAAAGTCAAACCCCAAAGTCAACTTTAAACTTTTGTTTGGTTTATCAAATAAATGTAATTAATGAACTTTAGAATTCATTATTATATCATGAAGTCTCCATGCCTTTTCACATCTTCTTGTTAATTAACACGTATTGGCCATTAATTATGCATTTTATATTACGTATTCAATATATTTCCAAGTTTATAATTTTAGTATTTAAAATTTAAATAATTAAATATTTTATAATATTTTAATTTAGTGTAGAGGTAAAATAGTAATCCAACTTTGTATTTTGAAGCATCCCACATTTAATAATCAATAGTATTACATTTATCTATTATGTATACATCCATGACTCAAAATAAATGTTAAGTTCTTACCCCTTTTGATTGTTATATTTTTTTTTTGTATTTTGCTTGATTTAAGATTATGACACCTAATAAGGAATGGATGCATCTTTTTGATGATCGACTTGATAATTCTTACATACTTGGGATGGAGAACTTTTTGAATTTAGCTTTTACAAGATTGAAAGGAACAAAAAAAATACGTTGTCCATGTATTAATTTTTATAATACATCTTTAAAAACTCGTGAGATGGCTAGGTCACATTTATTAGTAAATGAAATAAATCTAAGTTATACTTTTTGTTATCAGCATGGAGAGAGGGTAGATGAGCTACAATCAGACTCTGAATTTGTAGATGACGATGATATTGAAAAAGATGACGATGATATTGAAAAAGATGACGAGGATGAAACACATGAGATCTTAAGAGATTTATATTCCAATTTCAATGGAGGCAATATGAACATGGTGGTGGTGATTTTATTGAGGAGGAATCATATTTTAAAGCCAAACGCATCTACAACCTCTTAAATGATTTTGAGCAACCATTATAGGAAAATTCTAAAGATTCTAAACTTTCTACTTTGGTTAAATTTCTTCATATTAAAATTATTGGTAAATGGAGTAGCATCATTTATAATGTTATTGGAGATGTTAAAAAAAATTATTGCCCGATGGGTCAAATTTGCCAGGTTCATATTATGAGACAAAGAAGATAATTCGGGACCTTGAACTTTCTTATAAGAAGATAGATGCGTGTAAGAATAATTGCATGTTATATTGAAAAGATGATAAGTTTCTTGACTATTCCAAAGTTTGTGGTGCATCTTGATGTAAGGAGGATAAACATAACAAGGAAAAAAAATCTAAATGTGAAAAAAATATACCTTGCAAGATTTTACATTATTTTTCTCTAAATCCTAGTCTTCAAAGATTGTTTGTCCTCAAAAACATCTTCTTTGATGAGATGACATCATGATGAAAGAGTTGATGATCGAATAGTGAGGCACCCTGCTGATTCAGTAGCATAAAAGACACTTGATGAACTTCACTCATCGTTTGCTATTGAGCCTCATAATGTTCGACTTGGACTTGCTAGTGATGGTTTTTAACCATTTAAAAATTTAAAAACTAAGTATAGTATTTGACCTGTGGTACTTATTTCTTATAATTTACCACCTTGATTATGCATGAAGCAAAATTTTATATTATCAATGCTTATTCCTGGTCCTGAAATTCCTGGAGATGCAATTGATGTTTATCTCCAACCTTTAATAGAGGAATTAACGAAATTATGAGAACTAGAAGTGGAGACCTTTATGCGTCAACCAAGTGAAATTTTATGTTACATGCAACTTTGTTATGGACTATTAATGACTTTCCAGCATATGCAAATTTCTCAAGATGGAGTACCAAACGAAGATTGACTTGCCTATGTTGCAATAAAGAAACTCTTTCAAATTGGTTGAAAAATAATAAAAAGAAGTGTTGTATGTGTCATAGATGCTTGCTTTCTCTTAATAAAAAGTGAAAGAATGATAAAGATTCATTTGATGACACTAAAGAGTGGAGATTAGCACCACAAATGCTATTAGGTAATGACGTGCTTGATCAAGTGGCTGATTTAGATGGGTCAACACTATCAAAGAATTTAAAGATGCGTAAAATATCACATAAGAGTAGGGGCGATAATTGAAATAAAAAAAGTATTTTCTTTGATACTCCATATTGAAAAGTACCACGACTCGATTTCTCAGTCACAAAGGCACCTACAACCCCTCTAGTAGGCAAACCAATTCCCCTAGCCCAGAACGATTGGTAATGGGCTACTGTCATACAATCAATCGGAAGAATAGAATAAATATGCGGAAGGAAGGGAAAATAAGTAAGGAAAAGGGACAACATAAATATATATATATACATACATATATGGAAGCTAAACCAAACCCCAAAACCTGGTATCATAGTATAAAAGCCAAAACTACATCAACAGAGTATAAATGATGCAAAAAGGAGATATACATATGTCTCTGAATGATAAAGAAGAACATAATACAGTAGATAAACTAAAAGCTAAGCCCCAGTTGCCAAAATCTCACCCTCAGTCTCGGATAGTCCAAAAATACCTTGCATGAGGTACTGCGATCAGTGATGAGAACTCACGCTCGGATCTGCACTAAAAGATGCAGAAGTGTAGTATGAGCACTAATTGAAAAGCAATGGGTACCCGATAAGTATCATAGGCCGACTGGGTGCATATAAGATATAAAAGCAATAATATAGCAGAAAAGGAACAAGTAGTCACAGAAACAATGAACAAGCACCTGGAAGCTAGCACAGAAAGGATAAAAGGTGAAAACAATTATGCTAGGCTAGCTAATAGAAATACATATCTCATAGACACAGGTGAAGGAAGGAAAGAAATGCACCTGGGGTCCATGCAATAGCAATATATATAAAGAGAGTTAAATAAGAAGGCGGTATATCGGTAACCTCAAATAAAAAGGGAAGGAGGAAAGAAAAAGTAACAATAATATGCTTGAAAACAAGACTAACAACTAAGTCATACTAGTAATACCACTCTTAAACTAGAAATAAACGGCTAATGACCCAAGTATAACTGTTAGTGAACCAAATGAACATAATACAACTCTCAGTTTCAAGTCATCAAATGTAACCATAATCATGATTAGTATCGCAATAAAATAAGCATAAATTAAAGTCTACCTATAGTCCCACGGGCGCCCATACACCCAAGGAACACATACAAGTGAAAACAAACCCTCCGGCATCCCATACTACCGGAGAGTACACTGAGTAAATAGCAAACAAGGGTGGATTAGAACACAATATGCATGATGTGATATGATATGCTAAAACCAAGTGATAGTAGTGACGTATGTTACCCCCTCTGCTATCTAAAAATTCCAATAAAGGAAGGATCCATGGAAAGGATTCCCCCGAGTACCTCAACTCAATCGTACACTCCTCTTCTGATACTCGCAGCACGTAGCCCATGGTCCGGATCGGCAAGGTCTATGGAGGTCTACTCGTAGACCACATACTAAATCTCGTAATCTCAAAATAACCGTCCAAAGTTTAGCCGAATCCAATTAAGTCACCAGACCTTGAAAATGTGTGCCCCGGGTTCTACTCGGGTCTAAATCAGTGAATCAAGTCTCAAAAATCCCAACAACGGTGCGCGAACATAACCGGTCTAAAATAGTAGTAAAACCAATCTGTTGCTCAGTCTTATCGAGTCTAGTATTATAAGAAAAACTATAATAAAATCATCTTTTAACTTCTTTTACCCCAAGAAGATCCGTGGAAATAATTTCAAACTTTTTCTAACTATTTCTTATCGAAAATGGGACCTCGAGGCCATGAAAGGTTTAGAAAATCAATAATAGTAGGCTCAAAGCCAAAATCCTAGTAAAACATGTGAAAGACCTCTTTATATTTATGGTAATGGCATGCTCAAACACAAGCAGTAGCCCAACAACTCACAATTAACCTATCGGCCCTGCACAGGCTCCAATCGCTCTACGACAAACATAACCAGCTCTATAATAATAGTATCAATGTATAGGACACACAGACATTGCCAAATAACTCACCATCTATGGTCCAGAGTCAAAAACAAGGCCATGCAGGACCACAAGGGTGATACTATCAACTACCATGAATACCACAGCCAACAGAGCGAAAATAAGACAGACATGAAGAAGAGAACAAGGTCTGGGGTACCAAGCTAATAAACCCAATCCAAGGATGTTAATTAGTACAATTATATTTTATATATGCAAAGTCTAAAAGAGTTAAATTGTAACCTACCTGTCATCCTATAAATACACATATTGGCCTTCTGTTTTAATTTCCAGTATTATGCAATTTTCACATATCTTTTGCCTATCTCGATAATATTTTATTTGAGGAGGACACTATTAGCTCACAAACAAGCTGCTAGAACGATGATGTCGAACTTCAAACCGCTCTTAGAAGCTCCAAAATAAAATCAAACTTGAATTCGGGCTTGAATAACTTGACGTAGATAATCAATTTTGTTCAGTAATCGAATATAACGTCAATACATATTTTCTCCAAAAATTTCTCTGAAGTAAGTCTAGAAATAAGAGAAGCATTGTTTTTTTTCCAAGTAAATGGGTGAACTGATTGTTCAGGCCATGAGATACACATAGAATTAAGCGTGCAGATGCTAAAAGAAAATGAGCAATAAAATTGCTTAAGTGAAATACATATGTATGAAATATTTTCCTTAGTAATAAATGTGAATTAAAGGTGGCAATGTATTGAAAATGATAAGTGGCACTATATAATATTCTACTATCATTACCCACTTCCACGTGGAAGTAGGGTTTTAATATCATAGTATTATTATTTCATTACATATGTACTCGTGTATTGCATAGGTTCATAGTAAAATACATATAATATTTTGAATATATCATAATTTATAAAAAATTATTTTGAATAAAGCCTTTTATATATAATATTAAGTTTTCAACATAACTTGACTTACTATCTCCGTTAAAATATTAATAATTTATAAAACTCTTATAAAATAAATACATACACAAATATATCATGACAAAAATATTTTTTTCATAAATATTTAAACCATTTTTAGAAAAATAAAACTTTTTACCAAATTTAACTTTCAAATCAAATATTTTTAAATACGCGTGATGTTAATAAAATTCTCAAATTTAGGCTCGCAAGCCCTTGATACGGGATGAAGGTTAACCTTAAAACACCTGTAAAATAGCCCAGACAACAGCCATATGCCACACAAGGTCACTAGAAGCTACCAAAAACTCATCGAACCCTGCACGACCATCGACGCCAAAAACTCACTAGAATAAAAACTTACATCAAATGGGGAAACTCTATCCTCGAAAATACTACGACACCTCAAATCAGGATTGACCTTCCCACAAGGTCAATTAAGGTCATACGATCGCAAATCACTATCGCACGATTTCGATAACTCAACTCTTAAGACTCAGCTTTAAAAAGGGGAACGACCATAAATACCAAACGAATGGCCAGGGCACCGAACCACCAGTCCCAGCAAGCCATAAATGACTTGGGGCCACTACAGAAAAGCTCTAGCAATATAAGAAAAGCATAAACACGGAAATGACCGTAAGGGTCATTACATCATCCACTACTAAAAAGGACTTTCATCCTTGAAAGTCAAGGACAAAGAAGTACCTAAAGGCTCAAACAACTGCAGATACTGATCCCGTATATCTCTCTTGGTCTCCCAGGTAGCCTTCTCAGCTGGACGGTGCCTCCACTGAACCTTAACAATCAGAATCTCCCTAGACCTCAATCTCCTGACATCTCTGGCCAAAATAGCTATCTACTCCTCAACAAAGGCTAAACTCTTATCCAACTGAATTGTATCTCACTGTAACACATGAGACTCATCTGGAACATATCATCGATACATGGAAAACTAGGTACATAGCTAAAGACATCGAAGGCAAAGCTAGTATGTAAGCAACACTACCAACCCTGTAAAGAATCTCAAACGACCCAATGTACCTGGGGCTAAGCTTTCCCCGCCTACAAAATCTCATCATGCCCTTCATGGGCAATACACGAGGGAACACCAAGTCACCAACACTAAACTCTAAGGCACGAAGTCTACGATCAGCATAGCTCTTCTGCCTTCTCTGAGCTACCCAAAATCTATCCTGAATCACTTATACTCGGTCTATGGAATCACAAAGCAAATCTGTACTCTGCGGCCTGGACTTTAACCCGTCAAACCAACCAACCAGCAATCTGTAATGCCCACTATACAAAGCCTTGGAAGGTGCCATGCCAATACTCGAATGAAATCTATTATTATAAGAAAATTTAGCTCAAGGCACAAACTGATTCCAAGAACACATGCCCGAAATCAAGAACACAGGCCCAAAGCATGTCTTCCAGGACCTGAATAGTCCTCTCGGACTGGCCATCTATCTGAGGGTGGAATGCGGTACTAAGATGAACCTTTGAACCTAAATCTCACTGAATAGCCCTCCAAAACTGAGATATAAATTGAGTGTCGCGGTCTAACATTATAGAAGTTGGGACCCCATGCAACTGAACAATCTCACGAAGGTAGATATGAGCTAACCTCTCTGCACTTTAAGTAGTCTGAACTGGCAAGAAGTGTGCTGACTTAGTCAGCCAATTGACAATCACCCAAATAGAGTCAAACCCTCGAGAAGTATGAGGCAATCTAACTACGAAGTCTATAGTGATCCCTTCTCACTTTCACTCAGGAATGAGAAGTCGCTACATCAACCCACCAGGTCTCATGTGCTCGAACTTCACCTACTGATAGTTCAAGGGCTGAGATAGAAACTCTGCTATGTCCTGCTTCATACCACTCCACTAGTAAAGCTATCTCAAATCTCTGTATATCTTGGTTGCACCAGGATGGATGGAATATCTAGAACAATGTGCCTCGCGGAGAATCAACTTAATCAAATCACCAACTCTCGAAACACAAAGACAACTATCAAACCTTAGAACATCATTTGAATCTATAGTAGCTCGGGTAGCCTCACCCCAAACAACCTGATTATGAAGGTCACACAACTGCTGATCCTCAAACTGACATCCCTGAATCTGGTCAACCAAGGTAGAATGAACCTCAATGCTAGTGAGAACTATGCTAGGATCTGATAAGTCAAGCCTAACTAAACGGTTAGCCAAAGACTAGATGTCCAAGGCCAACAGTCGCTCTGAAACTGAAAGTGAAGCTAGGATACCCATACTCACCGCCTTTCGGCTCAAGGCATCCACTACCATATTTGCCTTGCCCGAGTGATATAGAATAGTGAAGTCATAGTCCTTCAGTAGCTCGATCCATCTCCTATGCCTCGAGTTCAGCTCTTGCTGAATCATAATATAATGAAGACTACATTGATCGGTGAAGATATCACAGTGAACCCCATATAAGTAGTGCCTCCAAATCTAGAGCGTAAAGACTACCGCTGCCAACTCTAAGTCATGAGTGAGGTAATTGCGCTCGTGAACCTTCAGCTGCCTCAACGCATATTCTATCACACAACCCTGCTGCATCAATACAAAACCAAGACCAATCCCCAAAGGGTCACAATATACAGAGAAGCTCTGACCCTCAATTGGAAAAGTCAACACTAAAGCTGAAGTCAACAAGGCCTTAAGCCTCTGAAAGCTATCCTCGCACTAATTCGATCACTGAAATTTGACATCCTTCCTAGTCAGCCTAGTCAAAGGTGTTGTTATGGAAGAAAACCCCTCGATGAACCTCCTATAGTACCCTGCTAACCCAACAAAGCTGCAAACCCCAATAGGAGTAGTAGGTCTCGACCAATCACAGACTGCTGATATCTTACCTTGGTCTACTCTAATCCCATCCTTAGACACCACGTGTCCTAGGAATGCAACTCACTCAAGACATAACTCGCACTTTGAGAACTTGGAATAAAGTCGATGATCTCTCAAAGTATGGAGTATAACCCTCAAGTGCTGCTCATGCTCATCTCTACATCGCGAGTATATCAGGATTTCATTTATAAAAACTATCACAAATGAGTCCAAGTACGGGCTAAGCACCCTGTGCATCAAGTCCATGAAAGTTGTGGGGGAATTAGTCAACCCAAAAGACATTACCAGGAATTCATAGTGGCCATAACGTGTCCTGAATGTTGTCTTAGGGATGTCCTCCTCCCTAACCCTTAACTGGTGGTAGTCTGACCTTAAATCTATCTTCAAAAACACGACCGAACCCTGAAGTTGATCAAACAAATCATCTATGTGCGACATCGGATATTCATTCCTCACAGTCACCCTATTCAGTTGTCGATAATCAATACACATCTGCATGGACCCATCCTTTTTCTTCACAAACAGCACAAGAGCACCCCATGGCGATACACTCGGCCTAACAAAATCCTTAGTGAACAAGTACTGGACCTGCTCCTTCAGCTCTCTCAACTCAACTGGAGCCATATAGTAAGGATAAATAGAAATGGGCCTGGTGCCTGGCTCTAACTCAATAGCAAAGTCGATATCTCTCTCAGGTGGAAGGCCTGGTAGGTCCGTAGGGAACACATCTCGGAAATCTCTAACCACAGGAACTGACTTAGGGGAAAAAAGGTCAGAACTAGCATCTCGAACATATGCTAGATAAGCCAAACACCCACGAGAAATCAACTTCCTAGTTCGAAGACAAGAGATGATCCCAGATGGTGCATGGCTGACCGAACCCTGCCACACAATCGGGGATGTGCCAGGAACGGCTATGGTAATGGTCTTGGCATAATAATCCAAAATCGCACAATGAGGGGATAACCAGTCCATGCCCAGAATGACATCAAAGTCTAACATATCAAGAATCATCAAATCACCCCAAGTCTCAATATCTCCAACAAAGTTTATACAAGATCCCACAATCTGATCCACTACTGAAGAATCTCCTACGGAGGTCGAAACAGATACAAAAACTGATAATGGCTCAATAGCCAACCCCAAACAAGGCAAATAGTAGGTAGAAATATATGAGCAACTACATCCAGGATCAAATAAATCCAAAGCTGACTGGCGGCATACATAAATCATACTTGTGATCACAACATCCAAGGCTTCTGCCTTCGGTCTCCCATGGACTGCATAAAACTGAAGATGACCACCACCTGATCGACCGCCATCCCTACCACCTATCCTACCATGCTGGGTACCACCTCTAGCCTGAGTACTACCCCTCTAGCCGGTGGCTGAACTGCACGTATAGGCTGAGCTGGCTGAGTGGCTGGCTGAACTGTACCCCGCTGGGGGCAATCTCTAGCAAAGTTCCCAATAACTCTGCACTCATAGCAATTCCCTATTGGCCTATACTGTTGGGATAAACCAGCTGAACCCATGTGGCCACCATGGTCTGATGCCCTAGACACTGAACCCCTCAAAGTTTGACCACTGTAACCCTGCTGGCTACTCTATCCCTGCTCAAATTGAGAACTACCAGAAGCCTGAAGTGAAACCTGAACTGGTCGACTAGACTGACCTTGGTGCTGCTGTGGCTGATAACCTCGGCCCTACTGGCCTGAACCTCTACCACTATAATGTAAACCACTGTAACTGCCCTGGTGATGGGGCCTTTTACCCCTAGCCCCGAGATCATGACGGTGCAAATCCTCTATGGTACGGGCATAATCAATGATAGCCTGAAATGATCAACCACCGATAACTAATATCTCAGCTGGCTGACTAAGCTTTGTCCACAATCCTTAAATAAACCTATAGACTCTATCGGGCTCTGTAGGCATGATCATAGCCCCAAATAGGGCAAGCTGGTGGAAATAAGTCTCATACTCAGATACGGTCATAGAACCCTGCATAAGTCGGGTAAACTGCTTTCTGCGATGATCATGGTCAATCTGGGGTAGAAACTTGGCCACAAAGGCCTTATAGAACTCTAACCAAGACAACATGGGTGACCAAGATGGTGTGTAAGCAACTTGGGCCCTCCACTACAACTTAGCTTGGCCCTCCAGCTGATAAGTAGTGTATCCAACACCCTGAGTCTCTAGTAAACCCTAATGATGTAGCATCTCCTCACAAGTAGTGATAAAGTCATGCGGATCCTTGCCAAGAGTACCCATAAATCTAGGTGGAGCCAATCTCAAAAATCTGCCCAATGCCTTCTGCTCTGTCATAGTTGGGTGAGGAGCAAAAGGTCGTGCGACAGATGGAACTGGAAGAACCTCAGCACGGGGAGCCGCACCAGTAGGCTGCGCTCCTGAACTCTGTGCACCTAAGGCTGCCCCTTGAGCGGATGTCTATGCTACCTCAGCAGGCTGATCCCCGATCATACCCAAAAACTATAGAAGTAAACCCCGAATAGCTGAAGTCTGAGCTGGTCCTGAAGCCAGTGTTGAAGCTGGTACTGGAGCTGGGGGCACCTGAGCTATCCCATGGTCCACATGTTTCTGCTCTAGAACAATCTCAGGCTTATACTCTGGATCAACCTCGATCCTAGGAGCTCTAACTGGTGCCGCTGCTTGGGAAAATCCTCGAGCCCTACCTCTGCAACCTCCCCGGCACCTAGCTGGAGTTGGAGGTGCCAGAGTTGAAGGCTCACCCCCGCCTGATGTCGACGCCCTCGTATGAACCATCTGTGGGAGAATGAACTAGAATAAGTGAAATTTCAGGATACTATCAAGGATAAGAAGCATGATATATAAGCAATAAGAGATTCATATTTCCTATGATGCCACTGTAGCCTCCCGAAGATTGAGTACGAACGTGTCCACCCCGATCCGCAGGACTTTACTAGACATTAGCTCTTATAACGATGAAACAGGTAAACCTAGGCTCTAATACCACGATGTCACGACCTAATTTCTCAGTCATGATGGCACCTAAAACCCCCCAGTAGGTGAACTAATCCCTGTAGCTCGGAATGGTTGGTAATGGGCTACTATCATATAACCAATAAGAAGAATAGAATAAATATGCGGAAGTAAGGGAAAATAAATAAATAAAAGGGACAACATGAATCCATATATATATATATATATATATATATATATATATATATATATATATATATGGAAGCTAAACCAAACTCCAAAATCTTGTATCATAGTATAAGAGCCAAAACTACATCAGCACAGTACAAAGGATCCAAAAAGGAGATATACATATGTCTCTGAATGATAAAGGAGTACATAATACAATAAATAAATTAAAAGCTAAGCCCCGATCGCCAAGAGGTCACCCTCAGTCTCGGATAGTCCAAAAACATCTCGCATGAAGTAGCACGATCAGCAGCGAGAACTCACACTCAGATCTGCACCAAAAGATGTAGAAGTGTAGTATGAGCACCAATTGCAAAGCAACGGGTACCCAGTAGGTATCATAGGCTGACTGGACGTATATAAGATATAAAAGCAATAATGTAGGTGAAAAGGAATAAGTAGTCATAGAAATAATGAACAAGCACATGGAAGCTAGCACATAAAGGATACAAGGCGAAAACAATCATTCTAGGCTAGCTAATAAAAATACATATCTCACATACACAGGTGAAGGAAGGAAAGAAATGCACCTGGGGTGCATGCAATAACAATATATATAAAGAGAGTTAAAGAACAAGGCGGTATACCAGTAACCTCAAATAAAAAGGGAAGGAGGAAAGGAAAAGTAATGACAACATGCTCGAAAATAAGACTAACAACTAAGTCATGCTGGTAATACCACTCTTAAACCAGAAATAAATGACCAATGACCTATGTATAACTGTCAGGTGAACTAAATGAACATAATACAACTCTCAATTTTCAATCATCGGATGTAACCATAATCAGGATCAGTATCGCGGTAAAATAACCATAAATAAAAGTCTACCTATAGTCCCACGGGCGCCCATACACCTGAAGAACACATACAAGTGAAAACAAACCATCCGGCATATTATACTATCAGCGTGTACACTAAGCAAATACTAAACAAGGGTGGATCCGAACACAATATGCATGATGTGATATGATATGCTAAAACCAAGTGATAGTAGTGCCGTATGTTACCCCTTACGATACCTAAAGGCCAAATAGAGGAAGGATCCATGGAAGGGATTCCCTCGAGCACCTCAACTCCACCGTCACCCCTTCTTCGGCACTCGCATCACATAGCCCCTGGTCTGGACCGGCAAGGTCCATACAGGTCTACTCGTAGACCATATAGTAAATCTCGTAATCTCAATATAACTGTCCGGAGTATAGCCGGATCCAAATAATTCACCAGATCCCAAAAATGCACACCCGCGGTTCTACCCACATCTAAATGAGTGAATTAAGTCTCAAAAATTCTAACAAGGGTGCCCATACATAACTGGGTCTGAAAGAGTATTAAAACCAATCTGCTGCTCTGTTCGACCGAGTCTAGTATTAATAGGAAAAACTGTAATAAAATCATCTTTTTAACTCCTTTTACCTTAAGAAGATCCATGTAAACAATTTCAAACATTTTCTAACCATTTCTTACTGAAAACGGGCCCTCGAGGCCATGCAAGGTTTAGAAAACCAACAATAGTAGGTTCGAAGCCAAAATCATAGTAAAAATGTGAAAGACCTCTTTATATGCATAGTAATAGGATGCTTAAACACACAAAGTAGCCCAACGACTCACAATCAACTTAGCGGCCCTGCACAGGCTCCAATCAATCTACAACAAACATAATCACCTCTATAATAACAATATTGATGTTCGGGACTCACATATATTCCCAAATAACCCACCATTTATGGTCCAGAGTTAAAAACAAGGCCACGCAGGACCACAAGGGTGATACTATCAACTACCACGAATACCACAGTCAATGGAGTGAAAATAAGTCGGACATGAAGAAGCGGACAAGGTCTGAGGTACCAAGCTAATAAACTCAACCCAAGGATGCTAATTAATACAATTATATCTTATATATGTGAAGTCTAAAAGAGTTAAACCGTAACTTACCTGTCATCTGATGACAAGCTGCTAGAACGACGATGTCCAAGCCTGAATCACTTCGAGAAGCTCCAAAATAAAATCAAACTCAAATTCGAGCTTGAATAACTTGACGTAGATAATCAATTTTGTTCAATAATCGAATATAACATCAATACATATTTTCTCCAAAAATTTCTCTGACGTAAGTCTAGAAATAAGAGCAACGTTGTTTTTTTCTAGTAAATGGGTGAACTGATTGTTGAGGCCATGAGATACACATTGAATTAAGCATGCAGATGCTAAAAGAAAATAAGCAATGAAATTTCTTAAGTCGAATACATATGTATGAAATATTTTCCTTAGTAATAAATGTGAATTAAAGGTGGCAATGTATTGAAAATGATAAGTGGCACTATATAAAGATTCTACTATCATTGACCACTTTCACGTGGAAGTGGGGTTTTAATATCATAATATTATTATTTCATTATATATGTGCTCGGGTATTGCATAGGTTCGTAGTAAAATACATATAATATTTTGAATATACCACAATTAATAGAAAATTATTTTGAATAAAGCCTTTTATATATAATAATAATTTTTCAACATAACTTGACTTACTATCACCGTTAAAATATTAATAATTTATAAAACTCTTATAAAATAAATACATACACAAGTATATCATAACAAAAGTATTTTATTTCATAAATATTTAAAATATTTTTAGAAAAATAAAACTTTTTACCAAATTCAACTTTCAAATCAAATATTTTCAAATACGCGTGATGTTAATAAAATTCTCAATTTTAGGCTCGCAAGCCTTTGATACGGGACGAAGGTTAACCTTAAAACACCTGTAAAATAGCTCAGAAAAACAAGCTACATGCCACACAAGGCCACTAGAAGCTACCAAAACCTCATCGAACCCCACACGACCATCAACGACACAAACTCACTCGGATAAAAACTTACATCAAATGAGGGCACCCCATCCTCGAAAATACTATGACACCTCGAATCAGGATCGCCCTTCCCACAAGGTCAGTTGAGATCATACGATTGCAAATCACTATCGCACAATTTCGATAACTCAACTCTTAAAGCTCAGCTTTAAAACAGGAGAACGACCATAAAGACCAAACGAATGGCCAGGGCGTCGAACCACCGGTCCCAACAAGACATAAATAATTTAGAGTCACTACAGGCAAGCTCTAATAATACAAGAAAAATATAAATGCGGAAATAACCAGAAGGGTCATTACAGAAAGCTCTATTGTTGCGACATAATTTAGATATGATACATATTGAGAAGAATATTTGTGATAATATTTTGGGAATAATCTTAAATTTCAAAGGAAAAACAAAGATAAAATTCTCGGATGAATTTGCAAGAAATAAACATAAAAAAGAATTACATCCAATAAAGAGCGGGGATTAATATGAGTTACCAACTGCATGTTATAAATTATCTCCCGAAGAGAAGCATAGTTTTTCGATTTCCTAAAGAATTTAAAGGTTCCAGATGGATTTTCATCAAATATTTCTCAATGTGTCAACCTTAAAGATCGCATACTTTCAAGCTTGAAAAGTCATGATTGTCATGTTATTCTATAATATTTACTCCCACTCGCGATACCCGATATGATCTGAAAATTTGTGCTTGAACCACTTGTTGAGATTCTCTATTTTTCATCATGCTTGGAGAAAAATGTTTAAGAATAGATTAGCTAGATGTCACGACCCAGACCACCGTGAATGGCACTAACCCAACCCTCGGGTGAGCGAACCATCACTTCCCCAAACTTAATCATTCTAACAGCTCAAAACTAGTGCATGAAATAAACTAGCAGTTCAATACCAATAAATCAACTTCATTAATATAAACCTGCGAAAATTACCCCCTAGAATATGAAAGTTTCAGTCCCAAACACTTCTACCAATGTCTAGAGTACAGGGATGCAACCCCAAAAATATAAGAAAATAGTCTAAGCCTGAAACAAATGGGCTACAACACTAATGATAGATTCAAGGCAGCTCGATCAAGCGGCTCACCCTTGAAGTCTAAAACGCTGGTACTACAGATGAGGTCGTGTCTCAGCCGCTGGAAGATTGCCTGTACTCACAAGAAGAAAAAGCAAGTGCAGTATCAGTACACCACCACTGTGTACTGGTAGGATCATCAGCCAGTTCCAAATAAACAGTGTATAATTCAGTACAACAAATCAAGTACAAGTACGGAAATCATGCAACAAGTCAATAGGCTCCCCTAGACTACAAGTCTCTACCTAGGTCATTTCACATGAAGTCCACTTCTTATAACTCTAAGCCACAATCACAGAATTAGATAACTCATCCTTATTACCTATCCCGGACCCACCCTGGGATCCCTTCTAAACAACACATAAGTGTTAAACAGACAATCCGGCCTAATCCAAGACCAACTCAACAAATATAACAGGATTCCCGGTCACTCAAAGACCACCAGTGAATATCACAATTCAATAAAAATAGTCCGGTCCACTCATGGAACCAATAACAGTCAATGCAATGCAATAATATCAATGCCATGATGTAGTAAAATAATCCCGGTACCAGGCGTGGTACCCGAGCCAATCGTTAGTATTTCATACCAAGCATAGTACCTGTGCCAACCATTTGTTATACTCGTACCAGGCCTGGTACCCGTGCCAACTATTTGTTATACCCATACCAGGCGTGGTCCTCATGCCAACCATTTGTTATACCCGTACCAGGCATGGAACCCGTGCCAATCGAATGTCAACAATCCACAGTCAAAATAATGAACAAACAACTTGTAAACCAACAAGCAACACATCATTCAATTCACAGACTGTAAAACATGACCCTTAGATATTCTACACAATTCCTCTAAGTCATGCAATTCATACAAACACTTAGATAAGAGTACAAAATATACAACATTCATAGGAATTCGCAAGCCATCACCTACCTCGAAATGATCCAAGCTCTACTCAACCCGAGCTTTCTGTGTTCTGGATTCCTTTCTCGTTCTTGGTCTAAAATAACATAAAAGTACATGAAATTAACAAACAAGGCCTGCACATTACCCAGATTACACCAAATCCCAGAACCCTAGGCCACACATGATCATTCCACCCTTTTCCCGGGCTTTCCCACCGTTAATTTCCCTAGTTCTATCATTTTCACGAATAAAAATGGAGAATTTAACAACATATGATCATTATATTTCACTTTTAACAATCCTCAAGAACTTTCATGTTTAGAATCCCCTTTCTTTCCCGGATTCCACCATTTCTAGGTTATTCCAACCTTTCTCCAAGTTTCCTCCTAGCAATTCTACCGCATAGGAAAAGTAGTGCAAAGTTTGGGGAGTGGAAACCTTACCTTAGGGAAGAAAAATAATGAAGAACGGAGGAAAACTGCCTTAAATTGCCCTAGCTCTTCTCCCAAACAAATTGTAGAAAACTGTATTGTTTTGGGGAAGTTTATGCATTAAAAACCCCGGCCCGCTATAGCGGTCCCCACTCTTCTATAGCGGTTCCGCTATAGTGGACGACTCTGCTATAGCAGTCTTAAGCGGCGTTAACCATCTTGATCACCACTATAGCGGTAATTTCCACTGCTATAGCGGAGGTTTCTATGGTGGAGCCATTGCGCTCGTCATGGAAAGAATGTCCAAAAATCTCCAAAATTTGGTCTTTTTACAACACATTTTCTTCCCCCGATGACCCAAAATAACCCCTCCACGTCAAACGCGTTTCCAGGAGTTCTACTTACCCAATTTCGATTCCGAAAAGTCCCCCGGACTCCTTTATGTCTTGGATACGTGGAAAAATAGTTCAAAATAATATAACTAACCCAATCCTTACCCGGATTTCCCTAGACTCCACCTCGCTCCAAAACCGGCCGAAACTAGCCTAGCCCAGAATTTCAAACCCCCAAACTCAGAGTTTTCTAACTCTAAAACTTGGCATGATTGGACTACCCATAACGATGGACCCGGTCATTACAACAGATACTAATTTACCCATTGTTCATCCCCAAATGATCAAACCCGAATTTACAGAAATAAAGGAAAAAAAGTGTAGTACCTGAATCCTCAAACAACTGAGGGTACTTGTCCCGCATATACTTCTTGGTTTCCCAAGTGGTTTCCTCAATCAGATGATGATTCCACTGAAATTTTACCATGTCAATCACCTTTGTCCTCAACCTCCGGACATCTCGAGCAAGAATCAAGACTGGTTCCTCTTCATAACGAAGATCCTTGTCGAAAAGTACCTCGTCCCACTTGATGATGTAATCCCCATCCCCATGGTATCGCTTAAGCATGGATATATGGATTACCTAATGTACGCCTGACAAAGTAGGTGGTAGTGCTAACTTGTAAGACACTGGCCCCACAATTCCAAGAACCTCTAACAGACCAATGAACCGAGGGATAAGCTTGCCCTTCTTACCAAACCACATAACTCCCTTCATTAGTGACACTTTCAACAATACCTGTTCACCAACTTGAAATTCCATGTCCCGGACCTTGTAATCTGCATACTCCTTCTGCCTGCTTTGGGCAGCCAACAATTTGGCCTGAATGCCCCTTACCTTTTCCTGCGCTTCTTTTACTAAGTCCACGCCCAGGGGCTTTACATCGCCTTCCCCAAACCACCCAACCGGTGATCTGCAGTTCCTCTCATACAATGCCTCAAACAGTGCCATGTAAATACTGGAGTGGTAGCTATGATTGTACGAGAACTCGCACAATGATAGAAACCGGTCCTAATACCCCCGAAGTCCATCACACCTGCTCGCAGCATGTCCTCCAATACCTGGATCGTCCTCTCTGACTGGCCATCAGTCTGAGGATGGAAGGCTGTGCTAAAAGGGAGTTGTGTACCCAACTCTTCATGTAGCTTGCCCCAAAATTTAGAGGTGGACAGTGGTACCCTATGCATTCTCACAATCTCCTTCACGTAAATCTTGGCCAATTGTTACAAATTGTAATCTACCCTGACCAAAATAAAATGAGCGGACTTGGTCAGCCTATCAACAATGACCCAAATTGAGTCATACTTCCCCAATGTCTTGGGAAGACCCATCACAAAGTCCATGGCTATCCTTTTCTACTTCCACTCTGGATGGGAATCCTCTGAAGTAGTCCTCTAGGCCTATGGTACTCATACTTTACCTACTAGCAATTCTGACACTTGGACACAAAGTCCACTATGTCCCTTTTCATTCTAGGCCACCAGTAATGCTACCTTAAGTTTCTGTACATTTTGGTCACACCCGGATGAATTGAGTACAGCGAACCATGGCTTCCGCCAAGATTTTATGAATTATGCCATCAACCCGAGGAACACAAATCCTCTCTCTGAAATTTGTGCTCCACCAGAGTCTAACGTGACATCCTTGGATTCCCCAGATATTACCTTACCTCGAAGCTTACTCAGTTTCGGATCTTGAAACTGTTTGGCCTTTATTTCCTCTATGAAGGTAACTTTGACATCAACGCTGGCCAACAACCCACCTTGATCTGAAACATCCAAGGGCATGAACTTGGCCTCCAAAGCCCGAATTTCCCTTGCTAGTGGTGATTTGGACACCCCTAAACAAGCCAAACTACCCATGCTAACTGCTTTCCGGCTCAATGCGTCTGCCACCATATTAGCCTTACTCGGATGGTACTGAATGGTCACATCATAGTCCTTTAGTATCTCCATCCACCTTCTCTGTCTCAAATTCAAATCCTTTTGCGTGAATACATCCTTTAGACTGCGATGATCTGTGAACACCTAACACTTGACAACATAAAGGTAGTGTCTCTAAATATTTGGTGCAAAAGCCACCGCTGCCAACTCTAGGTTGTGAGTCAGGTAGTTCCTCTCATACACCTTTAACTACCTAGATGCATAGGCTATCACATTCCTATCCTGCATCAACACAACACCCAAACTAGAATGTGAAGCATCACAGTAAACAATAAAGTCTTTACCTTCAACCGGCAAGGATAAAATAAGAGCCGTGGTCAAAAGTGTCTTGAGCTTTTGGAAGCTCTCCACGCACTTGTCAGACCACACGAATGGTATATCTTTCTGTGTCAGCCTGGTCAGGTGAGTAGCAATAGACGCAAAATCCTTAACAAACCTCTGGTAGTACCCTGCGAGTCCAACAAAACTCCTCACCTCAGTCACAGAGCTAGGCCGGACCCAACTCTTGACTGCTTCAATTTTATGGGGATCTACCATCACCCCCTTTTATGACACTACATGCTCCAAGAATGAAACTGAAGTCAACCAAAATTCACACTTGGAGAACTTTGCATAGAGCTTCTAGCGTTTCAAGATGTCCAACACAATATGGGGATGATTAGTATGCTCCTCCCTACTCTTGGAGTAGATCAAAATATCATCAATAAAAACAATCATGAAGGAATCCAAATATGACTTAAATACCCCATTCATCAAACTCATAAATACTGCCAGTGCGTTGGTCAAACCAAATGACATTACTAGGAATTCGTAATGCCCATACCGAGTCCGAAAGACAGTCTTAGGAATGTCTTCAGGCCTAATCTTTAACTGATGGTACCTCGACCTCAAGTTAATTTTTGAATACACCGATGCACCTTGAAGGTGGTCAAACAAATCATCTATACGGGGTACGGGGTACTTATTCTTGATGGTCACCTTGTTCAACTACCTATAATCTATGCACATCCACATACTACTATCCTTCTTCTTTACAAATAAAATTGGAGCACCCCAAGGCAAAGCACTGGGATGGATAAATCCTTTATCTAGGAGTTCCTGTAGCTGAGTCTTAAGTTCCCTCAACTCTGTTGGAGCCATACGATATAGGGGAATTAAAATGGGATGAGTGCCTGGCTCCAAATCAATACAAAAATCTATATCCCTGTCCGGAGGTATGCTAGGTAAATCTATCGGAAACACCTCTAGAAACTCAGAAACTATGGGAACTGACTCAATAGATGGGGACTCCACTCTATCATCCCAGATATGAGCTAAGAAGGCTTGACATCCCCTCTCCACTAGCTTTCTAGCCTGAACAAATGATATTACCTTAACTGGCTTAGACCTGTACACACATTCCCACTCTAGTCTATCCTTACTCGGAATCTCTAGCGCCACAGTCTTGGTGTTATAGTTCAACAAAACATGATAAGGGGATAGCCAGGTCATGCCCAAGATAATATCAAAATCAGGCATATCCCGAATTACTAAGTCTACCCAAGCATGCAACCCTACAAACACAATAGAATAGTTAGGATAAACATAAGTCACAATCACAGACTCTCCAATCGGGGTAGAAACATGAATAGGGGAATCAAGGATATCACAAGTCAATTCCAGACCCAACACAAAACTCATAAATACATAAGAATATGTAACACCTGGGTCAAATAATACTGAAGCCATTTTATCGCAGATAAGAATGGTACTTGTGATCACCGCATCTGAGGCTTCCGCCTCAGTCCTCTTTAGAAAAGCATAGCAATGAGCCCAATCATCAATATGGGAAACGTCCCTGACCGGTTGTGTTGCACCCCTGCCCGCGCTGCCATTCCCTTTGTTTCCCTGGCCTCCCTGAATATTTCCTCGCCTACCCTGTGGACGACCTCTATCATTACCACCTCTACCTGCCGGAACCACCACTCTAGTCTGCTGCTGACCCTAATTACCTGTCTTCCTGAGTGGGCACTTGTATTGACCGGTTTCATCATTATGGGTAAACCATTCGTGCTAAGTTTTGGGTTAGAAAACTTTTGGGTTTGGGAGTTGAAAATTCTAGGCTAGGCTAGTCTCGACCGATTTGGAGCGAGGTAGGGTCTAGGAAAGTCCGGGTAAGGATTGGGTTAGATGTCTTGGTTTGAACTAGTTTTCCTTGTATCTAAGACATAGAGGAGTCTGGAGGACTTTTCTGAATCGAATTTGGGTAAGTGAGCTCCCAAAATTGAGGTTGACGTGAAGAGGTTTTTCCGGAACGTCGGGAAAATAAGTGATTGTAAAATGGAATAATTTTGGAGATTTCTCAACATTTTTCCCATGACGAGTGCTGCCGCTCCGCCATGGCGACCTCCACTATAGAAAAATAATTACCACTATAGCGGAAGTCAAGACGATCAACCTCTCCCATAGCGGTTGACTCCGCTATGGCGGTATTGCTATAGCGGAGCAGGGACCACTATAGCGGAGCAACGGGCCCAGAAAATGAGTTTTTAATTTTATTCTCCCATTCAGCCCTAAAAATAGATGAGGGTTACTCCAAGAACCCTCCTAGGTCACTCCAAGGATTGGGAGCCATGGGGGGAGGGATTCAAGTGAAAGGGATGCAAAACCATGAATTCAGGCCTGCAGAATCATCAGGAAATGCTTTCACGGAGCCAGAAAAGGCATGTAATAGCTTCTTGGCATCCAGGTAGGCTATGTTTCTTCCAAGAGTAGATTGACCACTTTTATTTTCGTATTATTGTATAGAATGCAAAGGAGAATCAATGGTTAGGCCTTCGGGTGCGGAGTCTGGAGGAAGTTGTTGAATTGTTGGATTACTTTGAATATGGTAGAATGGGAATAGGGTGTTGTGATATTCTAGGAATTGCTTAAATTGTGTGATTTTGCTAATAAAAATACGGAAACTAGAATATCAGAAGGTTTGGGGAACCAAAAAAGGGTTAGTAATTAACAAATGTGTAAGGAACGGAAGTTTCGGACTAATGGGTATAATTAGGATAATTTTTGGTTGTGTTCTAAGGCTAGGAAGGGTTTTCCCAAGTTGTATTTGGTCCTAGGAAGAGGGTCAGGAATAAATGTAATTAACTGCATGTTTAAAGGGGTGAACCGGGGTTAGTCTTTCGATGGGATTTGATGGTTCATAGTGTAGTCGGAATGGGGTAGGTGATCGCTTACGAATACCTGTGAATGTTGTATATTTTGTACTCTTATCTAAGTGTTTGTATGAATTGCATGACTTAGAGGAATTGTGTAGAATGTCTAAGGGAGCTGTTTTACAGTCTGTGAATTGAACGGTGTGTTGCGTGTTGGTTTACAAGTTGTTTGTTCATTACTTGACTGTGGATTGTTGACATTCGGTTAGCTCGAGTACCACGCTTGGTACAGGTATAACAAATGATTGACTCGGGTACCACGCCTGGTACGGGTATACTAACGGTTGGCACGGGTACCATGCCTGGTATAAGTATAACAAATGGTTGGCTCGGGTACCACGCCTGGTTCGAGTATACTAACGGTTGGCATGGGTACCACGCTTGGTACAGGTATAACAAATAGTTGACTCATGTACCACGCCTGGTACAGGTTTATTTTACTGCATCATTGCATTGATATTGTTGTATTTCATTAACTGTAATTGTTTCCGTGAGTGGACCGGGTTATTTTATTGAAATGTGATAATTTCTTATGGTCTGTGAGAGGCCGGGAATTTTGTTATATTTGGTTAAGTTGGTCTTGGTGTAGAGTGGGTTATTATAATGATCATTATTTGGTCTTGGTGTAGAGTGGGTTATTATAATGATCATTATTTGGTCTTGGTGTAGGCCGGGTTATTATATTATATTGTGAGTTGGGTCTTGGTGTAGGCTGGGTTGTTATATGATATTGTCAGTATGGTCTTGGTGTAGGCCGGGTTGTTATATTATATTGTTGGTTGGTCTTGGTGTAGGCCAAGTTATTATGTTGGTTATTAGTTAGTCTTGGTTTAGACTGGGTTTTCCATGTTAACACCTAGATGTGTTAGGGGGATTCGGATGGGTACGAACTAGGTAAAAGAGGTTATAAGTTCACAATTGTTGTCATTAAGTGTACTAATGGTGGTCAGAAATTATTTGTGGTTAATAAGCTAAGGGTGGGTCATGGCGTAGACCGGGTAGCCTGTTGAACACTTAGGTGTGATTAAAGGATCCTTGGAGGGTATGAGTTTCAGGATTAGAAAGGGAATTAGATATAACTCTGTTGTTGTTATTGAATGTGTTAATGGTTGCTAGGTGAATTCCATGTGATTTGTAAATTGGGAGTAAGACTGGAAGTATGGGGTTGTAGTTGTTGGTTGTTGTAACCAGGATGGAAAGTTGTCCTAGGGGTCCGTGAAGGGTCTGGAAACTGGTAAGTAATACTACGGGTATAAGTGGTTTGGTTGGATAGTTAGTCAGGTTAAGTCTGAATATCTAGTCAAGGAGGTAACTTGGGAAGTCTAGGTGTCAAGGTGACTTGGGAAGTCTAGGTGACAAGGTGACTTGGTAAATCTAAAGGTTAGGATGGTCAGTTCCGAAAAGAGGGGGATTGATAAAATTGATGTTGAAAGGGGTGAAGTATTTACCTTGTGCATTTTATCTTGATTTTTATATGATGGTAGGAGTGAATTGGGGTCAGCCGATGATGCCTATCAGTACGTGTGTTGGTACTGATTCTACTCTTGCTATACCTTTTTGGGTATAGTCTGGTTGCAGGGTTGGTGATGTTTCACAGGTTCAGGATTGCGGTGATCTTCCAACAACTCCTACTTTTGCTTTATGGTGGGAGTTGAGTCTTCTTTATTTTTGTATCATCTTGTAGTAGTTCTTATACCGGCTTAGACTAGGTTCTAGGGAGGGCTGTCTCATATTGTAAATATTTTTCCGCAAGTTCCTTAAGTCATTTATTTTCTAAAATTTTTGTAAAGGAAGTTCCATGTATTAAAAAGGATTTTATTTCATGATTTAATTCTTTTTCTGCATTACTTGTTGGTTCGGGTGGTAAGAGTTCTCCTGTCTAGGTGGATTAGAGTAGGTGCCCGCATGGCCCGATAGTTGGGTCGCGACAACACTCCCTCTTAAAGTGGCCCAGATCACCACAATGGAAGCATCCACGGTCAAGTATAGTCCTGTTAGCTGACGTATAAGACGCTCCCTGGCCTCTAGGAGCTGAAGACTGATTATGAGCTCCCTGATGACCACCTGTAGCAGCTGGCAGAGCTGACTGAATAGGACAGTCTGAGTATATCTGTTGATGATGACCCCTGGATTGTGAGCCACCATAATTTCCCTCACTCTGGGGCTTCTAGGCTAATGCCTTAGCCTGCCCCATCTGTCTGACTCCCTCAAGTTGCTTCACATAATCCACCATATCATTAAAGCCCTTTCTTGAAGAAGTCATATGCACTGACAATAACTGTAGCTCAGTATTCAAACCTTTCACAAACAACCCGACCCGTTCCTCCTCAGAACCCAACAATTGTGTGGTAAAATGAGATAACGCGTGGAATTTAGCCTCGTAAGTAGAGACTGATATGCTACCCTGCTCCAAGTTCAAGAACTTATCTTTATTCCAGTCCCTCTAAGTATGAGGTACGTACTTCTCTAAAAACAAAGCGTGGAACTGTTCCCAAGTCAGTGGGGGTAGAACAGAAGACCGTCACTCCACATGAGACCTTCACCACTGTTTGGCATCACCCTGCCGCTGAAATGTGACAAACTCAACCCCATGATGATGTACAATACCCAACTTGTGAAACCTCTCATAGTAATCCAAGATGAACTCATAGGCGTCCTCATTGTCAGTACCCTGAAAAGTAGGAGGTTTCAGCTTGAGAAACTTGGTCAGCATCTCATGCTCATTCCCTGTCATCACTGGGCCTAGCCTAGCATTGGCCTGAAGAAGTCATTCGTGCCTGAAGCTGCATCCATCCTAGGCATTGTAGTAGCTGCTGGCTTAGGGTCCAATGCCTGGTTTGCAAAAGCCACAGGTATGGCTCCAGTACCAACCAACCCACTCAAAATATTCCAAGCCTGTTGAAAGGCTTCTGGTGTCATAGTAGGGAGACCTGCAACCCCAACCAGTGCCGCCTCCTCCTGCACCTCACCATCTTCAGCCACAACTTCTACATCTTCAGCAACGTTTGGGGTTTCTTCACGCTCTCCAGCAGCCGCTTGAGCTCCACCCCTGGCGGGTGTGGCTCTACCTCGTCCTCTTCCCCTTCCCCTGCCTCTACCACGGACAGCCAGGCCCGCTGCTGGGACCGCTGCTCTAGGTTTGTTGTTCCTTGTGTTAATCATCTGCGGACAGAAGATTGAATGAGGTTAGATACCAATTTGTATCACCAGATACCGATTGGAATGAAGTTATAGCACGAAGGAAAGAAGGAAGAGATAGTTTTCCTAAAGCCCCATAGCCTCTCGAAGAAAAGTACGGACGTCTCCACACCGTTCCGCAAGACTCTACTAGACCTGTTCGGTACGACGAGATCAACAAACCTATGGCTATGATACCTTCTTTATAACAACCCAGACCACCGTGAGTGGCACTCACCAAACCCTCGGGTGAGCGAACCATCACTTCCCCAAACTTAATCGTTCTAACAGCTCAAAACGAGTGCATGAAATAAACTAGCAGTTCAATAACAATAAATCAACTTCATTTATATAAACCTGTGGAAATTACCCCCTAGAATCTGAAAGTCGCAGTACCAAACACTTCTACCAATGTCTAAAGTACGAGGATACAACCCCAAAAATATAAGGAAATAGTCTAAGATCGAAACAAATGGGCTACAAAACTAATGATAGATTCAAGGCAGCTCGATCAAGTGGCTCACCCTTGAAGTCTGGAACGCTGGTACTACAGATGAGGTCGCATCTCAGCCGCTAAAAGATTGCCTGTACTCACAAGAAGAAAAAGCAAGTGCAGCATCAGTACACCACCACTGTGTACTGGTAGGATCATCAACCAATTCCAAATAAACAGTGTATAATTCAGTACAGCAAATCAAGTACAAGTACGGAAAACATGCAACAAGTCAATAGGCTCCCCTAAACTACAAGTCTCTACCTAGCTCGTTTCACATGAAGTCCACTTCTTATAACTCTAAGACACAATCACAGAATTCGATAACTCATCCTTAATACCTAGCCCATACCCACCCTGGGATCCCTTCTAAACAACACCTAAGTGTTAAACAGACAATCCGACCTAATCCAAGACCAACTCAACAAATATAACAGGATTCCCGGTCACTCAAGGACCACCAGTGAATATCACAATTCAATAAGAACAGCCCGGTCCACTCATAGAACCAATAACAGTCAATGCAATGCAACAATATCAATTCCATGATGCAGTAAAATAAACCCGTACCAGGCGTGGTACCCGAGCCAACCGTTAGTAAGTCATACCAGGCGTGGTACCCATGCCAACCATTTGTTATAACCATACCAGGCGTGGTACCCGTACCAACCATTTGTTATACCCGTACCAGGCGTGGTACCCATGCCAACCATTTGTTATACCCGTACCAGGCGTGGTACCCGTGCCAACCATTTGTTATACCCGTACCAGGCGTGGTACCCGTGCCAACCGAATGTCAATAATCCACAGTAAAAATAATGAACAAACAACTTGTAAACCAATAAGCAACACACCATTCAATTCACAGACTGTAAAACAGGACCCTTAGACATTCTACACAATTCCTCTAAGTCATGCAATTCATACAAACACTTGGATAAGAGTACAAAATATACAACATTCACTGGAATTCATAAACCATCACTTACCTCAAAATGATCCAAGCTCTACTCAACCCGAGCTTTCCCGTGTTCCGAATTCCTTTCTCGTTCTTGGTCTAAAATAACATACAAGTACATGAAATTAACAAACAAGGCCTGCACATTACTCGAATTACACAAAATCCCAGAACCCCAGGCCACACATGATCATTCCACCCTTTTCCCGGGCTTTTCCACCGTTAATTTCCCTAGTTCTATCATTTTCACGGATAAAAATGTAGAATTTAACAATATATGATCATTATATTTCACTTTTAACAATCCTCAAGAACTTTCATGTTTAGAATCCCCTTTCTTCCCCGGATTCCATTATTCCTAGGTTATTCAAACTTTCCCCCAAGTTCTCTCCTAGCATATCTACCGCATAGGAAAAGTAGTGCAAAGTTTGGGGAGTAGAAACCTTACCTTAGGGAAGAAAAACGATGAAGAACAGAGGAAATATGCCTGAAATCACCCTAGCTCTTCTCCCAAATAAATTGTAGAAAACTGAATTGTTTTGGGGAAGTTTCTACATTAAAAATCCATCGGCCTGCTATAGCGGTCCCCACTCCACTATAGCGGTCCCGCTATATCGGATGACTTCCGCTATAGCGGTCTTAAGCGACATTGATCACCTTGACCACCGCTATAGCGGTATTTTCCACCGCTATAGAGGAGGTCGCTACGGTAGAGCCATTGTACTCGTCACGGATAGAATGTCCAGAAATCTCCAAAATTTGGTCCTTTTACAATACACTTGCTTCCCCCGATGACCCAAAATAACCCCTCCACGTCAAATGCCCCTCCACGTCAAACGCGTTTCCGAGAGTTCTACTTACCCAATTTTGATTCCGAAAATTCCCCCGGACTCCTTTATGTCTTTGGCTACGTGGAAAACTATCTCAAAACAAGACACCTAACCCAACCCTTACCCAAATTTCCCTAGACTCCACCTCGCTCTAAAACTGGTCGAGACTAGCCTAGCCCAGAATTTTAAACCCCCAAACTCGGAGTTTTCTAACTCTAAAACTTGACACGATTGGACTACCCATAATGACGGACCTGGTCGTTACACTAGAGCAGATAGAAGCTCAAATTTCTGTAACTTTGTGCAACTTAGAAAAGGTCTTCATTTCTGTATTTTTTGGTATCATGGTCCACTTTCCAATTCATTTAGCTAATGAAGCTAAGATTGCTGAACCTATTCAATATCGATGGATGTATTCAGTTGAGTGATGGCTATACTTTCTAAAGTCTTTTATTCGTATAGAGCTTGCGAAGAAGGCTTTATTGCGAGGGATATTTGACAACTGAATATATAACCTTATGTTCAAGGTATTTGCATGTGATGGAGATAAAATTTAAACGCAATGAATAAAATTATGATAGTATTGCTATTGATTTTGATGGAGGTTTAACAATTGTTTCTCAACCAGGACAAGCTTTAAAGGGTGACACACTCGACAGTCTTGATTCATATTAATTTAAGCAGGCATATTTTTATATTTTTGAAGAACTACGATGAAATTTAACCATTTCTTGAGTAAGTAATGACTAGTTTAAATAATTTATTTTTACTTTTTTCATATCTTCTTACTTGAAATGACATGTTATATTTGAATTTTTTGCACAAAATTTTCACAAATTTTAGTTGATACCTTTAAAAATAATGCAGATATCAAATAAAATAGAGAATTCGTTAGTTGGTTAAAAATAAAAGGTGAGCTATTTAGAATTTTTGTTTTTTTAATAAATTTGTGAATAATATTTTCTAAACTATGTACTTGATTTTGATAGGTTTTGGAATCGCACAAACATGATGATAGTAAAATAAAAGATCTGCTCTCACTATCACGTGGTCCTTTGCCATATGTTATAATTTTCAAAGGCTATATTATAAGGATATAGATTTCACATGCAAGGCTATGATAAAGATTTGAGAACTCAAAATTGTGGGGTGGTTGTAGTTGGTAAAACTGATGAATAAAATGAAAATATTGATTACTACGGAGAGTTAATCTTGATTCTTGAATTATAATTTACTGGCAGAAGAAGAATGATGTTATTTCAATATATGTGATTTGATGTGTATGACCATGAAAGGGAAATTAAGCTTTTGTATTAGCCAACAAAGTGACATAAGTATTTTATGCTAATGATTTTTCAAATAAAGCTTGGCATGTTGTACGAAAGGTTCAACCTCATGATTTTTTGATGTTGGGGAAAAAGAGGATGATGATTTAAAAGATCTACCAGGAATATAGAAAGCCATTGGGTGTGAAATAGCTGGCTGAAGTAATTATTAGGAGGGCAATTAGTATCTCACAAAGAATTTTATGGGATCGATAGAATTTATTAATTTGAAAGTTTCACTTTATAATTTGCACTATAGGATATCATATTTGGTCATTGTGTATTCATGTTTATTTTCTGAGTTCTCATTTTATTACTATAGTGTTGAGTTAGATTTTTTAATACTCTTAATTTGTTACCATCTATTTAGATCCTTTATTACCTATTTAAGGATAGATGATATAGCTATATTGTATGTTTATAATTTTCAAACAACAATTTTAGACGGAATGATAATAATTCTTGTGTAATATCGATCAACGTAGTTAACAACTTTTAGAGAACTGATTCATGAATTACATAAAATAAATAGATGCCCTTGATGCTTGTAAAAAATATGTTTGTAGTTAAGTTTTTAACAAACAAAACCACATGTAAACCTCATGCTAGAACTGAATCAATTACTACTATTTTACTAGCCTTTGTTATTGTATTGTTCTATGTGGTTCAGCTGGCACAAAATACATATTATCTTTTCAATAAGAAAACAAGAATCATGTTTTTGCTAGAGTTTGAAAATCAGATCTTAATAGAATATGTATTTATTTGGTATTAAGGATAGTTGTAACATAAAGTTAAAAGAGAAAATTCTCTTAAAGGTACCTCGCTAGTCATGCTCAACTGTAATATTTAGATTTCATTGGCTTATGGTCTAGATGTAAAGCTAGTCAATGTTATCACATTAGGTGCTTTCTTAAATCGAAGAAAGAGAAAAACATAGTTGTTGTATAATATTACCTTGTCTCCTGAAAGTATTATAATTTGAGAGAAGACATGTTGACATTTTTGAAAGCATGTTGAATGATTTTTCTCTTATTGGGTGAACTTATAGTTACTCCGCCTTTTTTGTATTAGGTTGTCATGATCCAAGAAAATTTTAGAACTCTGAAATGATATCAACATGAAGACAAATAAGCCTTATTACCTTCCACCTAGTACCTTAGTAATAAAATGAGGAAAAATCTTAAGAGCTTTGGGCTCCATAAGAGTAAGTGCTGAACAAAGAACTCTAATTGGCCAAAGTATGAATTTTAATGAATCAACTTCATCTCAAAATGAAAGTTCCATAAGAGTAAGTGTTGAATAAAGAACTTCAATTGTCCAAAGTAAAAATTTTAATGCATCAATATCATCTCAAAATGACCTAACACAGAAACTTAGCTCTATTCCACCTGGTTTTGATCCAATTGAAGATAGTGTTCACCTCCCTCGAGAAGTTGAAGTGATTCAAGAAACTCAGACAAACAAAATAAGTATTTTATCATCCCAAGTTGTAAGTTTAATGAAAATCTTTTTATGTATGACTTAAATTAATTTGCAGGTCCTTGTGAATCTGAAAAGGCAAACAAAAGTTACACAAAAGAATACTTGTAAAAATGTTGCACGACTCAAACCTGGGGAAAAGTTTATAGTCACTTTTTACCAGAATAGAGTTGTTAGGAAGTATCATACCTCCTTTGTGAGACATTTGGATATTTTAGTTCGTGATCATATTATGTGTCCATTGCAGATACACTCATGAATGGACATCAAAAAAGATAAGCTTGAATACATGTGGGGTGCTGTTACTGTAAGAATTTAAAGCATTACTAAAATAAATTTATCCAAGTTAGATGATGGTGATAAATGAATTATTTAGTCCTCCATGTTAAGTGAAGTTGTATCAACTGAATTATGATACACATAATTATCTACTTGTGTCATGACAATAATTTCATCTAAGTAACTTAAGCATCTGTAGACAATATAATGGGTAATGATTGAACTAGATGCACACGATTAATTAGATTCCATTTTCTAGTTTGTTTAAAATTTTGAGATTGATGTTTAATTATACTTGTGAATTATTGTAGGATAAATTTATCATTAACAATTGGAATGATCAAAAAGAACATGTCTTGCAACATATGAGAAGGTTATGAAATAATTGAAGAGGATCAATACACAAGAATATGAAGTTTAAGCCATTTCACGATGCTCTAAAAAATGTGCCAAAGGAGGTAGATAAGAGTGATTGAGAATGACTGGTTAAGGAGCATTTCTTAAGTGAAAAGCTGAAGGTATGATTTCCTAATGCTATTTATTAACATGCTATTTTAAGTGGCTGGCTATAATTTTGATGTTGTATTGTTGATGTAGGAAACAAGTGAAGAAACTCGATCAATAGGTCTAAGATGAGTATGCCTCATTGCACGAGCAGTAAGCCTATTAGAGAGATTATTTATAAATTGATAAGTTAATATTGATGCTCTTTAAGAAAGCCTCTTCTTTGTTAAAACTATTCCTTTTACCTGTTTATTTATATATTAAGGGAGGTAAAGATGGTAAGCTATCAAACATAGATACTATCTTTTTTTAGACTCGTGAAAAGGATAACAAGCTTGTTGAGCCTGAAATAAATGCAAAATATGTAAGTTTACTAGCAAATTTTATTTTACATCAGTTAACTTGATGTTTTATAGTTGTAATTTAAATATTAGTTCAATCTGATTCATTCTTGTATTTTATAGGCTGAAATTCAAAAAATGGTTCAATCTAATTCATCTCTTACAAATATTGAGGTATTAGAAAAGTACTTTAGACCTCAACATAAGAGTCATGTAGTTGGATTTGGTGGTGGGATAACTGCTAAGGAGTTGAAAGGTGGTATCTTTTTAAACGCTGCGTTGTTAGATAAGTTGAATGCAAGTGAAAAAGAAAATGAAACTCTAAAGAGATGCATGGATGAGTTAGAGAATAAATGTGAACACATGAATGACCTAGAGAATAAATATCAACTACTTGCGAGTGTAGTGTTTGGTCAGCCTTCATTATTACCATCTTCAAGTGAATGATAGATTGAACCACTTAACAGGTTAGTAGATTGAATTTAAGTTCTCTAGCAGGCTGAAATTATTGCAATGCTATATGAAATTCTTTATCAATGAATAACTTTCTTATTTACGAGTTGCCTCTAATCTTACATTTGGAGTTGCTTTTGGGAAACATTAAGTTGATTTAAAGAGGAGTTAGCTTATTTCGATCAAGTCATGTGTGGTAGGAACTAGTAACATCTTGGTACACTAGAAAAAACAAAATTGATCTTAGACAGTACATATTATATGTATAAATAAAATGATGCATCCAGTCTGAAAGACAACTAGGGACAGAGGGAGGGACTGAGCGAAAACATTTGCACCTCATCATCACTTGTTGACCCTGCTTCCATATGCATTTAGTCATTTGAACTTGTCATTTTCATCGCATTTCTTTCCTCGCCAGACAATGTGCTGTAATAAATGAGTGTTCTTTTAGCTTAAATATATACCATCTAGGTTGTGCATGATTAGAGAAAGATATGATGAATCTGGTAGCAAGTCATACTTTGCTTGACAATTTAGATTCTTCTCATTTTTATTTTTGTTTTCGGGGGATCTGTAATTTCTTGTCAGCCTCTGTTTTGCTAGTTTCTTGGCTATCACTTCATGAACTATTGTTGACGTTCACAGAGTATCTTGAATCTCTTTTTATTGTTGGTTATACATTTGAGATCCTTATACAAATGAGATCATCATATATCACTAGTAATGATTTGCACTTAAATTGGAGATAACAGTCACTTGAATTGAAGACAGTCACAAATTAAAAAGGAAAGTAAGGCACATAAATTAAAAAGAATATAGTATTATTTATATGTATAGTTAACTTACATCTTCACTCATTTCCTACCAATTATGGCACTCGGTTGACTGAATACATAGAAAACTAGTACAAGTTTGAAGCCAACTTGAAAACTTGTGTTAATAAAGAAAAAAAAACATTGTGTTACTGACAATATTATTGAAGTTCATCCATGCATATAAAGTTTAGGTTCCTGAATAGTACTTTGTTGTGATTGATAATGTGAATAGTGGTGTTGGAATGCTGCTTATATTGATTTCCTCTCCTTCCTTTGGAGAAAAATGTCCTTTGCCTAACTACATCATGGTTCCTTTCTGTGATAGCATGCCAGATAGGAAATATTCTTCTTACATTTTGTCACGACCTAAACTCACCGCAACTGGCACTCATACTAAAACCCTGATAGGAGAACCAAATAACAAAATAAACCAACCCAACACTTAACCAAAATTAGGAAACTAAAGTAATTCTCGTTAATTAAACCAATAATCCATATCTTGTAAACGAAAGTAAGAACAACTTGCTAAACTGAAAAAAACCTAGAATCTTAAAGTCATCTTACCAAAAGTCTACTAACTGTCTGAAAGAAGGAGATGAAACCCCCCAAAATAAAATAATATCTAAGTTTGAACAATGGACCAAAAACAAATAAAGAACTCATGGTAGCCCAGAAGATGCAGCTCACCTTTGAGTTCAGATATCACCTGACTCACAGCTGAGGTCTCGAAGCAGTCATCGAAATATACTCTGTACTCAACAAAAGAATAGCACGTATATACAAGAAACAACGGTGTACTGGTAGGATCATCGGCTAACCCAAAATGAGAAATATAAATATATAACTATAATATAGTACAACAAAATAACCATGGTTCCCTATTATACAACTCTAAACCATGTTCATAATCATTTAACTATATAACTAGTAATACCTGAAATTCAGTCAAGTGAGTCCACAAGAATAAAAGTCAAACCAACTATAACCACCAATAAGACTCCAAGTCAACAATCCTGACTCCACAACCATATAAGTCATGTCCAACTACACAAGTAACAGAAAACATAGAGTTATGTCACATAGCAAGTCACCTGGACCACCCAAGGATCTCTAGGAAATCAATTATGGCAATTAACAGGCATCTCGATTTACTGATAAACCACCTTAGCACTTAAGTACATCAACCAGGTCAATCAAGGACCAACATGTTTATCAAGTAAATAATGAATCCCGGTTCACTCAAAAAACCAACATATATGAATATCAAGTAACAGATAATCATGGTTCACACAAGAAACTAACATATATGACTATCAAGAAAACATGTACACATATGCTAAGAGTTTTATGGTCGCTCACTAGTCATGACTTACATAGGACGAGCTCTTATTCATGTACTGTACCAGCGTGGTACCCGAGCCAACCAATAAATCATAGATATTGTAATTCCCAAACTAATCAATGAATAACATCAACAAATCATGTAAAGATATCCAAATACCCGTACATCCCACAATAATGACAAATATTAATTCAATCACAACCACAATGATAACATAATAACACTTGTAAAAACCAACAAGCTTTCAAATAGACTCACTGCATGTGATTAACACTTAGAATATTATTTAACAATCATTCCCTTTTTCCTGAACATGTATTGTGCAAGTAATACTAAGAAACAATTATCATGCACACATAACACAAAATGGATTATCAACTACAATAACCATCACCTACCTCAATCCAAGCCTGAAATGCTCTACAGAACCTGGGCTTTCCCTTTTCTTGCAACCTCGGCTTGATTATGGTTTAAAAACATAAATGAATATACAAAATCAACTCATGACTTGAAACATCATGGATTATAGCCTAATCTCTAACCCCCGGGCTAAGTTCATGATCATTCCACCCATTATAGGGCTTCTGTACAAATAATTCACCTAAAAACTACCAAATTTTATGGTTACAGTAGTGAATTATGGTCATAAAGTCAGAAATGATCAACTTTTAATCAAAACCCAAAGGTTTTACACCTCATTATCATCCTTACACCAGAATTTACAGTTAGGTTAGGCTAAACTCTCCCCAAGACCTGTAAACTAGTGATTTTGAGAACTAGGAATAGAACATTTGTTAACAGAGATAAAAGACTTACCTTTATGAAGAATTCTAGTGGAAAACTAGTAGAATTTTCCCCAAATCACCACAACCTTCCCCAAAATGTGTTTGTGAAATAATGAATGTTTTAGGGAAGTTTCTACATTAATAATGATTACCCTGCTATAGCGATCCAATACCTCTATAGCGGTACCACCATAGCGGAAGCCTCTCGCTATAGTTGCATTGACTAACTTTTACTCCTGCTATAGCGACAATTATTCCGCAATAGTGGTATCCCTATAGCAGTCTGTTGCCTGCTATAGCGAGTGTGACAAGGCAAAAACTCATAAATTCTCTTAGTTTTACCTTTTTTGCAATGCACCCTCAAACCATGACATCCCGGACTAACTCCTTTACGTCAGGTTCGATATTGAGAGTTCTACTTACCCAAAATCACTTCCAAAAAGTTCTACGGATTCCTTATCATTTTAGCTAACATAAAAATAAGCTAAACTTTATTGTATTTACCCAATCCCTTCTGGATTGCCTTAGAACACACCTTGCTCAAATTTTGTCCAAGACTAGCTTAACCTAAAAAATTTAACTTCCAATTCTAGAAAATTTCTATGCCCAGTTCTTGCATGATTAGCTCACCCATAATGATAGAAAGGGTCATTACACACTTTCTTTTTAAGCAGAATATGTTCTTTAATGGATAGATGACTGTGAATTTGTATAAATTTACCAAATGTTTGCTTTAATATGATTTGTCAGCTACAATGTAGGTTTTGTAAAGAAGCATTAAGAATAGCTTCCTTATCTTGATCCTTGAGCAGATCCTTATACTTGATTGTCTTTGAACTTGTCCAATAAATTCCCTCAATGTTTTTGAGTAAGAGACTTCTTTGTTTTCATTATTTTCTAGTGTGTGATAGCTGGACTTCAATAGATAAAGCCTTGGACCTAACATTCCATAGGTTATAAAATAGCTCAAAGTGTGATAAAGAATTGTGAATACATGTCTAAATCTATGTAGAGAATTATCCTACATTTCTCTCTTATTTAGGACTGAAAGCATTCTTGAATTTCTTTCTGGAGGTATATATGATACCAATTTTAATTAGTATATGTATGTTATTGTATTCATCTAGTGAAGTTACTTAATTTTCATCTATGGTTGAAATAAAGGATAATTGCATCCATACCAGCTTGAAGGGCTGAATTTCCTGCATTTTGCTTGGTCCAAACAGATGCATGTCATACTGGCTGATGAAATGAGGGTAGCTAGAATGGTAAATAAAGGATAGGGAACTTGGTGTTTCATTACTATTGTGTACTATTTTTTTAGTAGCAAATAAGTGGTACTATATGAACTTAAAACTCTCACAATAATACAACATTGCTACAATTGTATGTAATTGTGACAATACAATAGCACTTGCAAATTAAGGCATCAAAATCTGCAGGTTAACTCTCAGTTCAAACAATTGAATTAGTTTCCCTGGCAATCCTTGGCTCTAGATCAGCACACTCATTTCCAATTGGACCAGTGATAACAGAACCTTCCATTTCTCCTTTGAGATTTACAATCATACCAGCATTATCTTCAAGTACATAAAAACATCATCCTTTCATTATCAAGGGTTTGTGTTATCTATATGAATCAGAATCGAGGCAAGGTGGGGTAGGACGGGTAGGGAACACCTTTAAAAAGGCAGTAGAGGGGAACAACTAAACGAGGCAGAGCAGGCTATTCCCTGATAGACTTATATGATCCTGGTAAATTTCTTTTGAACAGTTTGATACTTGGCTTACCAGTAATTATACTTCCGCACTTACTAGCAACAAATGAACTCAACCCTTCAATGTGAACATTCTTATGCAATTAACTCATATACTTCTATGTGATCATTCTTGCAGGTCATTCTTAACTTGTAAATATATATATATATATATATATATATATATATATATATATATATATATATTCTTGTTGGTAATGTGCGTCCCAAGTTTTTGGGGGTTGGAAAGTGTAACGACCTATTCTATCATTATGCTAAATTAAGGCATAAGCACCTACCTAGAAAAGTCCCTAGGTGAGAATTGAAAATCCTGGGCTAGGATGACCGCGGACTAAAAGAGAGTGTTTTGTGCCTTAGGTATAATTTTTGTTTCATGTGTTATAGTATGGTAGTGTGGTATCTATTTTTGGATATCCAACTACTGTAGGATCCCGTAGGAAGTTTTGGGACGAGAATCAGAGTCATAAAACTTTTGATATGATAGTTTCCATATTGGAAATAATTCGTGGTATCTATGGAGTAAAGTGTGTTGTGAAATGGGGGTCTGAGAGCAAGAAAGCAATGTTCTGGAAATTGGCCTTGTTGCAATAGAAGGACGTCTCATCGCGATGATCCATCACAATTATTGGTGGATTTCTTGCAATTAAGCTCTAGAAACATGAACTTGGAGAAGAACCCTATGGGTAGGTATAAAATTACCTAGAATTGATCTTAAATTATGTTTTTATGAGTTCTAGCATGAAATTATTAGTTCTCAACACCTTTAAGGCTAGTGGGGAATCGTGAGTTCTATGAAGGAGAAACCTTTAGGCTTAAAAATGGTAGAAAATCAATGAACTTGATTAGAAACCTTGAGTTCTTGATCCTATGTATGTAAGTCTATCTAGTAGTTAATTAAACCCTGGGGAACACTAGAAATTTTGTTTAGCAGGTAGAATGATTGAGTTTGATTCCTAAAGCCTAAAATAAAGGGTAATTGGCTAGTTACTCTTATATTATTTCTATTTCTTTATCTTGTGCATTCTAAAGAGTTAAGAAAGGACAAAGCAGTGGTGAACTAGCTTGTGGGTGTTGTATCTTTACTCGAGGTAGGTTATGGTTTGAATTGGAGTTAAGACTCACTTTATTTCATGTTTGTAGTGAAATTATATAATCTGTGATTGGTCTTTAGATGTGTTTGTATTGTATATGCTTTTCTTGTTGTGCTTGTATGAATAGGCTAAATGAAAAGGAAGTGATATGTGATATGAAATGGCTAAGTATGAATAGTTTCTTAGGCACTGAGTATCTTTGTGAGAATATGGGTCTGAGAACCTAGCTATATAGATGTTCTTGTTGATACATTTAATATAGAGTGGATACCACACCGGTAAGGTATATAGACACCTAGGATCTCCTGCAGGTCATGTCTAGTGGGCAGAAATAAGTCCCATAGCATGTATATACACTCTTTTACCTTGTTTGTATTATTGCATTGCTTATTATGATGAGTTGGCTGAGAACTGAGGTGAGACTAGGAATACATGCTCTATGAGCAGAGTTTGATGGATATAGTAATAAGTGAGATAGTTGTTGAGTGTGATTAATCTTTTACCCTTTTGTGGTGCTATTCCATTACTTGTGAACTTGAATGGATTTCTATTGAATTGACTTGAAAGATTATTTACTAATTGCTTATATGCTAAGTGTTGAAATCCTGTCACTTGACATATGTTTTACTTCTTTCATGTTATATTATTGTGTTGGCCTATGTTACCTACGAGTACATAGTGTGTTGTACTAATAATACCCTGTGCTCTTCTTTCGTTGAGTGCAAACCATGTTCCAGAAGCTGAGACATGACCTCCGCTAGAGTAGTGAGACTGCCAGTAGATCCAAGGGTGGGCACTACTTCTCAGGCTGCCATGGATCCTCCATGAGTTAATTTCCTTCTTTTGGACAGTGAAACTCACATATCTAATTGTTTTTAGTGGATATTGCATTCTTAGACTATGTTGGTTTAGAAGTTCTGGACGATGACTTTAAGTTTCTAGGGAGATGTTTAGATGAATGTTTTTCACACATTCTTTTATTGTTTATATAGACCTTGATTTATTTATGACTTGAGTTATGTTTTATCTATCTTCTTTCAAATTGTTTAAGTCTGAGAGTTGGCTTTTAGGTTTATGGTCTCCCACCGGAGGGTTTGTGTGGGTGCCAATCATGACCTATTTGGATCGTGACAAAGTTGGTATCAGAGCCTCAGGTTTGTTGATCTTATCATACCAGAATGAGTCTACTAGAGTCTTGCAGAATGGTACATAGACATTTGTACTTCTCTGCAGGAGGATATAGGACTTTAAGAAATCTCTACTTATTTCATTCCTCGTGCTATAACTTGATTCTAATTGGTATTTGGTGATCCAAATTGGTATCTAACTCTTTCACTCTTGTTCTCGCAAATAGTGAGGACACATTCATCTGAAGCTGGAGCAGAAGTACCAAGCCAGTTGTTGAGTCTGTGGTTCATGGTAGTGGCAAAGTTAGGGGTAGACCAGAGGAAGGAGATGAGGTGCGCCCGCCAGGGGTAGAGCGCGAGCTATAGCTCTGGATTAGGAAAGGTTGGCATCTCCTCCTTTATAAGAGAATGTTCCTGAGGTTATAGTAGAGGATGAGGTTCGAGTTGAGCAGAATGAGGCAGAAGATCTAGTCCATGGGGTAGGTGGGCACCTATTTTAGGGAGGTGTAGTGCAGGTCCTATTGTCGTCTGAGGTAATCCAGCAGGTTTTAAACTTCTTTAGTGGTTTGGTAGGGGATGGAGCTACTCCAATAGTTCATGTTGTCCATCATATGGTGACCTAGCATGCTGCAACTATGGCTCTGCGATTGGATGTAGCTTTGGAAATAGGTATATTTTCTAGATCGATAATAGGCCCGATGATGACATATCATAAATATGAGCTCTTCTGTAAGTTTGTAAAAATGAGGCCTCTTGTGTTCCATGGATTAGAGTCCGAGGACGCTTATGAGTTCATCATAAACTGCCATGAGAGACTGTATATGATGGGTATTGTGGAGAGTCATGGTGTAGACTTTGTTTTGTTTCAGTTCCAAAGGGATTCAAAGATATGAAGGAGGGAATTCATGGAGTGGAGGCCTACTAGAGTGCTCCCTAAGACGTAGAGTCACTTCTATCAGGTCTTCCTTGAGAGGTCTGTCCCCTGGACTCTAAGGGACAGAAAGAAGGATGAGTTCACAAATATTGAGCAAGATAGTTCATCTGTGGCTGATTATGAGACTTGTTTCCAAGCTTTAGCTCGTTATTCTTCTCAATTGATTAATACGGAGGAAGAGACAATCTGCTGCTTTGTGAAAAGTATGAATACAGGGTTGCAAATAGCATCTTTAGGTATGTCATTTCAAGAAGTTGTGGAATTTGTAAAGAATGTGGAAGGGGTAAAGCAAGAAAGTCAGGAAAGGATGGCTTTGAAGAAGCCTCAGTCTGGATGTGGTTACACTGGTCAGTTCACAAAAAGTCAAGGTTCACAGGGATACCCTATACACCCCATTCATTCAATGACTCTGATTTCTTCTGGGTTCACTCAAGGACTAGTCAGCCTGCATCAGACTTTGGTGGGTATATTTCCCAGTTGACTTCAGCACAAATGACCAAGTTTTGATTGTGCCTGCTTTGAGTGTGTGACGTGTTAGGATTTTAAGGCATATTCCATACCTTTTGATGAGGATTCCTTGTAGTTCTTGAGCATTTTTAGTATGATATGATGCATTTTGGTTGAGTTGTAGATATAATGGGCTAAGTACACCACAAGGATGAAAAGGTCGGCAAAAAAAGCTCATTACGAGTCATTGTGAAAGATTATGAGATGTGGTGTCAACCAAAGCTAAAGAATAGAAATAAAGTGGATACAGGATTTTAAAACGACCACCAAAATGGTCCGTAATGGTGGTCATTTTTAGCCATAAATGGTCATTTTTGGGGTCATTTTCAGAAGACAGAAAATGCAAAAAAATAGCAAGTTATAATGCCTCATAGAACGGACCATTTTGGCTAATAGCGGTCTATTTTGGGGACCGTTTTGGCTTCCATTTTGAGTCCAAAATGAAGGTGAATGAGGTAAGTTATCAGGGTGCGAAGAACAGTTTGTTTTGAGCAAGAATGGTCTATTTTGGTGATCGTACGGGATGACACACATGTCCTATCCTAGCCCTTTTAGGATATGATTCCTACTCGCCTATAAATAGCCTCCTTGGGTTATTTTCTGAGGGATATCAGACGCTACTATTTTTTTATGCTTTGTATTTGTTTTGAACAATTTGAGCGCTACTTTGCATGGGATTTCAAGAACCTCTTTTGGTTTTCAACCAATTTTGTAAGTATGTTTCTTTTGATTTATCTTATTGTTCTTATTTCTAGCATGAGTAACTAAACTCACCTCCGGGGTGGTGAAGCTTTTCAATAGGTGAAATATAGGGCTAAAGTATCATAAAAGAATTGAATGGTTTATTGGATGATTTATTAACTCTCTTTATAATAGTGATTAGCGGTTGCAAATGTTAGTCCAACGTCGGTAATCTTAGTTTGTGCCCGGAAGGGTCGATTAGGATTGGAAAGAGTTAATCAACAAGAACTCAAGGCATTAACCCCTATTTAATAGAACAATGTAGTAATACGCTAGTTTTACTTGGTAAATTATGATCAGGTTGTGAGTACACTTCGTATATTTCAGAAAATAAGTGAAGGAAAGACCATTCTCACATTGGAAGATAAGGAATGGTTACTAATTGATCATTGCTCGTCTGTATCAAACTAGGATAGACTATAAAGGTACTGGTAACCCCTATACTTAGCCTATTACATGGTGAATCAACCCCATTTCATTCCAAACCTTGCTAATCCATTCATTTATTTACTACAAACTTTAGTTATAGAAAAATGTTTTACACAATCTCTAAGGAATAAGAATTGGTATAAATTATAGTAACTTTAAGGACTTAGAGTATTATATTTATTACCCTATTCCCTATGGAATTTGACCACAACCTAATATTTGGGTTACTATATTTGACAACAATTGTTTAAAATTGTAAAAAGGGTGTAATTTGAGCGTATAAAATTTTGGCGCCGTTGCCGGGGAATACGATTTTGAAATTTACTTGAGGAAATTCTTGCTTTACTTTGTGTCTTTTATTTATTCCATCACACTTGGTTTGTTTTTGTATTGTGCATAGGCCACCATGGCTTGAAACAACAGGAGGAACCAAGGTAACAACCAGGTCCATGCAGTGAATGTAGACAATCCATTCCATGATGAGCATGTGAATGTCTTCGCAGAAGAAGTGCCTGACTTCCACTATTCCAGTTCCAACGTTCCTCCAAGAGTGGATACTGCCACTTTCAAAATTGAGCAAGACGCTTATGCTATGCTGAGAGCGGTTGGTCCATTCTTAAACTGTATGGATGATGACCCACATGAGCACCTGAAGAACTTCATAGATATTTGTCAAACCTACAAGAAGAATTATGTGTCCGACTATGCCTTTAGGTTGCAGTTGATCAAATACTCATTGACTGGAGAGGATCGCACTTGGCTAAACAACCTTATTCCAAACTCAATCCATACTTGGAATGAGTTGGTGACCACGTTCATGAAGAAGTGGTTCCCCCTAGAAAGAAATCTGAGCTCAGGGATAAGATATTCTTCTTTAAGCAACTTCTGGGAGAGAAATTATATGAGGCTCAGGAGAGGTTCAAACAGTACCTCCAGTGATCTCCAGGTCATGGGTTTCCTAATCACATCATAATAGAGAAGTTTTACACGGGGTTCGACCCCATCTGTCATGACCCAATTTCTTGGTCATGATGGCACCTACAACCCCCAGTAGGCGAACCAATTCCCGTAGCCCAGGACAGTTAGTAATGGGCTACTATCTAACAAATAAGCGGAAGAATAGTTTAATAAGCAAAAGTAAGGAAACAAGATGAAGAGAATAGATAACAGGAATATATATATACATATGCGGAAACTAAACCAAACCCCAAGACCTGGTATCATAGTATAGAGCAAGAACTACATATAAGGAATACAAACGATCCAAAACAACATATACAGATGTCTCCGAATGATAATAGAGTACATAAAGCAAAAGATAAACTAAATCTAAGCTCCGATCGCCAAGAGCTCACCCTCAGTCTGAAGTAGTCCCCAACAGATCTCCAAGCACGAATCACAGCGATCTAACGGTGATGGCCCATGCTAGGGTCTGCACCAAAAGATGCAGGGGGTAGGGTGAGCACCAAATGCGAAGCATAAGGTACCTAGTAGGTATCATAGGCCGACTGGGCACATATAAGATAAAAGCGTAGTAACAGACAGAATAGAAGCAAGTAGTCATAAAAATCAACGAAAGGTACACAAAAATTAGCCCAGAGGGAAGTCAATCAGAACTACATGTGAGGCCAGCAAGCAGAATATATACACCATAGGCACATGTGAAAGTAAGAAACAACGCACCTGGGGTCCTTGCAATAACAGTGTATACATAATAAGTTACAAAATGGACAGTATACCGGTAACCTCAAGTGTAGGAGGAAGAGAGAAAGAGTAATGATAGGCATGCTCAGAAACAAGAATCAAACTCAACTAATCATATCAATCTCAAATCCAGAAACTAACATCCTAGCAGTAACCAATTTCATACTTAACTGTAACAGGGAATAATTCTGTAAGTAAATAGCAAGAGTCTACCTACAGTCCCCTGGCCTCCCATACAACCAAGGAACATAAACAAGTGAAAACAAACCCTCTGGCATCCCATACTACCGAAGCGTACAATCAACAAACAACAAACAAGGGTGGAGCCTCAAATAATGAAAGATATGATGCATGAAGATCTCAAGTGAAATGGTATCTCTGTATGTACCTCCTCCAGTGCCGATCCGGCCCAGCAGGTAGGTTCCATGGAAGGACACTGCCCGTATACCTCTACTCCACCGTATAAACTTCCTCCGGCACACGCAGCCCGAATCCTCAGGCCCGGATGGCAAGGTCCATGGAGGTCCCCGACCCCATACTAAAACTCAGTATCAAAACATGTCATCCGGAAGCAAGTCTGGGTTCAATATAGAGACCCAGTCTCGAATATGCATGCCCAGACCCTGTCCAGGACTAAAGTAGTAGGAAAATATCTCAAAAAAACCCTCTAAGGGTGCCCGGGCATAATCGGGTCTAAACAGTAGAAAGTCATCTCAGGTGCTCGGTCCGACCGAGGCTAAAATAATCTCAAGTAGCAAGAAAACTCAACTAGCACCCCGGCCTTGCCGAGTCTAGCGTTAATCGTAAAACTGGTGATATAAATCATAATTTTACCTTCTTTTACCCAAGAATATTCACAAGTTAAATCAAACCATTTCCAATTCATTTCCATCAAAAATGGGCCCCCGGGGCCATGCAAGGTTTAGAAAATAGTGCCAGTAGGCCTGAAGCCAAAACCTGTAGTAAAACATGGATAAAAACCTCTTTATATGCATGAGAAATGGTATGATCCAAGCACAATAGCTGCCCAGCAGCTCACAATCAACCTATCGACCCTGCACAGGCCCACAGCTACTCAGCAAGCATAACCAGCCTAGAAGGATAATTCTATGCCCGGGACTCGCGGACATTCCCAATATCCCACCTTCTATGTTCCAGAGTCAACAAGGCCTCACAGGACCACAAGGGTAAATAAAACATATCGGCAAGTACTACTAGCAACAGAGGAACAAAAGTAGGCGGACATGAATAAAGCGGTCAAGGTCTGTGGTACCAACCTAATAATCCAACCCAAGGATGCCAGCTAGTACGATTTTATCCGATATATGCTAAGACTAGGGAGTTTAAATCGTAACCTACCGGTCGTCCGATGACAAGCTGCTAGAACGACGATGTCCAAGCTCGAACCGCTCTGAGAAGCTCCAAAATGAAATCAAACTCAAATTCGGTCTTGAATAACTTGACATGGATAATTGATTTCTTACGGTGATTTAAAAGAAACTCCAACCAGCCATCGAATCCCCTCCCTACCATAACATATCTATACGTGTAATATCTATATAATTCACGTGTTAGTGAGGAATAACAAAAGGAAAAGGATGTTGGATATATGTTTATATCAATGGAAGGAAAAGATAACTCCAACCTAACCTAACATATATGATGATTGTGATCAATAAATGGGTGTAGTACCATTCGGTTATGTCATGCTAATGAAATACTAAGTACACATAATTTAATGACACCTACTGAAGCAAGCATTTGTTGTATACTCCCACCACTTCCACGTGGAGGGGAGGTGTCCGTACCAAAGTAATTCTATTCCATCGCGAATGTATTCGGGTAATGCATAGAGTCGTGGTAAAATAAATAAAAATTTCCAAACATATCATAATTGATAGAAAATTATTTCAAATAAAACCTACTATGTTATAATAATAATTTTCAACGTAACTAAGTTTACTATCTCTGTTAAAATATTACAATGTGTAAAAACCTTATAAAATAAATACGTACACAATTATATCATAACAAAAGTATTTTTCATAAGCATTTAAAATATTTTAAAAAGGTAATAAAAATATAACTTTTTACCACATTCAACTTTAAAATAAAATATTTTCAAATACGCGCGATGCTAATAAAATTCTTAAATGTAGGTTCGCAATTCACCATCGCACGATTTTGATACTCAGCTCCTAAGGCAGGGAATTGATCATAATGACTAATCAAATGGCCAGGGCACCGAACCACCGGTCCTAGCAAGCCATAAATGACTTGGGGCCGCTACAGAAAAGCTCTAATGATACAAGAAAGGCGAAAACGCATAAATGACCGGAAGGGTCATTACACCATCTCTCAGTCTATTGCAAATAATGCTACTGAGGGTAGTTTCATGGACAAAACCTTTACCAGAGTCACTCGAATGATGAACAAGTTGACATCTCACAATCAAGCGTGGCACTCAAGCGGATCAAATGTTGGGTATATATCTCCATCTCTGGATAATTTGACCAAAGAAAATCTTGAACAAGATAAGCCTATTGCATGACTTTCCACTAGCCTAGAGTTCCTTAACAAAAGACTATTAGATGATGAGACCAAGAAGGTAAATGTAATTGAAAGAATACCCCTACAGAAAGCATAGGTATACAATCCGAAGAAGGAGAGATATACAAATGCACAAACTGCACAGGTGGAAGGTGTGAAATACATCAACAACACTCAGGGTCAGTAAATGTATCATGGGCAGATGTACAACAATCAACCACAGTGGGCACCACAATAGCAAGCTCTCGAGTGGATTTTGGCAAATCAAGAGAAGGCTAATATCATAACAAAGAACCTGGCAGAAGTGGTAAGCTCCCATATAGCCTCCATCCAGAAGCTAGAACAACAATTCAGAGATCTATCAAGGGAATAAAATCCTAAGTTAAAGGGTTAGCTTCCAAGTAATATTGTTGCTAATCCAAAAGGTGGTGGTGGGACTGCACATTGTATGGCCATTACCACCTGAAGCGATCAGACTATGAGAGATGATATTGTTAGGTTAGATAAATTAGTGGAGGAGGCAGAAGTAGAGACACTAATGCCAATCATTGAGAAGGTGGTTGAACCGGTCATATAAAATGAGAAAAGACCAGTAAAAAGGTTAATGCAGAGGTATACATGTCCTCTACCTTTCCCACAAAGGTTGGTAAAAAAGGTAGAGAACTCCATATGTCTGAAGTTCTGTAATCAGTTGAAGTAGCTATCCATGAATATGCCTTTCCTTGATGCATTCCATGAGATGCCTGAGTTTACAAAATATGTGAAAGAGTTGCTCAAAAAAAGGAATAGGTCTGCTAAGGAGGAAGATGTACAAGTTACTCATCAGGTGAGTTCTATTATTTCTAAACTTGTAGTTGAGAAGAAAGCATACCCAGGAGCATTCACCATACCATGCACTATTGGTATGCGGGACTTTTACAAGGCACTGTGTGATAATGGTACAAGTATCAACCTTTTTCCCCTTGTAATCTACAAGCAATCCAGACTCGGACTTCCCAAAACCAGTATGAGGCTACATATGACAGATAAATTAGTGCAACAACCTGTGGGAATTATTGATGATGTGGTGGTATGAGTTGGAAAGTTGAAATTGCCAGCCGACTTTGTGATCCTTGATTGTGCTATGGATAAAGAGATTTCCATCATCTTGGGATGACCATTTTTAGCCACAGGAAGAGCATTGATGGACTCATAAAAAAATGAAATAAAATTCTGAGTTAAGGATAAGCAGGTCACCTTCAAGGATAACAATGAGATGAGCCTACCTAGCAAATATCACAAGATTTTAGTGATTAATGTTATAGAGAAGGAAATGGTTTATGACTCAGCTGCAGCTGCAGCTGACCAGAGCACCTAGGGCGCTGTAGGTAAGTACTATTTCCCTTGTTTTATTCTACTACATTAGGGATAATGCATGGTTTTTGAGTTGGGGTGGGGCTTGTCTGCCCTTGGGTTTTTCTTGCCAAATTCTTTAGAATAGGATGTGTTATTTGTCTAACTTGAAGAAAACTAGGATGACTTAGGCAATACTATTTTGTAAATAGAATCATGTATTTTTGTTGTGAAAAAGTGACCCCTCCCCAAAAATTTGCTAAGTATGTGCACTAAATAGAGATTTCTGACTTGTTTGGCTCTGACTATGACATAGTGATTATTAAGGTTAATGATTGCACTAAAGCTAGTATGTGCATTGACTTGGTAGTTAACAGTTGAAACTATATGCCATTTGTGATAGAGATTGTATATTCCATGCCGCATTGTGATGTCTACAACTTGCCCAATGTGTGTACAACGCAAAATGAGGGGTGTTGAATCTAGAAAATAATTTAGGCATTTCTTTGATTAGCCTATTTTATTATTCTTTTTACTTACCTAAAATGTGATCCTAGTTAGCTCAGTTGAGTCTTTAACCTATTCTTTGGTAGCCTTGTTTAAAACCTATCCCTTTTGTTCTAATCAGTTTGAAGTGATCCAAATAACTCCTAAGTATTTTTAAAAAGAAATATGCAAAGTCGGAGAGGAGTAAGAATCAGGGAAATAGATTAAGGAAGGAAGCATTAGAGGAAGACTAAGGGTACGCAAATAGCCGTGTCAAAAGTAACATGGAGCAAAGAAAAAAAGAGAATTAATAATAAATTACTTCTTTCCAATGATCTGTGAACGCGTTTAAAAGGCGGTGGGTGAACTATGAAAGCAATGGGTATGAAGGAAGAGGAAGAAAAAGGATAGTTTATAGAAAAGGGAGCCAAAAAAGAAAGAAGTTGTGATGTATTAAAAGTGCTTAGGGAGGATAGAAACTATCTAAACCAAATGATTCTTACCCGTCCCAAAGCCTACATTATAACCTGTAAAGTGCTACTTGATACTAGAGTTGACATTTCCTATATTAGTAGAGTATCACACTAAGGGAAAGCTTATGGTTCATCTTATGTTGCATGTGAAGTTCATTATGAGTGTTTCTCTCTTCTCCTTCATCTCAAGTCCTTTTTAAAATAATGATTAACAGTGTGCGGGACTTTCTTTGGTCTAAGTGAGGGCACATGGTGAATACTGATTGACTACAAGATAAGTATGAGTTCACTACTTGCAGGTGCAATCATTTCTTGATAATAATGATATCATATGTGGATCTGTCAGTGTCAGGTCAAGGTTTGTGTGCACTTTGGTCTATAAAAAGGGGTGGGAAGATTGATTTGAAAATATTCTAGTTAGTTAGTTAATAGAACTGCTGTAGGCATCCCGGATTTCTAATATTTGAACGTTGTTTAGCGCTTTGTGAAGTAGTGTTAGTGCAGTTTTGTTTTGTTTGCTTGAGGATAAGCAAAGTCTCTAAGTTGGGGTTGTTGATATTCCGGGATTTTAAGGCATATTCTATACCTTTCAACAAGGATTCCTTGTAGTTCTTGAGCATGTTTAGTGTGATATGATGCGTTTTGATTGAGTTGCAGGTATAATGGGCTAAGTACACCATAAGGATAAAAAGGTCGGCAAAAGAGGGTCATTACGAGTCATTGTGGAGGATTACAAGCTCTGGTGCTAACCGAAGATAAAGGATATAAATGAAGTGAATACATGAGGTTAAAACACCCACCAAAATAGTCCGTAATTGTGGTTGCTTTTAGCCATAACTAGTCATTTTTGGGGCATTTTCAGAAGATAGAAAATGCAAGAAGATAGCTAGTTATAATGCCTCATAGAATGGACCATTTTGGGGACCATTTTGGCTTCCATTTTGAGTCCAGAATGTAAGTGAATGAGGGAAGTTATTATGGTGCAAAGAATGGTTTGTTTTGAGCAAGAACGGTCCATTTTGGTGACCGTACGGGATGATCCGAATTTTCTTTCCTAGCCCTTTTAGGATATGATTCCTACTCGCCTATAAATAGCATCCTTAGGTTATTTTTTGAGGGATATCAGATGCTACTATCATTTTACTCTTTGTTTTGGTTTTGAACGGTTTGAGCACAACTTTGCGTGGGAATTTAAGAACCTCTTTTCGATTTTCAACCAATTTTGTAAGTATGTTTCTTTTGATTCATCTTATTGTTCTTGTTTCTAGAATGAGTAACTAAACTCATCTTCGGGTTGTGAAGCTTCATAATGGGTGAAATATAGGGCTAAAGTATCAATATAGAATTGAATGGTTTGTTGGATGTAATTAACTCTCTTTATAATAGTGATTAGCGATTGCAAACATTAGACTAATGTCTAAAATCTTAGTTTGTGCCCGTAAGGGTTAATTTGGATTAGAAATAGTTAATCAACAAGAACTCAAGGCATTAACCCTTGTTTAATAGAACTACATAGTAATACGCTAGTTTTACTTGGCAAATTATGATGTGGTTGTGAGAACACTTCGTATATTTGGGAAAATAAGTGAAGGAAAGACCATTCTCACATCAAAAGATAAGGAATGGTTACTAATTGATCATTGTTCGTCTATATCAAACTAGGATAGACTGTAAAGGTACTTGTAACCCCAATACTTAGGCTATTACGTGGTGAATCAACCCTGGTTCATTCTAAATCTAGCTAATCCATTCATTTATTTACTACAAAATTTTGTTATAGGAAAATCTTTTACACAATAGCTAAGTAATAAAATTTGGTATAAAGTGAAGTAACTTTAAGGACTTTGAGTATTATATTTCTTACCTTATTTCTTGTAGGATTTGACCCCAACCTAATAGTTGGGTTACTATATTTGACAATGGTTGTTTACACTTATAAAAAGGGTATAATTTAAACATATCAGTGTGGTGATTTTGGTCACTTGAGGAGGAAATATCCTCGGCTTTGGCAGGCATATCAGTAGCAGGCTCATAGTGCTTTGGTTCTAGTTGGTAAGGGAAATAGTTATGACAGAGATCGTTCATAGGGTGGGTGAGGCGGTCACACTACAAGTAAGGGTGGTAGAGAAGGTAATCATCCCAAAAGGGGTGGTGCACATGCAGGAGACAAAAAATCATTTCTATACTTTCCTGGTTAGTCTAGAGGTAGAGGCTTCAGAAGTAGTGATCATAGGTACTATTCTTGTCTGAGATCGTAAGCTTCATTTTTGTTTGACCCTGGGTCTACCTTTTCTTATATTTCTGCTGGTTTTGTTGAGATCTTTTATATGTTATGTGAATCCCTTGATTTTCCTATTATTGTATCTACTCCGGTAGGGGATTTTGTGGTGGTGGATAGGGTCTTCTGGGCTTGTCCTGTCATAACCGTGAGCAAGAGATCTTAGCTGACTTAGTTATTCTTGACATGGTAGAATTTCATGTCATCTTGGGAATGAGTTAGTTGTCTCCACATCATATTATCCTAGTTTGTCATGCTAAGACAGTGGCTATGGCTATACCTGGGTTGGACAGGTTAGAGTTGGAGGGTAAATATAGCCCAGCTCCAATGAAATTTGTGTCCTTCCTTCGTGCTCAGAGTCTGATAGGGAGGGGGTGTTTAGCCTTCTTAGCCCATCTTTGGGACACCAGTTTAGAGGTCCTATCTATTGAGTCAGTTCTGGTAGTGTGTGAGTTCCAAGATGTGTTTTTTTGCAGATCTGCCTGGCATGCCACCTGCCCGGGATATTGATTTCTGCATCGACTTAGAGCCAAACACGCATCCTATCTCTATTCCTCCCTATAGGATTGCACCGGCTAAATTGATGAAGCTTATTGCTTAATTGCATGAGCTATTGAATAAGGGTTTTATCCATCCGAGTGACTCCATGTGGGGTGCTCCAGTCCTCTTTGTTAAAAGGAAAGATGGTAGTTTGCGTATGCGTATAGATTATAGACAGCTGAATAAGGTTACCATCCATAACCTGTAACACCCTAGAACTTTCAAGCCCAGACTTAGCGCAGAAAATCAGAAGAAAAAATAATTTTTTCAATTGTTAGCCAGAATCACGAGTCTGTTCCACAACCCGTGGAAGTTTCCACAAGTCGTCGACTAGACCCGTGGAATTAAATCAGAAGCTTAAAGATTTTCTCTGAGAACCATGAACTGGTTCTACAGACAGTGGAATAATCCACGAGTTGTGAACCAGGTTCATGAAACTCAGACCTAAGGCCTGACAGTTTCTCTGAGAACCACGAACTAGTTCCACGACCCGTGTAATGGTCCACGAGTCATGGAATAGTCTCATGGAACCAGAACTAAGGGTTAACATCCAGCCAGGATCCACAACTGGGATCCATGACCCGTGGAAGTTTCCATGAATCGTGGACCACACTGATGGAATCCATTCCAGTAGCTCAATTTTCAGGACCAGGAACCACGATAGGGTTTCACGAGCCATGGAAGCTTCCACGAGCCATAGAACCCATCCGTGGAACTTGAGTCACGAATTTCAGCAATTTTTCTTTAAATTTTCCAGGGGCATTCCATACTTTCCCCACCTCTTTCAATGCCTAAGATACGACTTTTTGACTACCCTAAGCCTAGTTTATTAGTCAAAAACTACCTAAAACATCTATTCTCCTAAAATCATCAGACTTAGAAAGAAAAGAAACAAGAGTGGCGATAGTTTTCTCTCAAGAACAAGGAAAGGTCTTCTTCAAGTTCAGCCCCAAAATCCAAAGGATTTCTCCGTAGTTTCTTTACTAGGTATGTGTGATTTCACTAGTGGGTTCCTTTCACCCATTAGGTCCCTAGAATTCAGTCAGTTTCTTCAGTTTCTCCATGCTATATTTAGACCTAGGGTTTTGCGATTTGACTACTTTTTAGTTGAAGAACCTAGTGAGCTAATTCCTACTCCTACGGAGTCTTCTGTGGAGCTTTCTTCTCTTATGCAATTTCGAGTGGAAAAACTTCTGACTTCCCCCAAAGAGCTTAACAGTTCTGAGTAAAGCTCTTGAGTTTCCATTAGCCCTTTTTCTAATTGAAGGAAGAATGCTATTGAGCCAATCATTCAATAAAGAAAATAAGTAAAGAAAAAGAAAGGTGAACGAGAAGGGAATAAGCTCTCAAGCCTTGGAGGAGAGCAATCTCTTATGGAAAAAAGGCAATTGCCTGGAAAGATCCGACTAAGCCAATCTTGATTCTCTCTGAATGCTTCAAAGAAGAAGAGTCAGCCGGGAATCCAATTTATGCCTTTGCTTATCTTCCTTGCTGGATGTGGAACTCTAATCATCCTCAACTGGATAGAAGAACTTCGCCTTTCTTCTTCTTCCTGAAATGAAATGAAGAAAAAGAAGGTGCCAGGCCTAAAAGACTGGTGGAAAAAGCTTTTTTTGTTGAACTAAGTAAGTCTGTTTTCTAAAAGAAGTCATTTTCCTAAATCTTAGGGATTCATTGTAATTTTGTTGCTATAGTTTTCATGGTATTAATTACATGTTTTTTGGAAAATTAGTATAGTTTCATGTATAGAACTCAGAAACCCTAGCTTGTGTCAATTTCAATATTTCATAAATTATGCTTGCTAGGAAGCTTAGACAGACAATCATGCTTCAAAATTTGAATGACATATCTTTCAGTATTTGTATGTTTCATTCTCAGACGATTATCAGTATTTGAGCTATTCAACATCTCAGCTTGTATTTTTATTGCTTATATTAATCTGGAAGTAGACTTAGTACCAAGTGGACGAGGGGTGAAGGCTTAGTTGTTAGATTAGGCTGAGACCTTTAGTAGCAGTCCACAAGTCCTAGAACTACGGTGCCACCGTAGGTCAGAAAGGGGTTAGCTGTCAGATTAAATTGGTCACCTTTGTCCCTTGTGGACATCAGTTTAGTAGATCCACGTCAGACTTATTTGCACCCTTGGCAAGGTATGAACATCCTTCCATCTAAGGTTATAGTTTGGCCCCATAGTTCGCTCAGCTTGGGGTATGTCTGTTAATAGTATCTCCCACAGTCAGAATATTGCATTGACTATGTACTCAGTATCTCTTTTAGTATTCAGTTCAGCATATTATATGCATGTTAGTACTTGGTCATTGTATCAAGCATAGCTTTCAGTTTATGCTTCAGTATATATATATTTCCATGTTCAGTTATTATGTTGTTCAGTTTAACCCATATCCCGCATGCTCAGTACATTCAAAGTACTGACACATACTTTTGTGCTACATCATTTTATGATGTAGGTCCAGGCACTCATCATCCAGACCACGCTTAGCTCAACTTCCTGTCCTTACTCAGCAGCTTCATTGGTGAGTCCTCATAGTTTGAGGATGATATACATACTTTACTTTTTAGTTTCAGATTATTAGAGTTAGCTGGGGGCATGTCCCAGTAACTCGTATCAATTAGAGGCTTTTAGACATAGACTAGATTCATCTTGAGTTGTTAGTATTATTTTCAGTCATCACTATACTCTTTATATATGTTATATTCAGACATGTTTTGGGCTTTTCCCACATCATATATTAAACTACTTTTTTTGCTTCAGTACAGTATATGTTTTTGACTTGAAATTGTATAGATATGCCATGTCATGGGTTAGCTTGGGGTCACTTATGACACTAAGCACCATGTTGCATTTAGGGGGTAGCCTCGGGGCCTTACAAACATGATATCAGAGTATCAATTTTAAGTGTCCTAGGGTGTCTGAAAGTCGCGTCAAGTAGAGCCTTCTTCATGGGTGTGAAGCGCACCACACTTACGGGGGAGAAGCTATAAGACGTCATTAGGAAAAAAACTTCCCTTCGTTCTTTTCCAGCTCGTGCTATAGTGTGTAAACTATATTTAATCTCTTTCTAACTCCTGCTCTTCGTGTTTTAGAAAATGCCTCCCAGACAAGCCAACGCCAAAAATTAGCCAGCACCAGCAGCTCGAGCAGACCCATTGAATGAGCAAGTCACGCATGCCAAATTCAGGGTTGCTTTCCAAGTGCTTGCTCTGGCCATGACCGCACAGGTCAATCAGCAGGTTGTGGCACCAGCTCCACCTATGACTAACACTATTGCAGCAAGGATCCAGGATTTCACTCGAATAAACCCTCTTGAATTTCATGGGTCTAAGTCAGAAGAGGATCCACAAGAGTTTCTCGACGACATCCAGAAGGTTACAAGTATTATTGGTGTCACTCCAGTCGAGAGTGAAGATTTAGCCGCCTATCAGTTAAAGGGAGTGGCTTACACTTAGTACCAGTAGTGGAAGGAGTCTTGAGGTACCAATGCAGGTCCGGTGAGTTGGAATCTTTTCAAGACTACTTTTTTGGACCAGGTTTTCCTACTTGAGCTCAAGGAAGCCAAGGTTCAGGAATTTATTAACTTGAAGCGGAATGACATGAGTGTGAAGAATTATGCTCTCAAGTTCACACAGCTATCCAAGTATGCTCCAGGGATAGTAGCTGACTCCAGAGCTCGTATGAATAATTTTATATCTGGGTTGTCCGATAATGTGGTCAGCGAATGCAAGACGTCCATGTTTATTAAGGAAATGGACATCTCCAGGTTGGTTACTTATGCTCAACAGATTGAGGAGGAGAAGATCAAGGAAAGGGAGGAGATAGTAAGAGGTCTAGGACATGTGACTTTAGCTACTCTCAGCAGAGGTCAGAGTGTGGTAACCGCTCTCAGTTCCATCAATAAACTTTAGCTAAGCTCCAACTTCTGCTAGTACCCCAGTACCTAAATTAAACAAGGATCAATAGGATAGAGCATCTGGCTCTAAGTCCCAAGGTACAATTCCTAGCGGGCGCACCCATCCACTGTGTAAAAAGTGTGGTAGGAACCACCAGTGTTAGTGCATAGCAGGTAGTGGGAATTTCTTTGGGTGTGGTAAGCCAGACCACATGATGAGAGATTGTCTAGCAGATTCTCAAAAGGGAAAGGATGTTCGCCCACAGAATCAGGCCATCTCTGCAGTAGCTCCAGCAGGTCCCCCTACTCAGTAGGGTGCCTCATCTAGTACAGGTGGTGGTCAGCACCAGAACAGGTTGTACGCTCTTCAAGCTCGACAGGACCAGGAGTATTCTCCCGATATGGTTATGGGTATGTTGCAAGTCTTCCATTTGAATGTTTATGCATTGTTAGATCCAGAGGCTATGCGTTATTTTGTAACTCCATATATAGCAGTAAATTTTGGGGTCATTCCAAAAATTCTCCCAGAACCCTTCTCAGTCTCTACTCTAGTTGGTGACCCAATTATAGCTAGACGGGTATACAAAAATTGCTCGGTCACAGTCTCCCAGAAAGTCACCTCAGCAGATCTTGTAGAGTTAGAAATGATTGATTTTGATATCATTCTAGGCATAGATTGGTTACATTACTATTATGCCTCGGTCGATTGCAGAACTAGGATTGTTCGGTTTTAGTTTCTAAATGAGCCAGCCTTAGAATAGAAGGGTAGTAGCTCAGTGCCTATAGGTCGATTCATCTCTTACCTTAAGGCCAAAAAAATAATTTCCAAAGGGTATATTTATCATCTTGTTCGGGTTAAGGATTCAAACTCCAAAACCCCAACTCTTGAGTCAGTCCCAGTGGTGAATGAGTTTCCAGAAGTGTTCCCAAAAGATCTTCCCGGAGTTCCTCCTGAATGGGAAATCAACTTTGGGATAGATCTCCGTCCAGATACTCAGCCTATTTCGATTCCTCCTTACAGAATAGCTCTAGTTGAGCTTAAGGAATTGAAAGAACAGTTGAAAGACCTTCTAGATAAAGGCTTCATTAGACCCAACATCTCTCCATGGGGTGCTCTAGTGCTCTTCGTGCGTAAGAAAGATGGTTCTCTCAGGATGTGCATTGACTACCATCAGTTGAACAAAGTCACAATCAAGAATAAATATCACATCACCAATATTGACGACTTATTTGACCAGCTTTAGAGTGCTAGTTATTTTTCTAAGATAGACCTCAGATCCGGCTATCATCAGCTCAGATTCAGAGATAAGGACATCCCGAAGACAGCCTTCAGGATTCAATATGGTCACTATGAATTTTTAGTTATGTCTTTTGGACTAACCAATGCTCCTGCAGCTTTCATGGACTTAATGAACAGGATGTTCAGACAGTATTTGGACTTGTTCGTCATCGTCTTTATTAATGATATCCTTGTTTATTCTCGAAATGAGGAAGAGCATGCGACTCATCTGAGATTTGTTCTGCAAACTCTCAAAGATCGCCAGCTATTCTTTAAGTTATAGTCTGTTGCTTTCCTTGGTCATGTGGTATCCAGCAAAAGGATCTGAATGGATTCTCAAAAAATAGAGGCAATAAATCACTGGCCCACACCCACCTCTTCGACTGATATCAGAAGCTTCTTGGGTTTGACCGGTTACTATAGGAGGTTTATTGAGGATTTTCATCCATAGCTGCCCCATTGACCAAGTTAACTCAGAAAAAGGTCAAGTTTATGTGGTTAGATGAGTGTGAGAAAAACTTCTTAGAACTGAAGACCAGGTTGACTACAGATCCAGTTTTGACTCTACTAGAGGGTTCATGCATCTAGGGTCGGCCTAGGTTGTGTCTTGATGCAGCAGGGTAAGGTCATAGCTTATGCTTCTAGACAGCTTAAGGTCCATGAGAAGAACTACCTGACTTATGAACTTGAGCTTACAGCTATTGTGTTTTCCCTAAAGATTTGGAGACACTACTTGTATGTTGTTCATGTTGATGTGTTCATAGATCATAAGAGCCTCCAGTATGTGTTCACCCAGAAAGAGTTGAATCTTCATCAGAGGAGATGGCTTGAGTTTCTCAAAGACTATAATACGAATGTGCTCTACCATCTGAGTAAGGCCAATGTAGTGGTTGATGCCCTCAGCAGACTGTCCATGGGTAGTATGTCACATGTTGCGGAAGAAAAGAAAGAACTAGTCAAGGATCTTCACAGGCTTGCTCACTTAGGAGTTTGCCCTATGGACACGACAGATGGTGGTGTGATAGTCCAGAATGGGTCAGAATATTCATTGGTAGCAGAGGTTAAAGAGAAACAAGACAGTGATCCCATATTACTTCAGCTGAAAGGTGCAGTTCATCAGTAGAGAGTAGAGTTTTTCTCCTAAGGAGGAGATGGCGTGCTTCGATACCAGGGCCATTTATGTGTTCCTAATGTGGGTGAGTTGAGGTAGCAGATCCTTATAGAAGCCCATAATTCCAGATGTTCTATTCATTCAGGTTCCATTAAGATGTATCGTGATCTATGGGAAGTCTATTGGTAGAATGGCATTAAGAGGGATATCGCAGATTTTGTGGCTAAGTGTCCCAACTGTTAGTAGGTTAAAGTAGAACATCAGAAACCAAGAGGTGTGACTCAGGAGATTAGCATTCCTACTTGGAAGTGGGAAGTGATCAACATGGATTTCATTACAGGTTTACCTCATACTCGCAGACAGTATGACTCCATTTAGGTGATAGTGGATAGAATCACTAAGTCAGCTCACTTATTGGCTATCAAGACTACAGACTCAGTGGAGGACTATGCCAGACTCTACATCAGCGAGATAATCAGGTTACATGGGGTCCCCTTGTCTATCATCTCAGATTGAGGCACTCAGTCTGCATCTTATTTCTGGAGATCATTTCAAAAAGGTCTTGGTACTCAAGTGAATCTCAGTATAATAATTCATCCGTAGACGGATGGTCAGGCAGAGTATACCATTCTGACCTTAGAGGACATGTTGAGAGCTTGCGTGATCCATTTCAAAGGTAGTTGGGATGATCATCTACCTCTCATAGAGTTTACCTCTAATAACAGCTTTCATTCCAGTATTCATATGGCCCCATATGAGGCACTCTATGGGCATAGATGCAGGTCTCCGGATGGTTGGTTTGAAGTAAGTGAAGCAGCCTTGATTGGACCAGATTCAGTTCATGAGGCTATGGATAAAGTTTAGCTCATCAGAGATAGACTAAAGACAACTCAGAGTCGTCAAAAGTCCTATGTAGATGTGAGGAGAAGGGACTTAGAGTTTGAAATCGATGATTGGGTTTTCCTGAAGGTGTCACCCATGAAGGGGGTGATGAGATTTGACAAGAAAAGGAAGCTCAATCCCAGGTATATAGGCCCTTACAGAATCTTGAAAAGGATTAGTAATGCGGCTTATGAGTTAGAGTTGCCAGCAGAGCTAGCAGCAGTTCATCCAGTCTTTCACATTTCCTTGTTAAAGAAGTGTATGGGTGATCCGGCATTGATAGTGCCTTTAGAGAGTGTGGCTGTGAAGGATAGCCTCACCTATGAGGAGGTTCCAGTTGAGATTCTTGACTGTCAGGTTCGTAGGTTGAGAAATAAGGAAGTCGCTTCATTAAAGGTCTTGTGGAGGAAAGGGAGCTACTTGGGAAGCAAAAGCAGCCATGATGGCCAAGTACCCTCACCTTTTTCCCTCCAGTTCAGTTTCAGTTTGAGGTAATAGTTCCTCTCCAGTTTCTCAATTTACTCTCATGTACTTCAGTCTCAGTATCATATTCCCTCAGCTATTCTTGCATTTTAGCATATTTTCATACTCATGGGACTAAGTTCAATTAGATATCAGTTTTTAGTACTTGTTTGGTAGGGATTGCAGCTCTTTTCCTCCAAACTCAGCTTTTTTAGTCTTCATTCGAGGATGAATGACCCCAATGGGAAGATATTGTAACACCCCATAACTTCCAAGCGCAGACTTAGCTCAAAAATTTAGAAGAAAAAATAATGTTTCCAACTTTCAACCAAAATCACGAGTCGGTTCCACGACCCATGAAAGTTTCCACGAGTCGTGGACTAGACCCGTAGAATTAAATCAGAAGCTTGAAGATTTCTTCTGAGAACCACAAACTTGTTCTACGGACTGTGAAATGATCTACGAGTTGTGAACCAGGTTTGTGGAACTCAGACCTGAGGCCTGACATTTCCTGTAAGAACCACGAATTAGTTCCACGACCCGTGTAATAGTCCATAAGTCTTGGAATGGTCTCGTGGAACCAGACCCTAGGGTCAACAACTAGCCAGGATCCATGAGTAGGATCCACGACCCGTGGAAGTTTCTATGAGTCATGGACCACACTTGTGGAATCCATTCTAGTAGCTCAATTTTCAGGACCAGGAACCACAACATAGTTCCATGAGCCGTGGAAGCTTCCACGAGCCATAGAACCCATCCATGGAACCTGAGTCACAAATTTTAGCAGTTTTTCTTTAAATTTTCTAGGGGCATTCCTAACTTTTCTCACCTCTTTTAATGCCTAAGCTATGGTGTTTTGACTATTCTAAGCCTAGTTTATTAGTAAAAAACTACCTAAAACATCTATTATCCTAAAATAATCAGACTTAGAAAGAAAAGAAACAAAAGAGGCAACAGTTTTCTCTCAAGAACAAGCACAGGTCTTCTTCAAGTTCACCCCAAAATCCAAAGGATTTCTCCGTAGTTTCTTCACTAGGTATATGGGATTTCACTAGTGGGTTTCTTTCACCCATTAGGTCCCTAGAATTCAATCATTTTCTTCAGTTTCTCCATGCTATATTCAGACCTAGGGTTCCTAAATCTTAGGGATTCATTGTAATTTAGTTTCTATAGTTTTCATGGTATTAATTACACATTTCATGGAAAATTAGTTAAGTTTCATGTATAGAACTTAGAAACCCTAGCTTGTGTCAATTTCAGTATTTCATAAATTATGCTTGCTAGGCAGCTTAGACAGACAATCATGCTTCAGAATTCGAATGCATATCTTTCAGTATTTGTATATGGCATTCTCAGACGATTATCAGTATTTGAGTTATCTGACATCTCAGCTTGCATTTTTATTGCTTAATATACAGTTGGGATTAGAATTAGTACCGAGTGGACAAGAGGGTAACGACTTAGCTGTCAGATTAGGCTGAGACCTTTAGTAGCAGTCTCCAAGTACCAAAACTATGGCGCCACCGTAGGTCAGAAAAGGGTCAGCTGTCAGATTAGGCTGGTCACTTTTGTCCCTTATGGATATCAGTTTAGTGGATCCATGTCAGACTTATTTGTACCCTTGTAAAGGTATGAACACCCTTCCATCCAGGGTTACAGGTTGGCCCCACAGTTAGCTCAGCTTGGGGTATGTTGGTTAATAGTATCTCCCACAGTCAGATTCATATTGTATTGACCATGTGCTCAGTATCTCTTTCAGTATTCAGTTCAGCATATTATATGTATGTTAGTACTTGGTCATTGTATCCAAATTAGCTTTTAGTTTATGCTTCATTATATATATATATATTTCCATGTTCAGTTATTATATTATTCAGCTTAGCCCATATCCTGCATGCTTAGTACATTCAAAGTACTGACGCATACTTTTCTGCTACATCCTTTTATGATGTAGGTCTAGGCGCTCAGCATCCAAACCGTGCTTAGTTTGACTTCCAGTCTGTACTTAGCAGCTTCATTGGTGAGTCCTCATAGTTCGAGGATGATAGACATGCTTTACTTTTCAGTCTTTACTTTTCAGTTTTAGATTATTAGAGTTAGCTGGGAGCATGTCCCAGCAACTCATATCAGTTAGAGGCTTTTAGACATAGACTAGATTCAGCTTAAGTTGTTAGTGTTATTTTTAGTCATCACTATACTCTTTATATATGTTATGTTCAAACATGTTTTGGGCTTTTCCCACTTCAGATATTAAAGTGTTTTCTAACTTTCCCACAGTATATGTTTTTGACTTGAAATTATATAGATATGCCATGTCATGGGTAAGCTTGGGGTCACTTGTGACACTGAAAACTGTGTTGCGTTGAGGGAGTAGCCTCGAGGCTTGACATAACCAGCACACTCTCCCTTGCATTATTGACTAGTTTGATCAGTTACAAGGGGCTTTATCATTTTTTAAGATTGACTTAAGTCCTGGTTACTATTAGCTAAAAATCTGGCCTTCAGATATTCCTAAGACAGCATTTTGGACCCGATACGGGCACAATGAGTTTCTGGTAATGTCGTTCGGGCTGACCAACACCCCAGATGCTTTCGTGGGTTTGATGAATGAAGTATTCAAGCCCTATCTTGACTCCTTCATTATAGTCTTTATTGATGATATTCTGGTATACTCTAAAGATAATAAGGAGCACGAGGATCATCTTAGAATTGTGTTGGGACTGCTGAAAGACAAGATATTGTATGCTAAATTTTCAAAGTGTGAGTTTTGGCTATCTTCTTTGTCTTTCCAAGGGCATGTGGTTTCGAAAGTGGGGTGATGGTAGACCCATAAAAAATAGAAGCAGTTAAGAATTGGGCTAGGCCCACTTCGGTGATGGAAGTCTGTAGTTTTGTGGGCTTGGCTAGCTACTATCGCTCTTTTTTTAAGGACTTTGCATCCATTGCTACTCACCTGACTCACCTGACTCAGAAATATATGCCATTTGTTTGATCAGAAGAGTGTGAAGGGAGGTTCCAAAAGCTCAAGACCTTACTGACCACAGCTCTCATCCTAGCCTTGTCGGTTGAAGGTAAAGACTTTATTATTTATTGTGATGCCTGACGGTCTGGTTTAGGTGTTTTGTTGATGCATGATCGGAATGACATTTCTTATGCTTCAAGACAACTAAAAGTGCATGAGAAGAACTACCCTACTCATGACTTATAGTTGGTTGTCGTGATATTTGCTCTCAAGATTTGGAGGCATTATTTGTATGGGGTCCGATATGAACCTGAGGCAGCAGAGGTGGATTGAAATTCTTAAGGACTATGATATCACTATCTTGTACCATGCAGGTAAGGATAATATGGTAATTGATATGCTTAGCAGGAAGACTGAAACTATGGGTAGCTTAGCCTACCTGAACGTTACTAGATGATTGTTGGCTAGGGATATTCAGGATCTGGCTAATAGCCTCATGAGGTTGGAAGCTTTTGAAAGGGATGGATTACTAGCATGTGTAGAGGCAAGGTCCTCTTTCCTCGAGCAGATCAAAGGTAAGCAGGTTGATGATGTAAAATTGAGCAGGATTTGTGTCAAGGTGTTGCGGGGTGAGGCCAAGGAGGCCATCATTGATGATGAAGATGTTCTAAGGATCAAAAGGTGAGTTTGTCTGCCCCATGTTGAGGAGTTGATTCCAACCATTCTTGCAGAGCCTCACAAATCCAAGTATTCCATACATCCTGGTGTGACAAAGATGTATCGAGACCTGAAGCAACATTACTCGTAAGGTGGAATAAAGAAGTATATAGTGGACTACGTGTCTAAGTGCCAAAACTTCCAGCACACAAACCTGGCGGTACACTTCAGAGGATGCCTATTCCGGAATAAAAATTATAGAGTAGCCATGGATTTTGTGGTTGGTCTCCCAAAGACCTTAGGGAAGTACGATTCAATTTGGATCATTGTTGACAGGTTGACAAAATCTGCACACTTTATCCCTTTGCATGTGACTTATAATGTAGCCAAGCTAGCCAAGATTTATCTAAATGAGATTGTTTGATTGCATAGGGTGCCTCTCTCTATTATTTCCAATAGGGGCATCCAGTTCACCTCCAATTTCTGGCAGAAGTTTCATGAAGAATTGGGGACAAGATTGGACCTAAGTACAACCTTTCACCCTCAGACTGACGGGTAGTCTGAGCGTATGATCAGATGTTAGAGGACATGCTTTGTGTATGTGTGATGGAATTCAGAGGACATTAGGATCAATATCTAGTGCTGGTGGAGTTTGCAACAGTTACCACTCCAACATAGATATAGCACCGTTCAAATCATTGTATGGGAGGAGGTATAGATTTCCAATTGGTTAGTTTGATTCATGTGAAGTGAAATCTTTGGGTACAGACTTGGAAATGGACTCTATGGAAAGGGTGAAGTTTATCCAAGGGAAACTTTTAGCCGCTCAAAGTAGACAGAAAGAGTATGCAGACAGGAAAGTTAGAGACATGCACTTCATGGAAGGTGACCAAAGTTTTGCTCAAAGTCTCACCCATGAAGGGTGTCATGCGATTTGGAAAGCGAGGAAAGTTAAGTATGAGATACATTGGGCCCTTCAAAATTCTTCAGAAGGTGGGGCCAGTGGCTTATAGGTTGGTTTTACCACCTATTTTGTTGGGAGTTCATCCGGTATTCCTTGTGTCAATGCTTAAGAAGTACCATGGTGATAGTAATTATATTATTCATTGGGATTCAGTCTTGTTAGATGAGAACCTCTTTTATGAAGAAGAGGCCATTGCTATCCTTGATCGAAATATTAGGAAATTGAGAACCAAGGAAATTGCATCTGTGAAGGTCCAGTGGAAGAACCATCCTATTAAGGAAGCCACTTGGAGATCGAGGCAGACATGCGAGATAAGTATTCCCACTTGTTCACTGAATCAGGTAACCTTTATTTTTCCCTGTTTTTCTCCTTATTGTTGTTCGGGGATGAACAATTATTTAATTGGTATCTAATATAATGACATGTTCTGTCGTTTCACTTAATTAAGGCATAAGAACCTAGCTAGAAAAGTCCTTAGGTGAGAATTGAAAATCTTGGGCTAGGGTGAGCTCAGACTAAAAGATAGTGTTTTGTGCCTTAGGTGTAATTCGTGTTTTGTTTATTGTTGAGTGGTAGTGTGGTATCTATTTTTGGATAGCCAATTGCCATAAAATCCAATAGAAAGTTTGGGGACAAGAATCAGAGTCATAGAACTCTGAATATGATAGTTCCTGCATTAGGAATAATTTGTGGTGTCTATAGAATAAAGTGTGTTACGAAATAGGGGTTTGAGAGCGAGAAAGTGACATTTTGGAAATTTCCCTCGTCGTGATGGAAGGACGTCTTATCATGATGATCCATCCGATGAGCTATCCTCATCACGATGATCCATCCGATGAGCTATCCTCATCACGATGATCCATCATGATGGAGAGCAATCCATCATGAAGAGATTACGCGGCAGTATACCTGCAATTTTCTAAGTCATTTTCCCTCATAACTCAACATGGTTCTAGAGATCTCAAAAGTGGTTTCTCCAAGAAAACTAAGGGAAACTCCATCATTTGAGGTAAGTAATCCATAGAACCCTTAATTTATTGATTAATTATCTTCCTTAGACCTTGGGGAGAAGAATTAATGGTGAATTTCTTGAAATTAAGCCCTAGAAGCATGAACTTGAGAAAGAACCCTATGGGTGGGTGTAAAATCACCTAGAATTTATTCTAAATTATCTTTTTATGAGTTCTAGCACTAAATTATTAGTTCTTAACATGTTTAAGGCTAGTGGAGAATCTTGAATTCCATAAAGGTGAAACCTTTAGGCTTAAAAATGGTGGAAAAGTTATGTACTTGATTAGAAACCTTGAGTTCTTGATCCTACATATATAATGGGTCTATTTAGTAGTTAATTAACCCTTGAGGAACGTTAGAAGTGTCGTTTAGCGGGTAGAATGATTGGATTGATTCCCAAAACCTGAAATGAAGGGTAAATGGCTAATTACTCTTATATTATTGCTCTTTCTAGACCTTGTGCATTAGGAAGAGCTAAGAAAGGACAAGGCAGTGGTGAACTAGCTTGCGGGTATTGTATCTTTACTCGAGGTAGCTTATGGTTTGAATTGGAGTTAAGACTCACCTTATTTCATGTTTGTAGTAAAATTGTATAACCTGTGATTGGTATTTGGACATGTTTGTATTGTATATGTTTTTTTTGTTGTGCTTGTATGAATAGGCTAAATGAATAGAAAGTGATAGGTAAGATGAAATGGCTAAGTATGAATAGTGTCTTAGGCACTGTGTATCTTTATGAGAATACGGGTCTGAGAACCTATCTATATAAATGTTGTTGATACATTTGATATGAAGCAGATATTACACCGATATGAACCTAGGGTCTCCTGCATGTCATGGCTAGTTGGTAGAAATAAGTCTCATAACATGTATGTACACTCTTTTACTTTATTTATATTATTACACTGCTTATTATGATGAGTTGGCTGAGAACTGAGGTGAGACTAGGAATATAGGATTTATGAGCAGAGTTTGATGGATATAGTGATAAGTGAGATAGTTGCTGAGTGTGATTACTCTTTTACCCTTTTGTGGTGTAATTCCATGACTTCTGAACTTGAATGGCTTTCTATTGAATTGACTTGAAAGATTATCTGTTGGTTGCTTATATGCTAAGTTTTGACGTTCTGTCACTTGATATATGTTTTATTTATTTCATGTTATATTTTTGGGTCGGCCTATGATACCTATCAGTACATAGTGTATTTTATTAATACTACCATGTGCTCTTTTTTTGTTGAGTGCAGACCATATTTAAGAGGTTGAGATGTGACCTCAAATAGAGTAGAGAGACTGACACCAGATCCAAGGGTGAGCACTACTTCTCAGGCTGTCATAGATCCTTCACAAGTTAATGTCCTTCTTTCGGATAATGGAACTCGCATATCTTATTATTTTTAGTGAATATTACATTTTAGACTACCTTCTTTTATATTTTATATAAACCTTGATTTATTTATGACTTCAGTGAAGTTTTATCTATCTCCTTTTAAATTGGTTAAGTCTTAGAGTTAAGGATTTTGAATTATTTGATTCTCCCATCGAAGGATTAGTGTGGGTGCCAATCACGATCCATTTGGATCGTGACAAGAAGGGTGTACAAACTGGAGTACAAACTGGACTTTGGGCTGTTTCAGCTTATATTAGATGGTGAATCAAGTAGTAGTTAATTGCACATAGGAGTATACTTATTACTATACAAGATAAGAATGACCTGTTTTTCTTGAAAATAAAGTACATGTCTCAACATTTACAGGTCTTGTTTCTTCAAGATGTATATATTTTGACCGAATGGATGTTAATCCTGATTGTTTCTTATAGAACTTTTTCTTTCTATTCTCTGTTATTTTAATCTCTTTTCTTCTAGATTAATCATAGACTGCAACAAACCTTAATTGCAAATGTGAAAGGTCCAATGATTGGAGTGCACGATCATGTATGCATTTGTCTTGTTCAAAACTGTGTTGTTGCTTATGTATTAAATAGAAAAGAAACAAAATGTACTTGTTGGGATGCATGATAATTTAATTATATTTAATATATAAGAACAAAATGGGGCAAAATGAAGTTGAGATACATGAACTTATAAGATCTTTGTGGAGTTACTTTCTATTTAAGATGATAGCAGACGTCAGTTTCTTCCTTAAATCAGATTGCCTTTCTTGACAGTAGTCATCACCTGTACAAGCAGATGATCGACAACCTATTCAACCTACCCTTTATACCCTTTACATAAATGATGTAAAGGTTCTTAACCCCAGTATTATTGGATAGTAAACTGTTGTTGTCATCAATAAACATAACCACATCAAGAATTTATTTCCGGTAGACCCTCCATGCCTTTACTTTGATATTTTGATTCCTGAAGTATCTTGTGTACTAGTGTTAAAATGTCATGAGAATTATTTGTAAATATAGGTTGTAACTGTCTAGATTTATTGTATCAGAATAGAAGATGTGTTGGGATAATTTATATTATATTCTTGTCCTTTCATTTCTATTAATATTTGTGTTTGTTGTACTTCAACTATCATATTATTTTGTGATAGTTATTATTCACGTACTTTTTTAGGAACTTCAATCATCCTTTATGGTAAGATTGTTGAAGTCTTATATTTTTTTCTTTAAGAGCTTATTCTTTTCTATTAAGCTAACATACACTTGATTTTGTACAGCTCAAGAATTTGAATATGAAAAATTTATCATTCAAGAAAGCAAGGGACAAGTTGAAGTACAAGATGACTTTCATTTTGTTAGGGATGGTTTACAGATGATATCTATGTATATATGTTGCAAATTGCCATCTCTCTTTTTAGGAGTTGATAAAGATCAACTTAGATGATATATCTTTTCTTTAAAAGTTCTTTGTATTGACGAAGGACTTTTATATGAATATTAATTATTTAATATAATTTTGGATGTGTCTCGGAATGACATAATATTTATTATTCAGTAGTATATTTTTTTGTAAAATAGTGAAAAGAAATTTGATCTTTGTAATTCTTTTACCATTGACTTTAATCAAATATTAAAATGATAATGAACGCCGAGAATTTGGTTGTTAAAAGTATTGGTGTTTAAACTAGCATACAATTAACGAAAGAAAATTTGCTCGCTAAAAGTAATTGTATAATTAAATTATTTATTGTCGTTACATATTTTTAATAATCAGATAAAAAATAAGTGAAGGAAAAAGTCAGTCGCTAAAAAGGACATGTAATACTGGAATTTATGTTGTCACTAAAAGTACTTATAACGTCTGAATTTCAATTCGATCATTAACTTTTAATGGTGAAACTTTTATTGACCGGCGACGATTGAATTTTTTTTGGTCGTTATTGACCTTTAGCGATCGAATTTGGACTTTTAACGATCAATTCGCCCCTCGTTAAAGGTCATTTTTCTTGTAGTGTAGATCAATTCTCCAAAACTAGCATTATCACCCTTATACCGTCATTCTTTTTACCACAGTGATCATCTAATATTCAATCCCACTGTCTGATACTAAACATGGGTAGTAACACAACTTTCTCATACTATACAGGCTTACATGTACTAGAAAAAATATCAAGGAAACACTAGTCCACTGAGAGTTAATGACAAAACAGTCGATCATAATCACACAATATTTCTAATTGTATCCCGCAAGCACATTTTCCTTTCACAACATCATTAGATTATATTTAGCCATAATTAGATGGAGATGAATTAAATTCAAATTAACCAATTAAGAATCTTAATTTAACCATTTAGGATAATCAATTTGACACGGTACTTTATTATTTAATATAAAACACCAATTTGCAAACTAATTTCCTATTTAATTGATTTTGAAGAAAAAAAAATTAATCAATTTATCACAATTTCCACAAAAGTCGTTTTTTAAATATTTATTTAAGATTAAAAATAATATAAATCTATATATTATGAGTATATAGATATATATATTTTATTCTTGAAAAATAGTAAAATGTCTTGGAAATATTTCCTGATTTTGGCAAAACAATTATCTTTAATTATTTAAAATTGAGAACCTCATCAATTAATTAAATAGTGAAGGGTAAAAATTGGGTGTAAACAATAGATATGAAATGATGCAAGGGAATTTAAAGGAGAATATATTTTAATTCTTTGCTTGATAGAGTTTGAGCACTCTCTTATTTGTGAGTGAGAGATGTTGAAAGTAACTTTTAGGTCAGGTCCACTCATAAGTTAATTGGCCCATTAGCCCATCAGATTGTCTTCCTTCTTAACCCTAACCCGCCCATCAACTTGTCTTCATTCTTAACCCTAATCCTTGTTGTATAAATACACCATTATGAGTGTAGAAAAAGAGAGTTTTTCCACCATAATAGACGGCTAGGCTTATCTATCCAAAACATATAAAAATAATGTGTTCTGCATCTTCTTAGGATATTTGAACTTTGGACAAAGAGAATTTATCCATTTGGTGAAGATTTGCAACGATCTTGATAGCTACAAATATGGTTTCACAAAGCAAAAACTTGTAAGTCTCCTAAACTAATATTTACCGATTGAAATATTACAAAAACAAATAAAAGTGACTTTACTAAGTTATTTCTATAATTTAGATAGTCATCCAAGAAATTAACTTCGTGAAAAATAAAAAAGGGAGATCGATTTGCCATTGTTGAAAATTATTGTGCAAATGATGACTATTAAACTTCAACTAAATATTTTGTTTTATACAACCTGAAAATAAAAAATAGATTTATGATAGTACTTCAAATGCTTAGAGCTTGTAGCCGAACATATAGAGATAGACATGGATACAAGTAATTTTACACGAGAATGGATTTTGATTCTAAAGTGATAAAGGATATTTTTGTAAATTGCTTTTAATTCATATATTGCTTAATATCTATACCACGGAAAAGGGTCAAAATGCCTTTAAACTGTGTGAAATTGAACAAAAATGTCATATGTTAATAGCTTGATACCAAATGCCCTTGCCATTAATACTTTATTCCAAAATTTCTCCATTGTTACTTAATTGGGTCAAAATTGCTTTTTTCTTAATATACATATTATTTTTTCTCTTTAAACACGTTTTTTCCTAATAGAAATATTATTTTTAAAAAATAAATTCTTGTTTCTTTTATTTCAAAATCTTTTTAACTAATAAAAAATTAGAAAGTAATTTTTCTTCTTTTTCCTTATAAAATAGGAGGGGAAAGGGTCAAAGATACCCCTATACATTCATTTATTAGTTAAGTTTGTCTGTTGTTATACTGGCTTAAAAAACATGTTATGAAATTTAACAAAAATACCCTTATTTTGAACAATTTTCTATCATGACTTCTTAAATTTCACATGACCTGTCATTTGAGTGAGGTGGATGAAATGTGGCATGCTACCTCATTGCAAGATCTGAAATTCACTGAACTTTTTTCGCCCAAAAAGATTGTTGTTCGAAATTCAACAATCCAATATACAATTGAATACCCAAATTAACTATAAATAAGATAAAATTTGAAACATAAGTTTCATATATCATAAAAAATATATAATATATCATAAAAAACAAACTTCAATCACCAATTTGTCAAAACAATAATAAATTAACTAACCCATTTTTCAATAATGGTGATTTGCCATTGTTTTCAAGACCCATTTAATTGAAACTCATTTTTTTAAAAATCAACCTACTTCATATAAATTTGCACAAAAACTGAAGCCTTTTTTTTTTCTCTAATTGATTTATTGAATTTCAGTATATATGTCTAAAGTTGAGGAAAATATATACTCGACCTCATGTCAAAATGTTTGAAAATTGCTCAAGTAAAAAATATTTGAAATAAGCCTTATCTCAAGGTCAACAACTCCGGTGAAAATGTTTGAAGTTGGCCAGATAAGCTATATCAAACGTCAGGTAAAAAAGACCTATGTTTATTCTTCATAAGACCATACTTTAGACATTTATATTGTATACTTTAGAATTTAATGAGACTTTCTTCATATTTATAATTACATTTTGTTTTAACCATTTTCATCAAATTTAATGAACTTAAATTATTAAATGCTTGAACACCGGTAACTTTTAACAAACCTAAATATTAGAACTGTTCAATATATACATACAAACTATTTTAAACCTACCCTTTAATATAAGATACCGTTTTTATCATTTTGCCAGTAAAGGGATCAAAACTATACTATGCATACTTACAAACTATTTTGACTCTATGTTTTTCTGTTTTTGTCTTTTGGTTTTAAAAGCTTTCCTTTTCTGTTACAGCTATGCAAAAATGCCAATCCATTGCATTTTCCAAATGTAGTGCCAACATCAAAATTTCCTCTTTTGTTAATATAGTGATATAGAACATGCAGGAAAACTATTTTCAATGTGGATAAAAATTCGACTAAGTGGTTAAGATAAAATTAACTTTCTTTGGTATTATTAATGTCATACCATGTAGTTATTTTTATTGTAATTTTTAATGATGGCATGCTTCAGATTAAATTGGTACTTGCATTTTCATTACAATTATGATTGAATAATTGTTCTGTTTTCTGCACTGTGTTAAGTAAATAGGAATGGATGGCGTTAGTGTTCACTTGGAACAGTCTCTGGTTTATTTGGTCACTTTAACTCATATCAAGGGTCTTATAAGTTTACACATTTTTGGAATGAAAGTTATGGGTACTCTCTGTTTTATCAATTTTTGTAAAGAAGTCTTAACAACTCATGGATCGTAGTTTTGCAGTTGAAGAACACTCAATATAAACATGGAAAATGACTCGAGATAAAATTGATGTTCAGCAACATGGTGTGAAAGTTAATTTTTAAACTTAAACTTCTAGTTGATATTTTGATATACTTTGTAGGATTTAGAAGTTTCATAGCTGGGAAGCATACTCAAATACTCTGTATAGGGAGGAGATGGAAGCATGTCATGACGGAAAGAGGGCTCTTTATTTCTTTAAAGTAATGATTGAAGCATGGTACTTACAATTCATGGTAAAGAGCGATTCTTTGTGTATGCTTGTTTTCTCGACTTAATTTAAAGTAGTCGTTTTAAATGTATATTTTGTTTTGATAACCATATGTGCAATTAGTTATTATTGTAGTTAATTGTCTACGTGTTGATGACATCGGGGATGCTAACTTTTGAGCATATCCACTAGGTTTAATTAGTTATTATTGTGGTTACCATTCTACCAGAATCCTAAGACAACTGAGGAACTCAATCCTAAGTCTAAGTCTTTTCCAAGGATGAAACAACACCTAAGCTAACCAGCAGGCTTAATGAAAACACTCTCTTTTTCTCCTCTACTAAACCTTTCAAACACTCCTAAGAAATAAATATGCATATACATATATATGTACTCAGACACACACACACACACACTCACTGTTTTGACCTCTTGTGTGCGGGTGCCGTTGCACGCCCTCCCTCCTTAATAGATCCGCTGGACTTGCACGTCAATCTTTGTAACTAGTAATTGACATATGGTAAAGATAGTGGTGCCTCGGTCAACCTTTGTATGGGAATAAATAAATGCAGGAATATATTGATCATGCATTACAACTTCTGAAATAAATAAATGCACAACTCTTAACCAAGTAAATGTTTGGCAAGTATCATCTTGTTCTTCATGTCCCAAACAATCAAGTTATCCAGGTAAATGACTTACTATAAGAAGTTTGTTAGCTACTATATCAAAAAAAATGGAAGGTTGTTACCTATTATTGATGGTCATTTTATGAGACTATTTGCTCTGTTAGCATAGTTTGATCCTCTTCCGTTAAACTTCACTGAGATATACCCATTTGTTCTTAGACTGATGTGCAAATTAATAAAAAGATGACGTAACTCTTGAAAAGGAAATGTTGTGATACTTCTTTTCTATGGAACTTTGTGAGAAATCTGATTAAGAATCAAACTGATTTAGTACCTGTCAAATTTTTGTTCTGTAGATCATAAATCATTTACTAAGCTTCTTAAAGGAATATACTTAACAGTGGCATTGAGGTATTTTATGTTTTATCAAATGAAACCAATATGCATTTAAAAGATGTTTTGGCATTTGTGTTATAAATAATTGTACCATCCAGAACTCCAAGGATATGGTCGTAAACTTGTTTCTTTAGCTTAGCATTTGAGTTATGTATCAATATGTGGTATTACTTTGTTTTAATTTCTGCAATTTCTTTTCAGTACTTCCCCCTAAAGTTTGCTCGGTCAATTTCACACTTAGCTGATAAGGGAACTTATCTGGAGGACTCAAGTGGACTGCGATGGAGGGTAACAGTGTGTAAGCAAAACGGTTCACTTGCTATCAAACAGGGATGGCCTGAATTTTCATCAGAACATGGTCTGAAATTGGGCAACTTCTTGGTTTTCCGCTATGTTCCATCCAGTCAGCACTTCATTGTTCAAATATTTGGAACAAGCGGTTGTGAAATGATCAACTTCTGCAGTGATACTGGAAAAGGAAAAAAAATAGGAAGGACTAATCCTGAAGCAACTACCCCCCTGCTTCAAATAACATCTGGTGCGTCAGAGTTTGAAAAGGTCACATACACTAGTATGATTGATAGAGATGCTCAAAATGATCAAGACGACGATAGGTTGTGCTTTCATTTGTCAAGTTTTGAAATGCCAACAAGAAAAGATCTTGCACAAGGAACTAGCAGTCGTGACAATAGAAAAGGAAAAAAAAGAGCAATGATTTATCCAGAAGCAATTAGGACTTCACTGCTGGGTCCAAAAGATAAGAAATCCAAAGAAGCATCTCAGTTTGGTAAGCTTTCTGTTTACAACAAATTGTTAGGATTCTTTTGTTTTTCTTGTGTTGTCTTGAATATACATATTAGGGCTATGTAGTTGAGGCATTGAGGGCTCAGCTAAAGCTTGGTATTGCTGACGCATGTTGAGCTTGACCTCTGTCTTGAGCTAGCTGGCCCAAATGCAGTCTCACGTCTAGAACATACCCAGTATAATCCCACAAGCGGGATATGCATATGGTTGTGTACGCCGACCTTACTAATATCAAGTATTGATTGTATTGAATGTAATTGATTGTCTTTTCTTATTGAGTCTTTGACTCATTGTATAAGTACACATCTCATGGGTTGTATAATAATCCAGAAATACAAAGGGAAGCAATTGCTACTGGGTCTAAAAAGGGAATCACAATTTTAGTCATTCATTTGGGACTTACTCCCCACTAAAATATCATGCTCTCCTTTCCTTGCTGGGTTGCTTAAATTTCGGTCTTACTGCATTTTCTTTTGTCATTGTGTACAAGAGTCAGGAGAAGAGTATGTGAATAGTAATGAAAAAGACATCAAAAGTGTGCCTGATGATTCAGGAGACGCACCATCCCTCAATGCAGACAGTTATTCATGTTTGGTGGAGGTTAATGGTCGAGATTTTCTGGTAACACCTTGTTTAAATCTCATCCCTTCCGTCATTTTTGGTGGATTGCAATATTATTACTAGTTGATGGATTCTATATGAATATTTATCAATACGGGCATGGACACTTCTGGAGTTTATATGAGTCTTTGTCAGGACACTTTTGGGCTTAAACAATGAAATTATTTTACTTTGAAAATAAGCATCTCAAAATCACACTGGACACACTATAACTTATTATTAATACTTAGATAATGTGTAATTATGTTTCAAGTTTAGCGCTTGCGAAGCAGGACATGCCAATAATGACATTTAAATCAAAAGTGAATGCTTATACTTGGCTGAATGATGGCATTTTTTTCAGGCATATTGCTTAGAGAATCTAGTCCCCTCTACGTTGCAATTAATTGATTGTACTTGTCTTTATTTCCCAGTTTGTGTATCCTTTTTTTTCTCTTGATGAATCTAGACCTCCTTTATGCTTGTGCAGGAATTACCAGAATCCTGGCAAAAACATTTACTGAAAAGGTCAAAGAAGGGAAGGAGGATTATTTTTCTCCGAGGACTGGATAAAAGAATCTGGCCTACCTTTTATCATGGCAGAGAAGGTTTTAATGTTTTGACTAGTGGATGGAAACAAATTACTGCAGCTTATGGCCTGAATCCAGGAGATGAATGTCTTTTTCAACTTGTAAATCAGCGGGGACGTATATTTGATGTACACAAAATCTAAAAGTCCACAAGTAAGATGCTAGAACTACTTGGAGCTGATTCGCTTAAGCAATTACAAGAGCTGATTAGTTGTTTACTGGCTGGTTCATATATTTTGTACTATCATTTTAAAGCTGCACTTTATGTGCAACTGTTTACGCTAATACTCTTCTTAAATTATCATTTCATCATAGACAAATTTGGGATTTGCGATCCCAGTTAAGATCGGTTCAAGATCATGAAAACCTATTCAAAAGTTTTCGCAATTCAATCATAGATTCGCAATTTGAGTCTAATTACATGTTTGTTTCACTTTGTTTTTCCGAGGTCCAATTTCAAGGAAGAATGAATTGCTTTTTTGTTAGGTTTTATGTTTTTTTCTATAACTCACATATGCACGGTAAGTCTATCCTATAAAGTGAAACAACAGAAACACAGTATTTAGACACTCCTTCACAATAAGAAAAAACATCAATATATCTAAATACCATAAGCTGCAACAATTCACAAGCTCAGGTCCATCTATCACACCTTCCCTATCACGGGGGCACACTAGCAATCAAAGGTGTGAAAACAGAAAATAAAATCCGATGACGGTCTTCATTATTCCTGTCCGGCCACCTTCTGTGTTCCCTGCTGATGATTCTACCAATGTGGCTATAGGTAAAACTCTTAGAGTTGATGCAAATATTGTTGTTACTGCATCCATGATGCTATTTTTTATTTTGAGGGATTGAATTCCTAGGCCTCCCTTATTTTTTTCACGAGTAACAGAATTGCAGGATACAAAGTGAAACTTTTTTCTTAATATCAGTTGAACCGCAAAGAAAATTATTCTCACAGGTCTCCAATTTATGGGTTATGTTGATAGGAAGCCTGATTAATTGCATTACATGATTTGAAGACTAATTAAAGCTAACTAGTATTGATGAGAGTAATCCTTTCGGCATGATTTAAAAATATTGTTTTCCAAACCCACTCATCCATTGCGAAAGTGTCAATGATAAACGGAAAATCAGCATTTGTGGGTTTGGAAGTAAAAAGTGGGAATTCCAGGTACTTTCCAAAGTTTCTTCCTTTCTGACACTGAAAATTGGCTAGGGCAAAGTTTTTTTTTCTTGTAGTGAGCATCTGGTGGAGAAGAAAATCTTTGATTTAGTATATAGTTGATTTTTTGGCTAGATATAAATGAGTAGCCCGGTGCACTAAAGTTGCCGCTATGCGCAGGGTCCAGAGAAGGGCCCGACCACAAGGGTCTATAGTACGCAGTCTTACCTTGCATTTCTGCAAGAGTCTGTCTCCAATGGGCAGATATAATGGCCATGAATTCGTTAAGGATGTCCACTATAGAATGGCATGTGGAAGTGTTAATGCAACCTGTTAGAATAATGTCATCAGTGAAGCGATGTGGTGCTGTTGTGGGGCGAACCTGCATGAACCCGCGAAGATTTCAACCTGCCCCGCCCTATCCCACCCGGCATAGCATAATTGAGTGATTTCAACCAGCACCACCCTGCCCCACTTAAATTTTTATGGCTAGATGAAATTAACTAAAAGGCGATTACCAGACTGATTTGCTTTCACTGTTAATATTTCACTGGTTAGAACTTGCCAATTTTATCTGTTTTTGTATTTAATAAAGTTGTTTTGTTTCTTAAATAAAAATTTTAAAGTGTCACAATACACATTCTTTTTTTTTTAAAAAAAAGTTTAAAACTATACAAGTATACCCCAACAATATTTATATGAAGAGAAAATGAGAATGTCCAGAGAGGCAGAGACTAATTACTAATTCTTTTTCAAATCGTGGTTAAGATGGGGTAATAAAAATTTAATGTAAACGAGCTAAAATATGAAAAACGAAAAGTTCACAGTATTTTGCAACATTGTTTAAGTAGATAACAAAAATTACTCTACGTATTACTTTGATGTAAAATGTCCTGGGAACTATAAGTTTGGAAATTAACTGCAATTGCTAAAGTAGAATACAAAAATCAACATGCAAAAATGGTAGCAAGAAAATAAGTTAACTATATTTAAACCCGCATAAACCCTCCCCGCCTCGCTTTAATTTTGATTTTTTTTTTCAAACCCGGCCGCACCCGCATTGCCGTAAACTCGCCTCGCTCCGCATAGCCTAAAACCCGCACCCGCACCGCCCCGTTGTCATTTCTAATAAGTTTTGTACGTGAACTATCACCAACTATTTATCAAAATATACCTCAACTATTAATTGTTGAGAAAAAGCTCAAATATACCTTCGAACTTTGACAGAAGGCTCATCTATGCCATCCGTTAAAAATTGGGCTCGTCGATGCCACTGTCGTTCAACAAAATGCTCATTCGTGCCCTTATTTTTTAACGGAGAACATATCTGATTTTGACATACTATTTGTACACGTGGCCAACAATAAAATGACCACATCATTAATTAAATCAGCCAAAATACAAAACACATCTAAATTAAAAATCTACCCATTCCACGCCCCTTTTAACCCATTCAACCCTTTAATCCCTCAATTGGAATTACTACAATTTCTTCAACGAAACTAGTGATTCTGCTGAAGATAAATTAGTGAACTGTAGCAGCTCATTTGGAATTGCTAGTGGACAGGAATTGGCCATGTTAAATGCATCAGCTGGAAATTTGATTCAAAAATTGACAGGGACAACGGTGGCATTTAAACGGAGTTTATGGATTGGCACAGTATTACTATCAAAGGGTGTTTTTCCGAGCAGAGATGCTAGAACTTTAAATGCTGGCTGTTATATGAGGTATTCAACATAGACATTGGCAAAGGAATAAAAAAGCAAGGACTTATCCGGAAGCAACTACCCTGGTTGAGCTGCTTCAAATAACTGATATAAATTAAGTCAAGAAAAAGAGTAGAACATCTGCTGCATCACAATATGGAAAGGTAACATATGAGCCAAATATTACCAACTTTGCAATAGACATTGTGCTGACACTGGGAAGGGACAATTAGTACATTTAGCTGTGTATGTGGATGAATCATTTTGTATGACTGATAGAGATGCTCAATATGATCAAGAAGATGGTAGGTTGTGCTTGCATTTGTCAAGTTTTGAAATGCCAGCAAGCAAAACTCTAGCAGAAGGAACTAGCAGTCCTTTAAAAGGTGACAATAGAAATGATAATCATGTTGAAACTAACAGAACCACATTTAGATGTTGATATCGACAACTTAAATTCAGAATTCCAAAGTTTGACGTTACAATGGATTTCTCAACAGTCGTTTGCCTGGTAGTAGCTTCTGATGGGAGTTTCCCCAACTTTGATGGCTCATTAGGGTTATACCAAGCTTTTGCAAATAACTTATTAGCATTTGGATCGAAGCCTTTATTTGTACGTTTCGTAGGGAGTGTCATATTTTATGGTGGATTCTGTGCCATGAACTCTTCAACCAGCTTCGAGGATAAGTTTATGGCACCAATCCATTTGACAGGAAGAATTAGCCCCTTCAGTGCACTTCCTTGGATGTCATATGGTTGACCTTCCTTTTTCTTCACTTTCGTAACATAACGGAGCACATGAGTTGCCTTCTTTTTCAAGGACATTATGTTCCCTTTATTCGGAAGAGGTTGTCGCCCATGTCTCCATGAAAAGAAGGAGAGAGGACCATATGTGTGAGTTATAGAAGAAAAAAACATAAACTCTAACAAGCAATTCATGCTTCCTTGAAATTGGACCTCAGAAAACAAAGTTAAGCAAACATATAACTAGACTTAAAAAGATTTAGTCTCAAAAAATTGCAGAAATTTATGATTGAGTTGTGAAAACTTCTGAATAGGTTCCTTATCCTGAATCGACCTTAACTAAGATCACAAATCCCAAGTTCATCTATGATGAAATTATAATTTGTGAAGAGTAATAGCGTAACAGTTGCACATAAAGTGCAGCTTCAAAATGATAGTACAAAATATATGACACAGCAAGGCAACAGTTAAATGTTGTTAAAAAACCATTAATAAAAAATTGGCATAGCTCCTATTTCATTCCCCCTGTAACTGCTTAAGGTGATCAACTCCACGAAGTTCTTTTGGTATATTACTTTTGGACTTTTAGATTTTGTGTACATCAAATATATGTTCCTGCTAATTTACATGCTTAAAAAGACGACAATCTCCAGCATTCAGGCCATAAGCTACAGCAACTTCCTCCCATCCACATGTCAAATCTTCAAAACCTGATCTGCTATGATAAAAGGTAGGCAAGATTCTTTTATCTGGTCCTCGGAGGAAAACAATCCATTTCCCTAGGTTTTCTGTTTCCGGTAAATATCTTCGCCAGGATTCTGATAATTTCTGTACAATCATAAAGGAGATCTAAATTCAATAAGAGAATAAAAGGATACACAAACTAGGAAACAAAGAGAATCTTAGCCAAGTACAAGCAATTAATTGCGACGTAAAGCGGACTAGATTCAATAACAACAAAGTAATGTAAGTGTTGATTCACATGATGAAACTAGAAAGCGAAAAAAACAATGTAAATCTAGGTCTTGCTTCACAACAAAATTAATGCTTCTATATGATACCTTCCTCTTTAGATTATAAAAATATTTCGTATTTGCAAAGAGAAACCTAACAGAATGTCTGCACACATAAGAGTTGATGGAAATCAGTCATTTGCTTTGATAAAAAAGAAGTATAACAAAGAGAGGTCTAACTAACCAACTGATTCATCTATTTAGAGAAAATCAAACCACGCGATTATTCAAGGACATCTGCAATCAGAAAACATACTCATTCTCTTTAGATTAAAAGAAACAATGCCATCATTGGCATGTCCTGCTTCGCAGGTGCTAAACCTAAAAAATAGTTATACTTGAATAAACTCAAGCAGTGTACATGCCAACGATATTGCAATCTCCCAAAATGATGGAAGAAATTAATCATATTCAAACAAGGTGTTCCCAGAAAATCTTGACCATGGACCTCCACCAAATACAGGCTCACTATTCGCATACTCTTCTCCTAAATCTTGTACATAACAACAAAGCTATAAGAAGTTGCTCTAAGCAAAGCCCGAACATGCAAATGGCTATGGGCAGTTGTGAAAAAGGAAAACAGAGTTAAATAAGTTGTAAAGAATGAAATAAAAAGCATACCGCTTATTGCTCTAGCAGGACAACATGCTTCTGTTGTTGTCTCCTCAAATAATTTCTTGACAAGTCACAAGATAAGGATGTCAACAAGTGAAGCTTAAGCTTGTAGCAATTGCTTCCTAAAGATTTAAAGAAGAAGAAAAGGCTTCTTTGTATTTCTGGATGAATGAGAATGAGTACTTATACAATGAGTAAATAGGGAAAGACTATTACGTAATCAATTCCTAATCAGTTACATTCAATACAATATCATTCTACTCCTACAATTAAGCTATTCATATCAATCAACACTTATCATCTTAAACTTATCCCTCCTGCATTAGAGCCAGTATTGAGTTGATTATAAGCTCATGCAAAGCCTCGGTGACTACGTTCAGGGGTGCTACCCATTTCTTCTCTCCAAAAGAGAAAGTGAAACTTTTAGAAACCACCTTAGTACCAACATAATTGTAACTTAGCCTGACGATTCCCACTTTTTAGAAACTTCTAGACTGCATTTGGGCCTGCTCAAGACTGAGGTCAACCTCAACATGCGTCAGAACTACCAAGCTCCAGCTGAGCCATCAGAAAGACATAGCCCTAATATGTATATTCAAGACAACACAACAAAAATGAAAAGATTCTAACAATTTCTTGTGAACAGAAAGCTTACCAATCTGAGATGCTTCTTTTGATTTATCATCTTTTGGATAAGTCCTTGCTATTTTTTTCCTTTGCCAATGTCACGACAGAAATTGATCATTTCACAACAGCTTATTCCAAATATTTGAACAATGAAGTGCTGACTGGCAGGAACATAGCAGAAAACCAAGAAGCTGACCACTTTCAGACCATGTTTTGATGAAAATTTATGGCATCCCTGTTTGATAGCAAGTGAACCGTCATGCTTACACACTGTTACCCTCCATCCCCGTCCACTTGAGTCCTCCAGGTAAGTTTCCTTATCAGTCAGGTGTGAAACAGATTGAGCAAACTTTGGTGGAATATACTGAAAAGAAGTTGCAGAAATTAAAACTAAGAAATACCATAGAATGATGCATAACTCAAATGCTAAGCTAAAGAAACATGTTTACGACCATATCCTTGGAGTTCTGGATGTACATATCCTTGGAGTTCTGGATGGTACAATTGTTCATAATACAAATACCAAAGCATCTTTTAAATGCATACTAGTTTTTGGACACGTGTGTTGTCTCATATGTCAAACAATTGAGATATTATTCAAACTGATATGTCTGATGAGTTATTCAAACTGAAGATAAATAATGAAGGCATGACATCTCAAATGCCAAGTAAAGGTTAGCAGAAATTTTTATATACTGAAATGGACAGACATAAGAATTCTTAGTAAGAGAAAGGAAGAGTTGTTGAAGTAGAGAAATCCTACAGAAAGAATTAAGAGACAACATATTTTACACAATTAAAGAAATAAAAATAGAACAATATGAGATTCTTAATGTAAGGTAGAATTTCCTCTATCATCTTTATTATTGATATTTCACTTGTGCATAAGTAAATAAATAAAGTTTTAACACCAAAAAAAGTTCAATATAATATAAAGAGGGTGAAAAATCAGCAGCTAGAAAGGAGAGTGAAGTTAACACTAAAATTATAACCCATTAATCAATGCTTTATTTTTTTAATTACTTCATTTTTGCTTTCTTGGTGACTCGAATCCATAATGGTTGGAGGTGAAGGGTGCTTACCATCCGAGCAATCACCTCTTATCCATTAAATGAATGCTCATCGCCGACTAATAGAAATAATTTCCATTTTGATTCTTGTACTGTTTCATTGTTCCTCTTCGACTCAGTAAAATTATGATCACATGTTATAATTCACCACATAGTATGTAAATGTTAGATCTGTTAGAATTTGTCCTAAATTTCCTACTTTATTTGAATTATACCATAACTATGTTTTACCTCGAAAAAGTTTTCTTGGTGGAAAAAGTTTCCTACTTGAAAATGATTTCTTCCATATTTGGTTAATTCTATCTTGGAGGAGAAGTTTTGGACTTTTATAAATAGAAACTCTTTTTTTTTTCAAACATAACACAATGATATCCACATCTAGTCATCAAAAAGATCTTGTTTAGAGGGAGATTTCTCTTTGAATAATTTAGATTTTATATTAGTTTCTTATCTGTAGGTTGTTTGACCAAACAATATTGATATATTATGATTATTTTAGTATAGTAGTCTGATAAGTTGGTAATCTACCAACTTATTTAGCTCGTAAGCATGGATTATTGTCTCAATATTGTGCTTATTAAATGGATTTTATGTCGTTTATCTCTTATGTGCAGGCATTCCTAGAATTTTGATGTTGAACAAGGATTTTATCCCAACATGCAAGAAAAGAAGGCAAAAACCTAAGTAAAGAGACAAGGAGAGAAGCAGAGTCAAACGAGAGCATATGCGAAGCACAGGAGTTCACTTGCGTCTCGCAAGTTGACCGCAAGTGGCAAACAGAAGGAAGGCTCAAGCGTTGAAGGTTGCATTGGAGTTTCAGAACGTAGGTGAATCGCAAGAGGAAACAGAGCACTGGAACGCTTGCATTGGAGTTTCAGAACGTAGGTGAATCGCAAGAGGAAACAGAGCACTGGAAACAATCTTCGGCACTTGCCGACCGCAAGTGAATCACAGGTATAGCGCAAGTGTCCCGCAGGACATTTTTGTACAAAACGTGCCATGTGTGTTTGGGGGGTTTTCAAGGACATTTTTGGGGATCCGTGTAGAGAACATTCATTCAGCAATTTTCAGATTCTATTTTTTCTATTGTAGTACTCCTGAGGACAGGGGCGGACCCACGTGGTGTCAAGTGGGTTCAATTGAACCCGGTTCATCCATAAATTTGTTGTTTATATAAGGATAATTATTGTTATATGCTAATATATGGAAGCATTTGAACCCCCTTGACACAAGCCTTGGGTTTGATTCAGCGTCCAATGGGTTCAAGTTCGCGGGGGCAATCCGACATCGAATCCCTTTGGCAACTTTTAATGCTTTCTGTTTTGTTGCTTTTGGTTTAGGCCAATTGTCTTGCCATGTTACAGAAAACAAAAAATTGGCAGACAATATTCAGTTAATCCTAGTTAGCCTTAATATTATTTTCTTTTTTTCTATTTCACTTTTTCTATTTTGTTTTCTTAATCAAATTCATTAAAAATAATAATCTAAAATCTGTTTTACTTCACAAAAAATTAAATTTCTTATAAATTGAATTTTGATACTCTATTTCATAGTTTATTGTTAAAAGATGCAACTATATTTGTTGAAATTATATATAGTTCGTTAGTTTGTTTTAATTTAGTTAATTAGTTTTTTATCTTTTGTAATGTTTTTTGTTCGTAAATAACAATTGATAATTATAAATGAATTTTGTTAAATTACATAGATTTAATAAATTTTTAAGTTCTTGTTGAAGTGAATTGTTTTAATTCGAATAGTTTTTTTCTTAAAAAAAATAAATGTAGATAGGTTCTTTGTTAAAAAAATAATAATTCCCAACTTCATTAAATAGAAAGAGTGTTTGAGTTTAAAATAACTCTATTTTGAGAATACATTATCAATAAAAAAGATAAGCGGGCAAATTTAGCTTGTTTTGCTTGGTGCTACTTAAGCTATTGACTATGACCATTGATCTCTATTTATTGATTGAACCCACTTGTGTAAAATCTTGAATTCGTCACTGAGCAAGAGAAAAAGTACACTTAGTGACTTCATTTTTCCCAAATTGAAAACTCCATTGTTGAGTCTAAAAGCTTGAATTTGAATTTAATTTCTTATTATAGATGGAATTTAAGAACACCCACATGGTATAATTTCTTTTTTCATTGATATGAGTAGCTAAATTCTCTTCTAGGGGTGTCTGCAATGATGAGTGTGTAGTATTGATTGGGTATTGATTATTTTCTCTTAGAATTGATTCTATTATATGGATCCATTGAATGCTTCGAGTTTTAATTATAAATTAATGGTTGGAGATATTGATTGAGTTCTCTAATTTCAATTTTGCTTGAGAAAGGAAATTGAAATTGGATAAGTATTTCGATGAGCGAATTGGTTATGTGTGAGTGATTCATGTGCATCATGTGGTGATTATCATTAGTTCATCTTGTTGCTTGACGGTTCCTGATGACAAATGAGGTGACGTTCTTCTTAAAAAAATCATTAATTTTGTGCTTAAATGGTCAAATGTGGTAGAAATATTATTGGTCAGTCCTTCGGGGAAGTTTGAGTACCCGTTTGACTAAGGCCGTGGTCAAATATTTGCTTAAGTGTCAAAGTTAAACTTTTTTAAACATGATTGTGCGCTGTGGGACACTTGCAAAACGCAGGTGTTGCTTTGCAAATCGCAGGCACAACGCAAGGCTGGGCAGAAGGTTACTCTTCACTGCCTATCATTTTAGTTGCACTTGCGGCTCAAAAGTCTCCACCTGTGAGACGCAAGTGAAGTGCATGTGACCCCAGAAAGTTCCAGGGTCATTGCCTCAGCTCTGCACCTCACTTGTGCGCACCCACGTGGCAAGCAAGAGCTGGGCAGTCAGCCCCCGCTACTTCTTTCTTTTTTCATTCTTTTTTTTCTTTATTCCTTTGTTTCTTTTTGCATAAACTCAAAAAACAAAAATATTTTATTTCTTGTCCACTTACATCATTTTGCAGGCTATGTCTTCATCCAAAACCAATCATGAAAGAAATGTTCGAAAGACTCTGCCCAAGAGTAAAAGCAAGGCTAAGAGTAAAGCCAAGACTCCTGAGGTTCTTTCCGAGCCCATGTAGAATGAAGAGAAAATCCAGTTCTATGTTGAGAGTATAAGGTCCTCTTATCTGAGTTTCTATGAGAAGAGGGCAATTCCAGAGGAAAAACGTTCAATTTGGCATCCTAGAAGGATGATCTCCCCAATATGACAAAGCAGTTTGATGTGCGCAATTGGGATCCCTTTATTGAGATACCGGAGCCTTATTTTCCAAAGTTAGTGCGGGAATTCTATGCCTCATACCAGGCAAGACAAGACTCTATGAAGCACAAAGGATGTGTTTACAATTTTCCCTACTTACAATCTGTATTGGTGCATGGCAAAGAGGTCGTCATCACCCTCAAAGTCATCAATAATATTTACTGGAAGGACCCCATACCATCAAGTATGGATTATGTGAAATGGATAGCTACCAAGGGCAATCAGTTTGCTTGGGTGGCTGGAATTATTGTTGAGGGGAAGCCTCCTTGAGCCATGACTGAATGTGAGATCTATCATCAAGACTTCAAATTTGAAGCCAAGCTGTGGCTTGATTTAGTATGCTTGAGGATCATACCATCAAAGAATAATAACCAAGTTTTCATTGAGACCGCTATTCTAATTTCTTGCATCATGGACGGGATTCACATAAATATTGGGGAGATAGTGGCTGTGCAACTAAAGAGGAAAGCTAGACAACAAGCCACCTCCATGCCTTTCCCAGTTCTCATTAGTTTATTGTGACCCCCTACCGGTACTCTTTTCTTTCGGCCTTTGAATAAAACAGTTTTCATAGGAGGAGTCATTGATCTAGACAAGAAGCGAGATGAGGATGCTCCCAAGGTTAATAAGAGGAAGCTCACTTTAGGCTTGGGTACTTCAAAGGCTGCTAGTACTCTTGATACCTCTCCCACACAGTCAGGGTCTGATGTTCCTACTGCGGTGTTGAGAAATGCATAAGTTGATTTAATGCCCCCTAGGCCTTCCTCCTCCTCACAACTTTCTTCAGCGTGTGGTCTCTAAAAGCATACCGATATAACTCACAAACACAACACTTAGTTGAGAGAGCTAGTCAATGAACTTCCCACGCCTATTCAGAATGCCATCAAGGCAGCATTGAAGTCGGCCCTTGAGAGTGTAGGCAAATTATATGCTCAGATTGGTACACTTGAGGGGTCTGTCATTTCATTAGGGAAAGAAGTACACAACCTGAAATCAGATGCTACACGTTTAGGTCCTGACCTAAATTTCTTGAATGTTACTTGGGAGTCACCCAGAGGGAGCAAAGCCTTATCGATGACTCTCCAGGAGGAGATAGTATGGATGGTAGTTCAAAGACTAAGGAGATATGAGAGGTAGACCATGCTTGTGTCGAGGTGAACCAGAACCTCTCCTTCTCCAATAAGATACAGTAGGCCATGCACTTGTCTAGAAAAGAGGATGATTCTCGTTGAGTGAGTTCTAGTTTGAGCTCCCAAGTTCTTTATAGTGACGACCGGGATAGGTGGGAGATCGTTTCACAGTTTGGCCTTCTTCAGCTACCCAGGGATGCCTTGATTCTGAACCCTACTCAGTTTTCTGGTTGGAATTCCTAGTTTGATAACGCTCCAACCTGGGTTGATAGGCACTCAAAGGCTTAGTACCACTCATGGAGTTCCTCACCTTCTTTTATTATTGCGCGCCGGGGATAATGCATATTCTTAGTTGGGGGTGGGTGTATTATTGATTTGGTTCCCTTGTTGGGCTTGAATTGATTATTTTTGTGATACATGTGGTTCCTTTGTCGGGCTTGATTTGTATTTTTAGATACTCTTTGGCCCATGTCGGGCATGTTTTTGGATGATCCATATTTTACCCTTGCAGGATCATTTTTCATTCTTATGCTATTGTGCCCTCGATGGTCTTGATGTTGTTATAATTTCAGGTGAGTGTATGCCTTTTCCAGGCCAGTTTTATATGTCGATTGTCCTACTACCCATTCCCTACAAATTTGCGCTTAGTGCCTTCCTCGGGCGTCATTTTTCAAATAATTCATGAGCGCATATTTCGAATTAGACTTTGTTAATAGTAGTTATAATAAACTCATAGGGTTTTCTTTATACCATATTTCTTTCTCGAGGAGAAAATTTTTCATTTTCTTTATTTTATTATCGAATCGGGTGGCATATCCCTATGATAGATTGAGAGGCAACCTTCTAATGGGAAAATGCTTGTTTAAGTGTTTGTGTCAAGTCCGTGTCACACTTATCTTGAGATGAAATTTTTTCTTGGAAAATAATTTAAAGAATTGAGAAAAGAGGGGAAAAGAATTCAAGCATTCTCTTATCATGATCTTTAAATTCATTACTTGGCTCTTTGTTCACAAATGAATTGGTTGAAATTCAGAATAGCTTGTCAAATGTCATTTGCTTTAATTGAGATTGAGAATAACTTAGAGCTCTAAGAGTTTGTTATGCCATGTATGGTAAGGTCTTCGTATGTTCTTGTGCATGCTTGTAGTATAGAACTTGCCCAGAATGTGATTCAAGGTAAAATTCTAGATGTTGCTTGGCTTGAAAGATGACCTTAGGCCCTCTTTTGATAGTCAGTTTACTGAAAAGTTCCTTCCCTTGCAATGAATCCTAGTCGACTCTTTTAAGTCTTTAACCTTTTCTTGGCAACCATATTACACAACTATACCTTTTTGAAATCCTCTATCATTGGCACCCAACCTCCCTAATTGCTTAGTAAAGAAAGAAGTAGGCTAAAAGCGTAAGTTTGGGGTGCGGGGTGGGGAGGGAAATAAATGCAATTGATTGGTTGATAGATGTAGGAAAAAGCTTAAGTTTGGGTGTGTGTGCAATAATATCCTACAATGAGAAAATGAGCTTTAATGTAAGGGTAGATGATAAGTTGGTAATCTACCTACTTATTTAGCCTTTATTCATAAATTATTGGTTTGATTTGATGTGATTTAGAACTATCTTATGGCTTTATTGTCTTATATATAGGCACTCTTGATCAATTGAAGGAAGAAAAGGATTTTAGCCCAAAGGAGCTAAAAATTGAAGCTAAGTTACAAAGATGTTTAGAATAACAAGAATCTATTTGTGATGTGCGAGCAACATGCGTGCAACAAGAGAGCACCTGCTTTTCACGATGCCAGCACACACAAGAGCTAAAACACTGCCTAACACATGCGCGCCGCGAGTGGCCAAGGGCGATCGCCCTTCCCTTCGCACGTGGGATCGCAAGTGACTTGCACCTCAAAGCCTTGAAGAATTGGCACCTGTGAGCCGCAAGTCTCCATGGGAGGCTGTAGGTGCCCTCGCACATGGTTCTGCACATGCCCGAAAGGGAAAAATGATCCAAATATGTGTGGTATAATTAGGAATATTTCAAGACCTTTTTGGGATATGTGCAAAGGATATACAACAGTTTTCAATTCCCAATTAATAGAGAGAATGAATATAGAATAGAGTGCACTTTAGAGTACAATTCTTTTTCTTCTTGTATTAAAAATACCATTGTTGATACATTGAGCTTGGAATTTGAAGCTAGTTATTAAAGAATGATTGGAATATTGAACACCCATTTGGTATATTCTCTTGTTCCTTCATTATGAATAGCTAATTTCAATTCTAGGGGTGTGCGTATGATGGGTGTTTGAATTTGGGAATGGGTATTGATGATTTGATTTTATAATTGATTATTATGTGTGGGTCTATTGAATTTTTCATGTTTTAATTATATAATTAGTGGTTGCAAATATTGATTAAGCTTGTTAATTGTGTGCTTGCTTAAAGAAGAAGTTCATCAATTGGGTAAGATTTAATAGTGGGGAATTTGGATTTTCATCATAAATTGAGGCTAGAAATAGCTTGATTTAGGAAATTCTCACCTAAGAGTTGGGGCTAGAAATATCCTAACTCACCTAAGCCTATTGGTTGGTTTATTGCTTAACTATGGGGTCGAAAGAGACCATAGTATATATATTCTTAGTTGGTTAAAAGACAACTAAGCATGATTATGACCAATGCTACCCATACTTTGATTGGGAATTTACTTGAATAATCAATCCCTATCCCATTGTATGAACCCATTGGAAGCACACCCCTAGATTCTCATTCTTAATTAAAATAATCGTGTTTACTTCGTTAAAATTTGTTACAATTCTAATGTCAATTCCCAAACCATTCCCTCCCAATTTTATTTACTTGTTTGAACACTTTGCTTATTCTCGTGAATTAACTTGACAACTTGTGGTGAATCTCTGTACCAATATCTATGGAATCGACACCGATCTCGTATTGGGTTACTTATTATTTTGCTTGACGATCACTACCACCTCCTTCAGGAGAGTTGTTTTGAGAGTCATCAAAAATAAGTTGGTAATCAACCTACTTATTTAGCCTTTATTCATGAATTATTGGCTTGATTTGATGTGATTTAGAACTATCTTATGCCTTTATTGTCTTATATGCATGCACTCTTGATCAATTGAAGGAAAAAAAGAATTTGAGCTCAAAGGAGCTAACAATAGAAGCCAAGTTACAAAGATATTCGAAAGAACAAGAGTCTATCTTTGATGTGCGAGAAACATAAGTGCAGCAAGAGAGCACCTGCTTTTTGAAGGTGCCAGCATACACACGAGCTGAAAAACTACCTAACACATGCATGCCTCAAGTGACCAAGGAAGATCTTCCTTTCCTTCGCACATGGGATCGCAAGTGACTTGCACCTCACTGCCTGGAAGACTTTGCACCTGCGAGCCGCAAGTCTCCATGGGTGGTCGCATGTTCCTTCACATATGATTTCACACATGTCCCAAAAGAAAAAATGGTCCAAATGTGTGTGACGTAATTGAAAAGCTTCCAAGACCTTTTTTGAGATCTGTGCAAAGGATATACAACAGTTTTCAATTCCCAATTAATAGAGAGAATGAATATAGAATAGAGTATATTTTAGAGTAAAAGTCTTCTTCTTCCTTGTGTTGAAAAACGCTATTGTTGATATATTGAGCTTGGAATTTGAAGCTAATTATTAAAGAATGATTGGAATTATTGAACACCCATTTGGTATATTCTCTTGTTCCTTTATTATGAGTAGCTAATTTAAATTCTAAGGGTTTGTGTATGATGGGTATTTGAATTTAGGAATGGGTGTTGATTATTTGAGTTTATAATTGATTATTATGCGTGGGTCTATTGAAGTCTTCATGTTTACATTATATAATTAGTGGTTGCAAACATTGATTTAGCTTGCTAATTGTGTGCTTGCTTGAAGAAGAAGTTCATCAATTGGGTAACAATTCAATAGTGGGGATTTTGAATTTCCACCATAATTGAGGCTAAAAATAGCTTGATTTAGGAAATTTCTGCCTATGAGTTGGGGCTAGAAAATAGCCTAACTCACCTAAGCCTATTGGTTGTTTTATTGCTTAACTATGGGGTTCGAAAGAGACCATAATGTATATATGCTTAGTGGGTTGAAAGACAACTAAGCATGATGATGACAAAGGCTACCCATACTTTGATTGACTATTTGCTTTAATAATCAACCCCTATCCCATTGCATGACCCCATCGGAAGCACACCCCTATACTTCCTTTCTTGATTAAAACACTCGTGTTTACGTCATTATTTTTAAAAATTTGAATCTTAATTCCCAAACCGTTCCCCCAATTTTATTTACTTGTTTGAACACTTTGCATATTCTTGTGAATCGATTTGACAACTTGTGGTGAATGTCCATACCAATCTCTGTGGAATTGACCCTAATCTCGCGTTGGGTTACTTATTGTTCTTCTTGATGATTGCTGTCACCTCCTTCAAAAGAGTTATTTTGAGCGTCATAAAAAATGGCGTCATTACCGGGAATAGTATAGTGGTAAGTATACCCGCCTGTTACGTGGGTGACCCGGGTTTGATCCCTGACAACATCGCTATTTTTTTGATGACACTCAAAACATCTCTTTCGAAGGAGCTGACAACGATTATTGAACCAAATAATAAGTAACCCAACATGAGATCATGGTCAAATCCATGGAGAATAATATCAAGGCAATTAAGAGAATAAGGAATTAAAGAAACTTACTAGAGTCCAAGAATAGAAACATAAAATGTTTTGGGGGGTTTTCATTTGGAAACAAGAATAAAGATAAAAAGCAATCAAGTAAAAGATAGATTTGATCAATGACTTTTACCAAGCAAGGATAGCAAGGGAGATATGGGATTGGGATTCAATTCACAAGACTTACACCTAATTAACATATGGATAGCCTTGGTTAGAAGTATGTTTAATCATTCTTCAACCAATCAAACATGTATCTACCATGGGTTCGCCCGAATCTCCACGGTTAGGCAATAGAACAACTAAATTGGCTTAGGTGAGTTAGGCTATTTCTAGCCCAACTCTTAAGTGAGAATTTTGTTAATCAAACTATTTCTAGCCTCAATATATGGTGGAAATCTCAAATCCCTACTATATAATCTTTACCCAATTGAAGAAATTCTCTCTCAAGCAAGAACACAATTAGTAAGCTAAATTGATATTTACAACCATCAACTATGTAATTAAAGCATGAAATATTCAATAAACCCACATAATATTGTCACGACCTAAGGTTTCCCCCTAGACGTAACACGGGACTCGAGACCACAAGTGCTCCAAGCTAACCCTTAGTCACAGCATATCTTTAGGCAAATCAATTAAATGAGTAGAAGCATAATAAGAAAGTTTAGAAACATAAACATATATAGTCAAGTCAAATATGAGATACAATCTAAAGACGAGACTCGAACACTATCTATGTCTGAAAAGCCTCTAAACCAATATATAGAGTTGATGGGACAATACCCCAACTAACTCGATAATCTGAAGGAAAGATAGACAACACAACTAAAATGGAAACCGGTCCTCGAACCATGAGGACTCACCAATGTTGACTGGATGTCCGGCTTCGTCTAGCCACGAGCCTGATGGAAAACACCTGAATCTGCATCATCAAGAGGATGCAACACAAAATGCGTCAGTACTATAAGATGTACCGAGTATGTGAGATATGCATGATCATGATAAAAGTATACTTAAAACATTCTTAAAATAAACTTATTCATAAAGAAATAGTATAAGAAAACTGTCAAGATATAAGACATAAAACATGAAGCAAAGTTAAGATTTAAAGTATGATATCATATAACTTCATAGCTTGAAAATAATCATGTGGGAGTTTCTTTTAAGTGACATAAACCATGTTGAGCGACATGGAGTCCAGTGTCAAGCACCCACACTGAAAAAGGTTGTCCTAACTCGCCAAGGTTAGAACCATGTCATAAGGATCCTGTCATGGGCCACAAAAAGGCAACCTACGATGGCAACATAGTTCTGGATTTAGGTCATCTAGATCCCTCATCGCTCGGTGCTAAATACTACTCCCAAAACATATAACATGAGGCTCACATACATGTGACATATCTAGATGTCAAGCTTGTTCATAAACATGTTCATAACCCGGATCTTCATACTACACACGAACCTTGGTTTTAGGAAAAATGATTCATGAGCATTGATGGCATATTGGGTGTCTTGTCTTGCATAATAGTTCATAACTTAAAAACTTGCGTGACTCTAGTTCAATTTTCATAATAGCATAGATTTTCATAGAACATAGGAACTAGGCATGCACTTGCTTGAGATTCATAAAATCATGCTATCATTTTCCCCAATTTGCTTAAATGAATTCATGCATGTAGGATTTGCCATATTTAGCTTCAATTCATGAAATAAGAATTCATATGTAAAACCTATGCAACATCATGCAATTTTAATAGAATTTCATAATAAAATCATGAAAAGGCAATTTATAGCAAAACCCATAAGAATTGAGTAAGAACCCTAATTTAAAAGTTCATGAAATCAAAATAGAAATTAGGGGTTTTGGGCACAAGGGTGGAGGAAATCCATTGTTGAGTACCCACATACCTTGATTGAAGCTAACCCACTTGAAATTGAAAAGAAAAGGAGACTTGACCTTGGATCTTGAGACCTTGAGCTTGAGAGAGTTCTTTTCCTTTTTGGGAGTTGAATGAAGATTTGAGAAGGGACTTAGCCTAATGAGGGTGAAAGCCCTTCTAGAAATAGTCAAAATAACATCATTTAGGAGTTAAAAGGGTGAGTAATGACTAAAATACCCCTGGGACATAATTAGAAAAAAGCTGAAAATAGTTGACTTTCAGGGATCACAGATGGGTTCCACGGACTGTAGATCAAACCACGGCTCGTGGTTTCCATTCGTCGTTCCTGGCCCAGAAGGATAGGCTGCAGAAGTCAAACTACGAGTCAACAGGACAAACCCGTTGAATGAATCATGGGTCGTAGACCAGAGTCATCATTTCTAGGGACTGGTATGGTCTCTGATTCAATTCCACGAGTGGACATTACATTCTGTGGTTCAAACCATGGTCCATAAAAGTCACTCATGGTTCCTGAGGAAATAGGCAATCCTCAGATCAAGTTCCACGAGTTTACTTTACGGTCCATAGAATGAACTACGGTCCGTAGAACCAACTCGTGGTTCTCAGACCAGAGGCTAACCTGCAGAAGACATTCCACAGATCCTTTTCACGACTTGTGGTTCCAACCATGGTCCGTGGTTTGGATCCGTAATCCCTGGGAACATGAAGTTTTTTAGATTTTCAAACTTAGAAAGCTAGTTCGATTTCTGAGGTGTTACAATATCTCCCCCTTGGGATCATTCATCCTCGAATGAAGACCAAGCAAGGAAAACTTAGAGGAATAACAGCCCAACCAAATATCAAAACATGAAAACTGAAGAACAAGCATGGAAAGGGACTCCTCAACTTAAAACATAATTGAACTAACTTTGGAAAATATGAATGCATGGTAGGATCATGAAGGGAACTGATGGAGTAGATTCGGAGGGACATAGTAAGGAGAAAACTATTACCTCAAGCTGAAACTGAATCGGAAGGAAAGAGATGGGGATTGTTGGCCTTCATGGCCTCTTCCACTTCCCAAGTAGCTCCCTCTACAAGCTGGTTTCTCCAAAGAACTTTCACCGAGGTGACTTCTTTGTTTCTCAATCTCCGGATCTGACGATCAAGAATCTCTACGGGAACCTCCTCATAAGTGAGACTATCCTTCACACTTACATCCTCCAAAGGAACAATCAAGGTCGGATCACCAACACACTTTTTCAATAAGGAAACATGGAAGACTGGATGAACCGCTTCTAACTCCGATGGCAAATCCAACTCAGAAGAAACCTTACCAACTCTCCTCAGAATCTAATAAGGATCTACAAAATGAGGACTAAGCTTTCCTTTCTTCCCGAATCTCATCACACCCTTTATGGGTGACACTTTAAGAAACACCCAATCATCAACCTCGAACTCTAACTCCCTCCTCCTCACATCTGCATAGGATTTCTGTTGACTCTAAGCGGTATTCAACCTCTCCCTAATAAGATGAACCTTCTCCATAGTCTCATGACCAAATCTGGGCCAATCAAAGCTACCTCACCTACCTCAAATCAACCAATAGGAGATCTACACCTTCGACCATAAAGTGCCTCATACGGAGCCATCTGGATGTTAGAGTGAAGCTGTTATTGTACGCAAACTCGATAAGAGGTAAGTGATAATCCCAATTACCTTTGAAATAAATCACACAAACTCTCAACATATACTCCAAAGTCTGAATAATATGCTCTACTTGGCCATCTGTCTGAGGGTGAAAAGTTGTGCTAAGCTTCACCTGAGTACCAAAACCTCTCTGAAACGATCTCCAAAACTGAGTACCCCTATCTAAAATGATGGACAAAGGAACACCATGCAATCTGACTATCTCCTGGATGTAGAGTCTGGCATAATCATCCGCTGAATCCGTAGTCTTAACAACCAAGAAGTGGGATGAGTTAGTCATCCTGTCGATAATCACCCAAATTGAATCATGTTGCCTTTGAGTATGAGGCAAACCCATAATGAAGTCCATATTGATCACTTTCCACTTTCAAGTAGGAAGGTCAATATCCTGAATCATGCCACCCGATCGCTGATGCTCTACCTTCACTTGTTGACAGTTGGGACACTTAGCCACGAAGCCAGCTATGTCCCTCTTCATACCATTTCACCAATAGACTTCCCGTAGATCAAGGTATATCTTTGTGGCACCAGGGTGAATTGAATATCTGGAACTGTGAGCCTCAGTCAAAATCTGCTGTCTCAACCCATCCATATCTGGTACACACAATCGACCCTAATAATGAAGCACACCATCTCCTCCTTGGGAAAAAACCTCAACTCTTTGCTGGTGGACTGCACCCTTAGCTGAAGCAATATCGGATCACTGTCTTGCTTTTCCTTCACCTCAGCTACCAAGGATGACTCAGAACCATTCTGAATAATAACACCACCCTCAGTAGAGTCCATAAGTTGCACTCCCAATCGAGTAAGTCGATGAACATCTTTCACCAACTCCTTCTTCCCATCTTCAATCGAGGCCACACTACCCATGGACAGTCTACTTAGTGCATCTTCCACAACATTGGCTTTACCCTGATGGTAAAGCACTCATGTCATAATCCTTAAGAAGCTCAAGCCATCTTCTTTGTCGCAAATTCAATTTTTTTCTGAGTAAACACATATTGGAGACTCTTGTGATCGGTGAACACATCCACATGAACGCCATACAAGTAATGTCTCCAAATATTCAAAGCAAAGACCACGGCTACCAACTCAAGATAATGAGTAAGGTAGTTCTTCTCATGAGTCTTAAGCTGTCTAGAAGCATAAGCAAGTACCTTTCCTTGGTGCATCAACACACAACCCAACTCGATCCTGGAAGCATCACAATAAACCATAAAATCATCCGAACCCTTGGGTAGGGTCAACACTGGAGTAGTGGTCAACCTAGTTTTCAATTCATTAAAACTCTTCCCACACAAATTGGACCACTATAATTTTACCTTTTTCTGAGTCAATCGAGTCAAAGGTGAAACAATGGAAGAGAATCCTTCCACAAATCTCCTGTAGTAACCAGCCAAACCTAAAAAGCTCCTAATATCAGATGGGGAAGTGGGTATAGGATAGTTCTTTACTGCCTCAATCTTTTGAGAATCAACCCGAATACCATCTCTAGTCACAATATGACCTAGAATAGCAACAGACTGTATCCGGAACTCACACTTGCTAAACTTAGCAAACAACTGTCAGTCCTTGAGAGTTTGCAACACCACTCTCAAATGGTCCGCGTGCTCCTCCTCAATCTGAGAATAGATAAGGATATCATCAATGAACACAATAACAAACATATCCAAATACTGTTTAAACACATGGTTCATCAAATCCATAAAAGCTGCAGGAGCATTCATTAGGCCAAAAGACATCATAACAAATTCATAATGACCATACCGACTCCTGAAGGTTGTCTTTGGAATATGACACTCTCTGACACGAAACTGATGATAACCAGATCTAAGGTCAATTTTGGAGAAGAAACTAGCACCCTGAAGTTGATCAAACAAGTCATCAATCCTAGGAATGGGATACTTATTCTTGATTGTGACCTTATTCAACTGACTGTAGTCAATACACATTCTGAGGGAACCATCTTTCTTTCACACGAATAAGACTGGTGCACCCCATGGAGAAATACTAGGCTTGATGAAGCTCTTATCAATAAGATCATTCAATTGATCCTTTAACTCCTTAAGTTTGGCGAAAGCCATCCTATAGGGAGGAATAAAGATAGGATTTGTATCCAGAAGAAGATCTATCCCAAAGTCGATTTCCCGCTCGGGAGGGACTTCGGGAAAATCTTTAGGAAGCACTTCTGGGTACTCTTTCACAATAGGAACAAACTGAAGGGAGGGGGTTTCAGACTTCGTGTTCATAACTCAAACTATATGATAAACATACCCCTTTGAAATCATCTTCCTAGCCTAAAGATAAGATATGAAATGACCTTTCGAGGATGGGGGACTACCTTGCCATTCTAAGACGGGTTCATTTGGAAACTTGAAACTGACAACCCGAGTATGACAATAAACTGAAGCATAACAAGTGTGCAATCAATCCATACCAAGAATGACATCAAAATCCATCATCTTCAACTCTACCAAATCCGCTGAAGTGACTCTATGGAGGACTTAGATAGGGCAATTTTGGTAGATTCTTTTGGCTAAGACTGACTCACCAACATGAGTAAAAACACAAAAGGGTTCTAAGAGAAAGTCAGGACCAACCTCGAATTTGTATGCTATATATAAAGGGTCACAAAAGATAAGGATGCACCGGGGTCTAACAAAGCATACACATCAAAAGAGAAGACTTTCAACATACCAGTAACAACATCTAGGGAACCCTCCTGGTACTGACGAGAGGACATAACATAAAGGTGGTTCTGGTGCTGACCACCAGAACTAGAAGTTGCACCCTGCTAGGCTGGTCGACCTACTGGGGATGCTAGTGCAAACTGAGTCCTACTACCTCCCTGCCCCTTCTTAGCTGAAGGGAAGTCTCTAATCATGTGTCCAACCTATCAACACCCAAAGCATGCACCTGTGCCCAGGCGATATTCGTTCGGGTGATTCTTTCCACACTTGCTGTAAATAGGGTGGGAAGATCCCTTAGCAACACTCCCTTGATTCTGTGAATAGGTACCAGATCCTCTACCAGTCAGATAATGATAAGGCTTCTGGGCCTGGGTAGAATCACTAGAAGAAGAATGAACGGGTCTTGATAACTTCTTCTGGAATGAGAAGTGATGTCCGTCGCCGGACTTCTAATGGCCAAAACCTGAACCCTCAGATCTAGCCCTCTTGTTCTCCCTAGCCATCTCCCTAAGCCTGTCCCCCTCGATCTGGTGAGCATGGGTCATGAGCCTGGAAATAGTCATATCACCCAACATCATAGCAGACCTACACTCCTTCTTTACCTAATCTGAAACCCCATAGATAAACTTACTCATCTGATCATGCAGGTCCGCTACCATAGAGGAGGCATACCTAGACAATTGAGTGAACTTCAAACTGTACTCCTGAACAATCATAGATCCCTGTCTCAAGTTCACAAACTCCTTAACCTTAGATTTCCTCAACTCTCATGGAAAGAACTGGTCGAGAAAAGCTCCCTCAAAACACTCCCACGTCATAGGGACCACGTCCCTAACTCTAGCCTCCTTCCATTGTGTGAACTAGATATGGGCTACATCCGTTAGATGATAGGACATAAGCTCAGCACTCTCAACTCAAGAAACCTGCATCACCATAAAGATCTTCTTCACCTCATCCATAAAGCTAGGAGGGTCCTCACCCACCTTCGAACCCCAGAACTCTGGTGGGTTCATACAGATGAAATCTTAAACTCGGGCTGCCGCTCTACCGTGAGGGTGAACGGGAATAGGAGCCTGCTAATTGTCTTGGGCAACCATAGTCTGATCCAATAGATGGATCGCATTTTGAAATTCCACATTTGTGACCTCGGGGGATGGAACTGGAGGGACAACATTCTGAGCGGCTTGGTGAGGTATAGCACGTCGAGGTATAATTTGAAACGTACAAGGTAAGGATTAGAGGAACATTAGAGTTAAACTCTATCGCACGATATGATCATGAAAGAAGTGAAGGTTTCTAAGACACCTCATAACTTCCCTCTCATATGTGTGGCACGCTTCACAGACATGAAAGAGACTCTACTCGATACGACTTTAGGACATCCTAGGACTCTTGAACCTGAGGCTTTGATACCAAGTTTGTCACATCTCGAGGTTTCCCCCTAGACATAACATGGGACTCGGGACCACAAGTGCCCCAAGCCCCTTGGTCATAGCATGTCTCAGGAAAATCAATTAACTGAGCGGAAGCATAATAAGAAAGTTTGGAAACATAAGCATAAATAGTCAAGTCAAATAGGAGATACAATCCAAAGAGGAGACTCGAACACTATCTATGTCTGAAAAGCCTCTAAACCAACATATAGAGTTGATGGGACAAGACCCTAACTAACTCGATAATCTGAAGAAAAGATAGACAACACAACTAAAATGGAAACCAGTCCTTGAACCATGAGGACTCACTAATACTGACTGGATATCTGGCTTCGTCTAGCCACGAGCCTGATGGGAAACACCTAAATCTGCATCATCAAGAGGATGCATCGCAAAATGCATCAGTACTATAGAATGTACCGAGTATGTGAGATATGCATGATAATGATAAAAACATACTTAAAACATGCTTAAAATGAACTTATTCATAAAGAAATAGTATAAGAAACTGTCAAGATATAAGAAATAAAACATGAAGCAAAGTTAAGATTCAAAGTATGATATTATATAACTTCATAGCTTGAAAATAATCATGTGGGAGTTTCTCTTAACCGACATAAACCATGCTGAGCTACATGGAGTCCATTGTTATATACCCACACTGAAAAAGGTTATCCTAACCGGCCAAGGTTAGAACCATGTCATAAGAATCATGTTATGGGCCCCAGAGGGCAACCTACAGTGGCAACATAGTTCTGGATTTGGGTCATCTAGAACCCTAATCGCTCGGTGCTAAATACTACTCCCAAAACATATAGCATGAGGCTCACATACATGTGACATATCTAGATATCAAGCTTATTCATAAATATGTTCATAACCCGGATCTTCATACTACTCACGAACCTTGGTTTTAGAGAAAATAATTCATGAGCATGGATGGCACATCGGGTGTGTTGTCTTGCATAATGGTTCATAACTTGAAAACTTGCATGACTCTAGTTCAATTTTCATAATAGCATATATTTTCATAGAACATAGGAACTAGGCATGCACTTGTTTGAGATTCATAAAATCAGGCTATCATTTTACTCAATTTGCTTAAATGAATTCATGCATGTAGGATTTGCCATAATTAGCTTCAATTCATGAAATAAGAATTCACATGTAAAAATCGATGCAATTTTAATAGAATTTCATAATAAAATCTTGAGAAGGCAATTTATAGCAAAACCCATAAGAATTGAGTAAGAACCCTAATTTGAAAGTTCCTGAAATCAAAATAGAAATTAGGGGTTTTGGGCACAAGGGTGGAAGAAACCCCTTGTTGAATACCCACATACCTTGATTGAAGCTAACCCACTTGAAATTGAAAAGAAAAGGAGACTTGACCTTGGAGCTTGAGACCTTGAACTTGAGAGAGTTCTTTTCCTTTTTGGGAGTTGAATGAAGATTTGGGAAGGGACTTAGGCTAATGAGGGTGAAAACCATTCTAGAAATAGTCAAAAAGACATCATTTAGGAGTTAAAAGGGTGGGTAATGACTAAAATACCCCTGGGACATAACTCGAAAAAAGCTGAAAAAGGTTGACTTTCAGGGACCATGGATAGGTTCCACGGACCGTAGATCAAACCATGGCTCCTAGTTTCCATTCGTACTTCCTGGACAAGAAGGATACGCTGTAGAAGTCAAACTACGGGTCAACAGGACAGACCCGCAGAATGAATCACGGGTCGTAGACCCAAGTCTTCATTTATGGGGACTGGTATGGTCTCTGATTCAATTCCATGAGTGGACATTATGGTCCGTGGTTCAAACCACGATACGTAGAAGTCACTCGAGGTTCCTGAGGAAATAGGCAACCCTCAGATCAAGTTCCACGAGTTGACTTTACGGTCCATAGAATGAACTACAGTTCGTAGAACCAACTCGTGGTTCTCAGACCAGAGGCTAACCTGCAGAAGACATTCCACGGATCCTTTCCACAACTCGTGGTTCCAACCACGGTCCGTGGTTTGGACCCGTAATCCCTGGGAACATGAAGTTTTTTAGAGTTTCAAACTTAAAAAGTTGGTTCAATTTCTTAGGTGTTACAAATATTATCAAGTAAAAGAACAAGATAAGAATTCAATACTCAAATATAATATTATATCTAATACAAAAATGCAATCTCAATTCAATAATTATACCTATAATTTATTAATTCAAAACAAGAGTTTGAAGAAAGGGACTAAGAATTTTACAATAAAACCATCTAATCTTTAGTTTAATGGTGTAGGGTGATGAACTTGCTCTCCAAGCTTGCCGAAGTTGTGTGAATTGCCAAAGATACATTCCATAATGACAGGAAAGAGTTTTATGTGGATTGAGATTTCCAAAAGTATAATTTTCCAAATCTTCCTTATAGCTGTTGATTTCCTTTATTGCGGTCACATGAGAATTTATCGCGATAGCGAGGGTCTCTTTCTTTCTTCATCACTGTCCCGTGACCATTACTTGAGGTCGTGATGGTTAAGATGTTAGTTCATCATGATTGCATCATTTTTCCTTGCGATTGTGAGGCTTTGACTTTTGATTGACTGTGATTGCGGCACTGTAGCTCGTGATCGCGAAGAACTATTTCCTGCCAGTGATCATCTTCTTCCAAATAGCTCTATTTTGACTTAGTTTCACTCGATTCCTTTCTCGATCATTTCTTAGTCACATAAACCTATAAAATAGAAGTAAATCATATCAAATGCACTATTTTCTCCAATTAGGATAGCAAAAGTATAAGATTAAGAGCTAAATAAGTTGGTAAAATACCAACTTATCAAATCGCCAAACTTGAACTATTGCTTGTCCTCAAGCAAATTAAAAACTCCAATTCATATTCAAGGGACACAAAAGCACAAGTGCATTGACATCATGACAAGCCAAGGAGAATCTACTTTAAGCACAATGCATTCTTCAGTTGGTACTAATGATTAGTCGATCACATGTGAACTTTATCTAAATGATCATATCTATTCAAAACACAATTTTAAGAATTCAATAGGGAACAATCAAGTGACAACAAGTAATCCTCTAGAAGTGACTCAAAACCATTGGTTTACCAAAGATGCTCATTTGACTTATTTTCAAAATTCATCAACATCACCACTATCCTAATTCACATGCCCTCACAAGAACAAAAGTCCCAAAAATACTCTATTCACAAGGATAATACGAGGGAAAAATGCACAAACACTAACACTTACTAAGAATTGCAAGTACCAACAAGTATCAAACCATAAGCTTGCCCTTATTTTTATTCGGCACTAACTCAAAAGCAGTCAGTCGGAGATCTCAACGGACTTTGCTAAGCTTGTAATTTAGGCTTGAGGAAGGGTAGGATAAGCATTTTGGATTAAAGTGACTACATACTCCTTGAAAACTACACTAGTTTGTATATTCAAAAACCAAAGACACATTCCTTTCCATTTTCATGCAACACAAAGCACTGTTTTTCTTATTTCATTTGATGCCCCAAATTTTATCATTCTATTCACCTTGGAGGTTTTCTTCCTTTCTCTTTTTTTTTCTCTCATTTTGCTTTTCTTTTTAACTTTTTCCCTTGTTTGACAAGTTCTTTTAATGCTTGCCTTAAACCACCATGCATTGCTCATTTCCTCCAAGGTGTTTCTTAATCACCCCTAAACATAGGCTTTTGGCCTCAAATTTTACATTCTTAGAGTCATGGAAGGAAGGTGTAACACCTCAAAAATTCTAAGCTAAGATCTAAACCGTTCTTCATATGTTGTTAGACCCGAACCCAATAAATTTTCTATGAATTTAAGTATTAATATCAATTATTATATTTTGAAGGTGTATTAGATACGAATTAAAGTCATAAAGGACCTCTAGCTCAAAGTTAAGTTGAAAGCCTTTCTACCGATTAAGTTTTCATGTAAGTTCTAACTAGGGTCAAATTCAAATGATCATTGCTCCTAGAATATAAATATTTAGGCGGACTAGTACCCACCAAATTAAAGGTATTTGAATATTCTTTCCAACACCACCAACCACTTGTTAATCCGAGTCGAGAGTAAAATGTTATGGGAATTTTAGTGATGTCAGTTGTCAAAAATCCGATGAGCGTGGAAATTTTGACGGCCGTCCCCGACGCCCATGTTGACCACGACCGCCCATGGTGGCCAGGCGTGGGAACCAACCAGTGAGCCTACTTGACCCCTGTAAGGTCAACGGTTGGGTCCGATGGCCCATAGGCCATCCGACAGCCCATGGAATACGCCGTACAATGAATTTTCTGCATTTTTTCAGCATTTAAGTTGGGGGTAGTTTGGTCCTTCCGTACATTAGACCTTTCCCCACATCTTTTAAACACCCAAAAGGGGTTATTTCTCCTATTATCATCGATCTATCTTAGATAAAAGCTCTCAAGGCTCTATGACAAGACACCTAGGGTTTCAAGAAAGCAAGAGCATAGAAGCTCAAATGAGAAAGTCTCTCAAGGGTTTTCCTTTAGATTTGTTTTCCAAGTTTTCATCCCCCAGTTCCAGCCCTAGAAATTCTTCAGTAATCAGGTATATGGGTATTCAATGAGGACCTCCTTTCACCCTTATGCCCAAAGTTCAGCTTTCAGTTATGATTTCTACAAATCTATAATTCTAGCGTTCATACCCAACTATACATGTTTTACAAAATTGAACTCCTTATGACTTAATATGTTCCCATACATATTTTAAGAGATATTGCATGAAGATTTACATATATTTTCTTAAAATCCCTAGAATTTAGATGAAATAGACTTAGCTTGGATTTACAGTATCTTCTGCATGAGTTAGCTTTCTTTTCAAGAACTTAGCATGAAATTGTAGTATTTTCATATGAATTAAATTTCTTCAAAATTTAGCATAATCTACTAGCACTCAATTTTAAAGCATTAAATCAGTCAGTTTTCAGCCTATAGCTTTTCAGAAAAATAGAATGCTTTCTATCTTAGCATTATGTTGCATTCTCAGATGTTATAAGTATTTGAGCTATCCAGTATTTTAGTTGCATTCATTGCCTTACATTCAATTGGGAGAAGGCTTAGCACCGAGTGGATGAAGGGATGAAGGCTCAACTATCATCTTAGGCTGAGACCCTTAGTAGAAGTCCCTAAGTCCCAGAACTATGGCGCCACCATAGGTATCAAATGGGTTAGTTGTCAGATTACGCTGGACACCCTTGTCCCTTGTGGACATCAGCTTAGTGGATCCATATAAAATTTGTTTAAACCTTGGCAAAGTATGAACACCCTTCCATTCAGGGTTACATGTTGTCTCCATAGTTAGCTCAGCTTGGGGTATGTCAGTTAATAGTAGCTCCCACAGTTCTGATTCATTTTGCATGACCTTGTATTCAGTTATTCAGTTCAGTTCTGTATTATACAATTGCATATTTACATACTTGGTTATTGCATCAACTTATATTTTTCAGCTTGCATTCAGTACTGTATATCAGTACTTTCAACATGCTAAGTAGAAGAAACTCCCCTAAGGATTTACTTTAAACATGACTTTTGGCATGACTCATGGTTTTCAACTCAGTTGCACTATTTCATGATCTTAAGACTTAATTCATCTTTTCAGTCCATGGATCCCCAAGTAATAATTTTACTTATCTTAAAATATCATGATCTCACAGTTACAGTTCAGAATTATGACTTACACCCTCTTCAGAAAAAGGGCTTGTGTTTTACAGTTTTGACTTATGAACTTGAGATGTTATACTTAGTCTAGTTTTCAACAATGCTTTCAGTATACATGTATTCTTATGATTTCAAAGTTAGTGCATTATCTCACATGCTCAGTACATTCAAAGTACTGATCATATACTCTAATGTGTTGCATCCTTTATGATGTAGGTCTCAGTCCTAGCTCCGAGGATCATGGTAAGACAGATCACAATTTCCAGTCAGCAAGGAACGAGTTCTCCTTTTTTGGGAACTCCAGTCAGTTAATAGTTATAATAGTTATTTCAGTTCTTATATATTTATTAGAGCTTGTTAGGGTTCATGTACCGAGTAACTGTAAGTCAGTATTAATAGAGGCTTCATAGACAGATAGACAGTCAGTCAATTGGTTGTATCAGTTTTCAAATGACTATGTATTTCAGTTCATAAATGTTCATTTTATTATAGTACTCTTGAAGAGCTCAACACATTTCAGCTTCTGCATTATATATCAATCTGTATCTTAGTAGTATGCCAGACCATGGGTTAGCTTGGGGTCACTTGTGGCTCTAAGCACCATGTTGCATCCAGGGTGTAGGCTATGGGAGTGATAAACTTGGTATCAGAGCACAGAGTTCAAGTTTCCTAGGGTGTATGTAAAGCTGTGTCTAGTAGAGTCTTTCTTATGGGTGTGTTGTGAACCATACTTATAATCAAGAGGCTACAAGGCATTTAGGAAATGTTTCCATTCTTTTATACTCTAGATCATGTAGTAGAGTTATTCCTTATGAAACCTATGTAGATTCTTGCGTTGATCTAATTTCTTCAATCATGCCTCATCTTCGAGGTAGTGAAAACAATAAAGTTCAGATTTCTATCAGTGTGATGCTCTCAAATAGAGTCATCAAAAAAGTTAAAAGACTACACAAGGGCTTGAGAAGAGCCCATTAGTGCATTAAAGTCTATTAATTCAAAAGAATGTACCCTTTTTCACTCGTATAGGTTGAGCCTATAGTAGAAGGTGCTCTTAAACCCCCCTTCCTGACACTTCAGTATGAATGGTGCCTTAGCGAAAAGTATGGTTGGATGAGCATTTGGGTAGAAAAATTACTCAACAGTTAGTGTGAATAGAAATGTTATGGGAGATACATAGCAGAATAACCCTAGAGCTAGGTGTATAAATTTAGAAGTATAGTAGCTATAAAATGAGGATGGTGATACTAGTTTTATGAGATTGACCTAGTAGGCCTGACCTACCTTATGCAAAAAATTTAAGTTGATTAACTCTCAACAAGTGTGGTGGTGCAGTTATGATGTATACGTGACCCCTAGATGAATCAGAAAATTATGACTAAGTCATGAGATAAAGAAGAGCCTGAAGCATTAGGAAGATAGATGTGTACCCAAAGAAGTATGTTGTTGCATGCTATTCAGAGATTTTATGGTACTATGTGAGATTAGTTTAGAAATTCTCAAGTTGTTGATTATGGAGAAGGCTAGGTGTATATTATATAGTGTTCTTAAGAAATGATTCAGGAGAGTATAGATATACGATATTGAGAACCTTAGTATGGTTTTAATTCAGTTGTTTTGGGTGGATATGAACTTAGAGATGCGATGTTAGTAGACTAGAAAGAGAAGGCCAAGTTGTTAAGTGTTAGAAAAATTGGTTATAAACACCCGTAAGAGTATGAGTCCTCTAGTGTTAGCCTTAAGGGCAGGATCAGCCCCGACGGGTAGTAACTACAGGCGTAGGAAGTCCAACAGGCTATGGGACACGCCGTGGGAACTCCTTAGAGAGAGAGCCAACCCACTGTCCCTTTTTGACGGTTAGCTCTGATAGGCCATTGCAGGTCCGATGGTCATCGAGTAGCCCATCCGACGGGAAAATTCCTTTAACTTTTCTTTTAATTCATGGGTATTTCGGTATTTTTACTACTCTTATAACTCCTACAGCCCAAACTTAGAGGGGTGCATTTTGGAGCTAAGGGGGAGATGATGGAATGAGAAACCAAGTCAAGTCTTCTGACTCAACTAGTATAGATTCCAGAAAAGAGCTATGGTGGTATATTAATTCATTATTATTCTAGCGGTTCCCTAGTAATTCAGTTAAGGCAACATTCTACTCAGATGTAATTACATCACTCTCATGAATAAGTTCATGTACTTCATACAGATTCACGTTTATGCTCTTATTCCTAGAATGAGAAGCAGCTACTTCAGACAACAATCCCAGTCTTACTTTATGATTAAATTAATTTTAGTTTTATGTCAAGGGATTGATTACATGTAATCTCATCTTTCACAGTATGTTCATTTCTATGCCCTCAGTCCTCAAATTATACCTTAAAGGCTAATGGCACCAAGCTATATCATGCATATGCTCAGATCAGATCTCTTGAATGATTTGTACTTATGATTCCTATGTCCAGGGTGTGAGACACTCAGTCCTTTGTACTGGACTTCTCAGACCTCACATTGAGTGACTAGATCATGTTAAGTATAAGTCAAGACCGATAAGTATTCCTTTATTTGTGATGATCATGCTCCCACTCTATTCCTTCAGTGATCTTTGCTTATGTTGTCACAGATGTTAGTCGAGGAAGCTAAGTAGTAGCCTAGATGGGAAGTACTAGGTTTTTCCTCTTTTTGGTATCCCTATGTAGAAGTTATTGCGGTTACAGTTTCTAGATATGCTAGGGAAGAGAAGATGAGTCTCAGGTAGTGTCAGCTACAAAGAATCCATAAGATGATCATAGTAATAGGCTTGAATGTCATGATGAAATATATGTCGGCCTTTCCTTTGTGCGGCTAGTGACTCATTGATTAGAGTTCAAGGTTAGTTGATTTACGGGATAAGAAGAAATATCATTCTTGGAAGATAACTCTAGATGCAAGAGATTTAGTCAAGATAGGTTTGAACATGCTGAAAGCAAGTAGTTAGACTGAGACCTCAACAACTATATGTGCGATGATGAGAAATTTAGTTGCAAATGGTAAGTGTGGTATTTAGAGAAGTTGGTGTAGTTAAAAAGGGTGTTCCTAAGCTTAAAAGTTGTCAACCATTTTGTTTAAGGCGGGAATAGTCTTGTTCTTACTCCCTGCCCAGGGTGCTCATAACTTATGTCTAGTAGCTTCATATAGAAAGGTAGTAGACTTCTCATATCAGACCATTTCAGACCTGCCAGTAATCATTACTAAGGCCAGAAGGCCCTACGTTCAGTTCAGTCCAGGCTAATAAGTTTAGTCTAGAAGAGAATAGCTTTGTCGTACAGTTACACCTCTCAGTTTTATGTTCCTTTCAATTACTATGATTTCTAAGAATGCATTCATTCTATATGAGTTTCAACTAAGTCCCTACTCTCACTCCATACTAGTTATCATGTTGTACATTCAGTTTCATGTCCCATCAGTGCTCTTATGCTCTCAGTATGCATACATGTCTTACGAACCCAACTCAGTTCATATTTAAGTCAAAAATCAGTTACCATATCAGTAGTCTAGCTTTTAGAACTCAGTCGGTGGGATTGTAGCCCTTTCCCCACAACCTCAGCCTAGTTAGTCTTCATTCGAGGACGAATGATCCCAAGGGGGAGATATTGTAACAACCCAGAAAGTCTAAGCTAAGATCTAAATCGTTCTTCATATGTTGTTAGACCCGAACCTGATAAATTTTCTATGAATATAAGTATTAATATCAATTCTTATCTTTTGGAGGTATGTTAGATATGAATTAAATTCATAAAGGACCTCCAGCTCAAAGTTAAGTTGAAAGCCTTTCTACCGATTAAGATTTCATGTAAGTTCTAACTAGGGTTAACTTCAAATGATAATTGCTCCTAAAATATAAAGAGTTAGATGGCCTAATACCCACCAAATTAAAGGTATTTGAATCTCCTCTCCAATACCACTGACCGCTTGTTAATCTGAGTCTAGAGTAAAATGTTATGGGCATTTTAGTGAAGAACTATCAGCTATCAAAAATCCGACGGGCGTGGGAAGGGCTGACGGGCGTGGGAATTCCGACGGCCATCCCTGGCACCCATAGTGACCACGACAGCCCATGGTGGCTAGGTGTGGGAACCAACCAGTGAGCCTATTTGACCCCTGATGTGCCGTGACTTTACGATGCTTAAAACATGGAATTTGAGCATGTCCTTTAGTGATTTATAGTAAGATTTGATGTGTTTTGGAGTCTTGCGCAGGAAAACAGGTTTCAGAGATAGTGTTTAGAAAAAGACTGATAATTGGGATGAAATAGCCTTTCACGACTCATAACCACGAGTCGTCAATTATTCCACGAGTCGTGGGAGTCAGTCATGGAGACATTACTGAAGCATGAGCTGTGGCCTGAGTTCTACGAAGGTATTCCACGAATCGTGGACAGGTCCACGAGTCATGAACCTTGGTCGTGAAAGAAGATCAGAAGAGGAACAAAACAGCCTGTGTTCTACGAATGGTTCCCACGAGTCGTGATCTTGTTCAGGAGTCGTGATACATGCTCGTGGAACCTGATCAGAGAAAGGGAAAAGTGTCTGAGTCCTACGACCCAACTCCATAAGCCGTGATCCATCCTACGAGTTATAGACTGCTGTCGTGGAAAGGAACCCGCAGAAGAACAAAGTTTCCTGAGTTCCACGAGTACTGTCCACGAGCCGTAGAAGCTCCCACGAATCGTGGAATGGTCTCGTGAAAGCTGCCGACTCCAGTTTCACAGTTGTATTAGGAAAGGATTTATTTTTGCCTATAAATACTTTCCCCTAGGTTTTTATTTACAGTTGTTACACGGTATTCTTGAGCGACTTTTCGGATAGTTGTTAATTTATTTTGGTGTTGAATTCAAAGCTTAGTTCTTGATAATTCAAAGTGTTCTTGAGATTATTCTTCAAGATTCTGGTTTTCTTTATTCTTCTTTGTAAGTATCTCTTGATGATTGCTCAAACAAACATTGATTGCATGCTTATGAACATGAGTAGCTAAATCCACAACTAGGGTTGTGGAAACCATGAAGGATTAATGAAGTAGGCTAAGTACGTAGGTGATCTACGGAGGTATTCATGCATGTATTGTTCTTCCCTTTGCTTTGATTGCTTTTTAACGGTAGCAAATTGCTGGACCAAGGAGGTAACAGATGGGAAAAGAGTTGTAAACAATGAGATTCGAGGCTACCAACCCTCGTGTAATAGCTTGACCTTATCCGGGAATAGCTAATCTGGGATCAAGGGTAAGGGTTAGTAAAGCGACACCCGCGGCCAGACCAAGGCGTGTGGTGAAATTCACCTAGTTGCCGGGCCAAGGAATTAGGTGAACCTAACTTACCTATTCTGCATGCTAAGCACCAAACTAGTGAACCAAGTACGAAAGCCTTACTAAGTTATGATTTCATGGGGACCATTGCCCTAGTAACTTCTCTTATTGATAATATTTCTTGAAATTGACACTAGTTACTTGATAAGTTTTTGGTACATTAATTATTTATTACTACAAAACCCCCCCTTCACAGGGAATAATTGACTAAAAGCATGAAGTAAACACTAATCAACCATAATCCTACCATATTCCCTGTGGGATCGACCCCAACCTTTAGTTGGGTTCTATATTTGAACAACGACCGCTTGCGCTTCTTTTAGAGGTATAATTTGGGCGTATCAAATTTTGGCACCGTTGCCGGGGAATACGGTTTAGGATTAAGTGAGATTGTGTTTAATTCACTGTTAGTCCTTATTTCCTGATTTTACTTTTTTTTGGTTGTTTTTGTTTTGACTACAGGTTGCACACTTGTGCATGCCAAGCAAAAGGAGTCAAGGCAAACCCTTGATCCCTTACGATCCGGAGCTCTCCAAAACACTCAGAAACATGTCTAAAGATGGAGAGCATGAGACTCAGCAGCAGATTACAGCTCGGCTTATAGCTGAAACAGAGCAACAGAAAAATGAGGAAGTGGCAGCACGCCTAAAGGAAGGAGAATCTGCCCTTGCCTTAGAAGATGAGAAAATTGCAAAAGATCTGGCAGCTCGAAATGCTGCCGCTAAGCAAGGCAGGCTAAGAAGGCAACCTGGGATCCGAGACGAGGCAGTACCTCGATGTGTGCCATATAACAGGGGTCGACAGATGCAACAACATAGGCACATTCCTCAGTATTATGACTTGGATGACTATGATGAGGAAGAATATGTCACCACTGGGACCATAGTGCTACCACCACTGGCTGACGAAACAAATTTCGACATCACTAGTGCCATGATTCAATTGTTGACCATGAAAGGACTCTATTTTGGGAAGCCAACTGAAGATGCAATTCTGCATGTGAATAATTTCTTAAGCGTCGCCAAATTGTACAACATTCTAGGAGTAGGGAAAGAAGCTATCTGACTGAGCCTATTCCTATTTTCATTGACTGATGAGGCAACTGCATGGCTCTATGAATTGCCTGACAACTCTATATACACATGGCATGAGTTGAGGGGTCTATTTTTGGAGCGGTTATTTTCTCCGAAGAATGTTGCAGCTGAAGAAGGAGATATATAATTTCAAGAAGGTACCTACAGAGGCTCTCTATGAGGCATGGCTGAGGTTCAAGAAGAATATGAAGGAAGTTCCGAGAAACAAAATTCCACCCAGACATTTGATGGAGATATTCTATAAGGCCCTGAACGTAAATACTAAAGCTATAGCTGACACTCTGACTGGAGGCGCGTTCATGGAAAACACATACCCTGAGGTTTTGGAGAGTTTGGATAGATTTTTAAAGAAAAATCGAGCATGGCGTATGAAAGATGCAGATACGCCAGTAATTACTTATGCAGTTGGCAGGTATGTGGATCCAAACGAAAAAGAAGACATCAAGCAGACACAGGCTGAGATGAACACTACACTTGGGTTGCTAGCAAATATATTCCTGATCGAGGGAGTAGAGAAAGTGAAAGATGTAGGTTCTCAAGGCAAAGAACCAAGGTCGTACGAGCACTTTTTTGATGAAGAGGTTGGTTATCTAAATGATCAAGTGGCGAGTTTCCGGGCCTATGGCCAAGGAAATCAAGGTCAGAACAGAGATGACTATTACAATTGAGCTGGTTATAGAGATAGGGATGGTGACTGGCAGAAAAAGGATGGGTACAAGAATGATAGGAGCGTCCTGTACGTGCCTCCAGGGAATCGAGAAGATAAGCTGGCACAACCTAGCATGAGAGAGTGGATCCAAAAGGTGTTCCAGAAAGTTGACTCCACGAATGCGAGTATGAAAAAGATAAAAGCTGAACATTCAATTCTTAATTAGAAGGTGTAGTCTCACTATGTCTCCATCAAACAGCTTGAGACACAGATGCATCAGTTGTCAACTAACCAGAATTTGTGCAAAAAGGGTACTCTTCCAAGTGACACGGTTCAGAATCCAAAAAATGATCGACAGGTTATGGCGGTGACTACTCGGAGCGGTAAGCAGATAGTTGAACCTCCCTTGCCTATTGTCATTAATGAGCAAGTTGAGATTGAGAGGGATGATGCTGAGGTGGTAGCCGAGTCTGCAGAGAAAGATAGTGTTGAAGGGTTGTCTGAGAGGCAGTCGTCTGAGCAGAAGGGTAAAAGTAAGGAGGTTGCACCGATCCTGAAGACTATACCATTGCCTCCTCCACCTTATCCACAGAGGTTGAAGAAGAAGGTTGAAGATGGCAAATTTCATAAGTTTATCTCTATCAGTAAATATTCCTCTGGTGGAAGCATTAAAGCAGATGCCTGGTTACGCGAAGTTTATGAAGGATTTGGTGATGAGAAAGAGAACGGTTAGTTTTGAGGTAGCAAATAACTTGCACCATTGTAGTGCAATAGTATCCTGTTCTATGGTACAGAAAAAGGAAGATCCGGGAGCATTCACCATTCCATGCACTATTGGAGCGTTCTACTTCGCAAAGGCATTGTGCGATCTGGGTGCTAGTATCAATCTGATGCCGCTAGCAGTTTATAATCAATTGGTCTTGGGAGCTCTCTCTCCGACTATAATGCGGCTACTTATGGCTGATCGCACGGTGAAGATGCCTGTGGGTATTCTTGATGATGTACTGGTCAAGGTTGACATGTTCATATTTCCTGCAGATTTTGTCATTCTAGATTGCGAGGTTGACTTTGAGGTGCCCATCATCTTGGGGCGACCATTCTTGGCTACTGGGCGTGCTTTGGTTGACTTGGAAATAGGTCAGATGAAATTCAGGCTGAACGATGAGGAAGTGACCTTCAATGTGTGCAAGTCTATGAAGCACCATGACGATATGAGAGTGGTGTCAGTGATAAATATGGTTGATGAGGACCAACTTATAGTTCTGATTGAAGAGAGACTTGGTGTTGAAGCCCTTGCAGCAGTCATTATAAATTTTGATATGGTTGAAGCACTTACAGGCTTGGGGTCTTACTCTTACGCACCAAAGAAGCTGGACTTAGACTTGAAGAATAGGACAACACCACCGGCTCGTCCATCTATTGAGGAGCCTCCAGTCTTGGAGCTTAAAGCACTGCCAACCCATCTTAGGTATGTATTCTTGGGAGATAATCAGACTTTTCCGGTCATCATTGCTGCAGATCTAGGTGAAACACAGGTTGAAGCTCTGGTTTCAGTATTGTGAAAATTCAAGAGAGCTATTGGGTGGATGATTGCAGACATTATTGGAATCCTGCCTGGGATCTGTACTCACAAAATCCATCTTGAGCTTGATTGTGTTCCTTATATTGAGCACCAACGTAGGTTGCATTAGCCTATGCATGAAGTCATCAAGAAGGAGATCACAAAGTGGCTGGATGCAGGTGTGGTTTACTCGATTTCCGACAGTAAGTGGGTGAGCCCGGTTCAGTGCGTACCAAAGAAAGGATGGATTACTGTTGTCCCTAATGCTAAGAATGAGATAATTCCGATGAGAACGGTGACAGGCTGGCCCATATGCATGGACTACAAAAAGTATAATGCATGTACTGAGAAGGACCATTTTCCAATGCCATTCATGGATCAGATGCTAGACCGTCTTGTAGGTAGAGGTTGGTACTATTTTCTTGATGGTTATTCGGGGTATAATCATATCTCTATTGCCCCCGAAGACCAAGAGAAAACTACATTCACATGCCTATATGGAACTTTTGCATTCAAGAGGATGCCGTTCGATCTTTGCAATGCGCCGACAACTTTTCAGCATTGCATGATGTCGATATTTTCAGATATGGTAGAGGATACTATTGAGGTAATCATGGATGAATTTTCGGTGGTAGGTTACTCATTTGAAGATTGTCTAAATCATCTGAGTTATGTGCTGAAACGGTGTGAAGAGTGCAACCTAGTGCTGAATTAGGAGAAGTGTCACTTCATAATTAAAGAGGGCATCGTGCTTGGTCACCGAATTTTGAGAATGGCATAGAAGTTGATAGATAAAAGATTGAGGTGATTAAAAAATTGCCCCCACCAGTTTCTGTGAAAGGTATCCAGAGTTTCTTGGGTCATGCAGGGTTTTATCGGCGATTTATCAAGTACTTCTCCAAGATTGCAAATCCATTGTGCAAGCTGTTGGAGAAAGAGGTAAAATTTGTGTTTGATGATGCTTGTTTTAAGGCATTCGAGTGCCTCAAAGAGAAGTTGGTTACAACTCTTATCATTATTGCTCCTGATTGGTCGCAACCGTTCGTGGTTATATGTGATGCTAGTGGGGTGGTGTTAGGAGCAGTCCTAGGTCAAAGGCGTGAGAAGATTCTTCATCCGATTTACTATGCTAGAAAAACACTTAATCCAGCTCAAAAAAAATTATATTGTGACCGAACAAGAACTTCTTGCTGTGGTCTTTGCTTTCGAGAAATTTAGATCTTATTTACTTGTCACCAAGGTGGTGGTGCATACTGACCATTCAACTCTTCGTTATCTCATGGCGAAGAAGGACAAAAAACCAAGGTTGATTAGATGGGTGCTATTGCTACAAGAGTTTGACTTTGAGGTTAAAGACTGTAATGGTACAGAAAATCAGGTGGCAGATCATTTGTCTAGGTTGGAAGAAGAAGCTATGGTGAATATGACTGATGACCTCGAGATTGATGATTGGTTTCCTGAAGAACATGTATTGGCTGCTTCTCAGGACTTGATCCCATGGTTCGCGGATATTGACAACTACTTGGCAAGTGACTTAGTGCCTGATGATATGTCCGTTCACCAAAGGAGAAAGTTCAAGTCTGATATGAAGAAATACTTTTGGGAAGAGCCCTTCTTATTCCACATCTGTGCTAACACCATGATACGAAGATGTGTGCCAGAAGCTGAGATGATGGAGATATTGGAAGCATGCCATTCTTCCCATATTGGAGGGCATCATAGTGGTACCCGGATCGCCCATAAGATTTTACAATGCGGCTATTATTGGCCGACTATTCATAAAGATGCCCATGAGTTTGCAAAAGCTTGTAGCAGGTGTCAGAGGGAAGGAGGTATATCAAAGAGGCAGGAGCTTCCTATGAATCCCATCCTTGTGATTGAGCTTTTCGATATTTGGGGCATTGACTTCATGGGCCCATTTGTATTGTCTGGTGGGAACAGGTATATATTGGTGGCTGTTGACTATGTGTCCAAGTGGGTGGAGGCGGTTGCACTTCCAAGTAATGAAGGTAAATGTGTCACCGCGTTCTTAAAAAAGAACATCTTCTCCAGAATCGGTACGCCAAGGGCCATTATTAGCGATGGAGGCTCTCACTTTTGCAACAAGTTGTTTCGTGCTTTGCGAGACCGTCTGCTTTTATATCCTAAACTATAGATATGAAAGAAAAAAGAAAGATAGATATTCCCATGGTAGGAATAGGGCAGTTGCACTAAGGAAGAGAGATAGAGATTTGATAAAGGGGATAGGACAGGGTTCCAAACCTGCCTTAGTCTCAAATAAGGCGCAAGCTAGGGACATTACTATATGAATGAGACTTCATTATTACAAGCGATACCTGCCTGGCCAGAACCATACGTGCAAGTTTCCCTGCATGTGGCCGCGGCCATCTGGCCTCGAATAGGAGGGGGCAACACTCTGGATCCTCCCTGTTTTCTTAAGAAAAAAAACTGGAAACAAGAGACCTGGTTTTTTTTCCAGTTTCTGATTCCAGAATGTCTGGCAAAAACTTTTTGTTACCGTTGGAAAAAGAATAAGTCCCGCTCATATTAACATAGGGATTGGAAGTGGAATGAAAGGTATGATCCACGCATATTCATATGTCTGTTCCATAAAAAAGTTTTGAATTCTTAATTAATTGTTTCCGATTCACCGGATCTTACCTCTTTTGAAAGGGGTCAATAAAAAGTAAAAATATGGACTAACTTAAATAGAATAGGGGAAATAAATTTTATTCCCTAGAAGTTTGTCCGGTTGGGAAAGCCAGAACTCTTGTAAACCAGTTTGATAAAGGGTAGTGGTAGGGACAGTCTCAGTACCACTGAAAGTGCGATAGTCCTTCAAGCAAGGGACTTGGGCAAACAAAGTCCTTACTCGTATTCCACCAACAACTCGCGGGGCTATCAAGACTTCGAAAGCTTTCTTACATTATACAATAAGTTAGTAAAGGCATTTCAGGATATGATACGAGTGAAGAAAATCCCAGTTCGTGGGAATTGCTTCCATCACTAACTAGTTCAGCTCGGCTAGTGGGCTTTTGTGTTCAAACTTTGAGAAAGAAGGGCTTCTATTTAGATTAGTTTATTAGTAAAAGATAAGGCAAGAAGCAAGGGCGTAGGGCGCTAGGTATTTTCTTTCTTCTGGCCGTAGGTGTGATGCCATTGAGCTTCGGTACTCTAAACCCCTATGAAATATAAAAGATCATTCATACATAGCATAGTCCAAGCGAACACGGGAAACCTTTAACATATTCTTCTGTTTTCTCTCTCTTTGTGACCATTCCCACTTCAAAGTCAAAGATTAGGAAGATTCCCCTGATTTGAAATCGGTCGAGAGGTCTTAGTTGGAGATGGGATTGCACGTGTTTATAGATTGAACGAGATTCAAGCTGGGAAAATGGTTCATGATATTCGGAAAGATTTATGTTCATTCGCTCTACAAGATGAGACTTTACCACCGTGGAGCGGCTTTTTGCAAAAAGATGAGGGGGAAACTCAGTAAGATGTCGGAGAAGCGAACTATACGAGATCACAAACGTAGATTGCTCGCGGCTAGGATATGAACCATACTCTTCTCCTTTTTCTTACTCTAGTGCTTGAGTATGGGCATAGGGCTGATCCTTCTTCTGTTGCTTTGACTCTTAATCTTCTTGCTGGGCCTCTTTCCTCTTTTCAGTCAGAAATTCAGATTGTGACCTACCGGTTACCAGCTCGGAGCAATCAAGCTCAGAGAGCACTACTGGGCGGTACAAGGCGTTGGAAATCCAGACCGGCTCAGAGAATCACTATCGCTATTTAGCCCTTCGTTCCACCAACAAAGAAGTCATCCTTGACGATTTCCCATTTTCGTGTTCATCTTTAATTGATGTTTTCTTAACCTTTCCCTTGCATAAATTTTTGATGTGGTCGGTTCTTTCTTTTGAAAAGTCTACCAAATCATCCACGTAAGGATCGCATATGTTATGTAGGAGGTCACTGATAATTTTTGTCATCGCTCTTTGATATGTTGCCCTTTTTTTTCTTTTTTTTGGGCATATCATAGTAAGGAAAGGAAGTGAGGGCACTCATTCGAATTGAATAGCTGAAACTACTATAACTCAATTTTTATGGCGTTGAATCAGGTCAGGAAGAACAAGTTGTTCTAGCTCCGGGGAAAAGATTCATCTTCCAATTTTCCCTTCCTTCCAATTCCAATATTTTGGATTTTAGCTTCCCTCATTCCTTTTATTGAGCATAATGATGAGAATCGGGCTTGTTGAATTTAGTATACAGTGTCAAGCAGTTCCGCTTTCCCCTACCGATGATGTGTTGAGAAGTGCATTGTTGGAACTGGGTTGGAACTTAAGACCATAACCTCTAGATTTTGGGGTTTCCGCTATAGCCGAACACAAGGGAAAGATTATTTTTTTAGAGAAATATGGAGTGAAACACAGAGTTGAAACCCCTTATCAGCCGCAGACGAGTGGGTAAGTGGAGGTCTCCAATAGAGAAATCAAGTCAATCCTGTCCAAGACTGTCAATGCAAACCTAAAGGATTGGTCGCGGAAGCTTGAGGATGCATTGTGGGTGTACCAAACTACGTATAAGACTCCAATAGGCATGTCTCCATATCAACTTGTGTTTGGTAAGGCTTGTTATCTTCTGGTTGAATTAGAGCACAAGGCCATGTGGGCTTTGAAGAAGCTGAACTTAGATTGGGGGCAACATCACTTCAAAGGTTAGGGCAGCTGAATGAGTTGGACGAGTTCCGACTGAATGCATATGAAAGTTCAGCTCTATACAAGGAGAGGATGAAGTTGTATCATGATCGGAAGATAGAGAAGAGAGATTTTCAGCCAGGTGACTTGGTCCTGCTTTTCAACTCTAGACTTCGCTTGTTTCCTGGCAAGTTGAAGTCCAAGTGGATTGGAACCTTCAAGGTGGTGCAAGTTTTCCCTCATGGAGCTATTGAACTTGAAAACATTGAAGGGAAAAGGTTCAAAGCAAATGGGCAGCGGATCAAAGCGTATTTCGGCATAGCAGAGGAAGTCAAGACAATTGAAGCTTGGAGCATAGATGAGTTCGTTCCACCTAAGGAGCTTGATGAAGTCTGAGTAATCAAGCAACTTGCGTCATGCCGCGATGTTAAATCAGGTGCTACATGGGAGGCAACCCATGATGTTGTAATTTTTCTCTGATTTACTTTATGTTAGTTGTAGTGTAAAGACTATAGAGTGTTTTGGTGAAGTCTGAGTAGCCAAAACACTTGCGTCGTGCCGCAATGTTAAATCAGGCGCTGCTTGGGAGGCAACCCAAGGCTAAACGTCTGCTATATGTGCATAAATAGGTGGAGGAAAAGTGCTGCAGAAAATCAAACTCAGAAAATGGGTAAGTTAGGGTCCACGAGTATGGTTCACGGATCGTGGACCATTCCACGAGTCGTTGAACCAACTCGTGGAACTCAGGTGATAATGGCCAAATGCAGTTAAGCTTTCACTAACTGGCTCCACGAGTCGTGAACACAATCACGAATCGTGATTGGCAGTCCTGGAAATAAGAGGAAACTTGGGTGGCAGTACGTGTTCCACGAGACCCTTCTACGAGTCATGGTTTGTTCCACGATTTGTGAAAAGGACTCATGGAACCCAGGTAAGTTTTGAATTTTTTTTTACTGTTCACCGGCTTCACCGGCCCCGCACACTTCATCGGACGGCGGCGCTTAGGTGCCACAGGTATGTTCCTGCCTCCCTATGATTCTACTTTTCTTGATGCATTGAGGACAATGCACATTAATTTTTGGTGGGGTGGGGGCAGCAGATGCCCGTATTTTGATGGGCCTTTTGGTGAAGTCTGAGTAGCCAAAAGACCCGCGTCGGGCCGCAACGTTAAATCAGGCGCTACATGGGAGGCAACCCATGAGGGTACTCAAAAGGTACCCGAGTCCTTAGGGTTTTCTTGCCTGTGTTCTTTCCATATGGATTTTTATTTCTGTTTAACCGACACATTTAGTATAGGTTGTATTGCGCAGTCTGTGATGTGATTTTTGGAATTGGATTTTTTTTTGAAAAAATGGAGAACCCCTCCAAATTTTGTGTGACATAGTAGTATCTGTTCTTGATAGACTAACCATTATGGATCTATGCATGACATTGTAATGTAATCGACCTGATGAATGGCTTAAACTAGAGCATGAACCTGATAGTTAGCATGTAATTGTTTGACTCTGTACCATGAGTGTGTGAGCTTATTTTGACTTGTTCTTGCATTGTGTTCCAATCTAGAACCTGCCCAGTTAGGCTTGTTTAGGTTCTAGGATGGTTGGTTAGGAAAGGATCATAGGCCATTTTTGAATTAGTCCACTTTATCCAAATGACCGACCAAATGAAGTAAATATCCTTTGATCCCTGATTTTGAGCCTAAATTGCCCCGTTTTGTTGTTTAGCCTAATCACCTTCCCTGTCTTTTTTTTCAAAACCTTTAGTTTGACCCTGTTCCCTCCTTGGACATCGTGTACCTCAACTCAGACAAATCGCCTAAGTTGAGGGTGGCTACTGTAGAGGTGAGTGAGGAGTAGGGGTATGAAAAGAAAAGGTTAGTAATGAAAAAGGGAAATAACGGGTGCGACGGGCATGTTAAAGAAAAGAAAAAGAAAGAGAAAAACAAAGAAAGAGAAAAGAAAAGAAAGAAAGAAAAAGAAAATGTGAAAAAGAGTTGAATTTGAACCAAAAGCCGCACCTGTTGCTTGTTGAAAAATAAAAAGGGAAAAAAAAAGAGGAAAAGAATAGAGTTGGTCCGATAAGTAGAGAAATAAAATAAAAAAATAAAAAATAGCGTATTGTCAAGGAGGGCTTAGTCACTGATTTCCATATCTACCATACTCGTCCCCAAGCCTACGTTACAAGACGAATGAAGTCCTATAGTGATCCTAACCCAACTGTTTGAAAACCAAGGCATAGAGAATAAGGGCAAGCCTATGGTATTGTGCATGCATCGCTTGAACATCAATTGTGAGAGTGAGTGTTTTAGTTCAGTCCCTGATATATAATTTTGCTATTGTGCGAACAGGACTTCTTTGCGGTGAGGGCACTAGAGCAACTTTGAATGCTAACTGTTAGCGTAAGTCTCATATGTGTATGCTACATCGTCTGTTGATAGTATAATGTCATTCCTGGATCTTCTTGTGTTGTCTTGATAGTGCCATTCCTGGATATTCTTGTGTTGTCTTGATAGTCAGAACACATGCACTGGTTTTTTATTGAAAAGGGAGGGGGGATACTTGTTATGAACTAAATCGCGAAATCATATGACTGCCGTAGTTCCTAGTTTTCTTTTGCGATAGCGTCATTCTATGCTTTGTTTCATCACTTGAGGACAAGCAATGACTTTAAGTTGAGGGTGTTGATGTCCGTGGCTTTGCGGTGCTTTCGACGCTTAAAACTTGGAATTTGAGCATGTCCTTTAGTGATTTTTAGTAAGATTTCATGTGTTTTGGAGTCTTGCGCAGGAAAAAAGGTTTCGGAGACAGTGTGCAGAAAAAGACTGATAATTGGGATGAAATTGACTTCCATGACTCATAACCACTAGTCTTCAATCATTCCATGAGTCATGGGAGTCAGTCGTGGAGACATTACTGAAGCATGAGCTGTGGCCTGAGTTCTACGAAGGGATTCCATGAATCGTGGACAGGTCCACGAGTCGTGAACCTTGGTCGTGAAAGAAGATCAGAATAGGAACAAAACAGCCTGTGTTCTACAGATGGTTCCCACGAGTCGTGATCTTGTTCACGAGTCGTGATCTTGTTCACGAGTCGTGATCCATGCTCGTGGAACCTGATCAGAGAAGGGGCAAAGAGTTTGAGTCCTACGACCCAACTCCACGAGCCGTGATCCATCCTACGAGTCGTAGACTGCTGTCGTGGAAAGGAACCCGCAGAAGAAAAAAGTTGCCTAAGTTCCACGAGTACTGTCCACGAGTCGTAGAAGCTCCCACGAATCGTGGAATGGTCTCGTGAAAGCTTCCGACTCCAGTTTCCCAGTTGTATTAGGAAAGGATTTATTTTTGTCTATAAATACTTTCCCCTGGGTTTTTATTTATGGTTGTTACACGGTATTTTTGAGCAACTTTTCGGATAGTTGTTAATTTATTTTGGTGTTGAATTCAAAGTTTAGTTCTTGGTAATTCGAAGTGTTCTTGAGATTATTCTGCAAGATTCCAGTTTTCTTTATTTTTCTTTGTAAGTATCTCTTGATGATTGCTCAAACAAACATTGATTGCACGCTTATGAACATGAGTAGCTAAATCCACAACTAGGGTTGTGGAAACCATGAAGGTTAACGAAGTAGGCTAAGTACGTAGGTGATCTAGGGAGGTATTCATGCATGTATTGTTCTTCCCTTCGCTCTGATTTCTTTTTAACGATTGCAAACGTTAGAAATTGCCTTATCCTTACTTGCCGGACCAAGAAGGTAACAGATGGGGAAAGGGTTGTAAACAATGAGATTCGAGGCTACCAACCCTCGTCTAATAGCTTGACATTGTCCGGGAATAGCTAATCTGGGATCAAGGGTAAGGGTTAGTAAAGCGACACCCGCGGCCGGACCAAGGCGTGTGGTGAAATTCACCTAGTTGCCGGACCAAGGAATTAGGTGAATCCTAACTTACCAATTCTGCATGCTAAGCACCAAACTAGTGAACCAAGTATGAAAGCCTTACTAAGTTATGATTTCATGGGGACCATTGCCCTAGTCACTTCTCTTATTGATAATAATTCTTGAAATTGACACTGGTTACTTGATATGTTTTTGTTACATTAGTTATTTATTACTACAAAACCCCCTCTTCACGGGAAATAATTGACTAAAAGCTTGAAGTAAACACTAATCAAACATAATCCTACCATATTCCCTGTGGGATCGACCCCAACCTTTAGTTGGGTTCTATATTTGAACAACGACCACTTGCGCTTCTTTTAGAGGTGTAATTTAGGCGTATCAACTCCCGCGAGGCCAACAGTTGGGTCCGATAGCCCGTGGGACATCCGACGGCCCATGGAAAATGCCATCCGACAATTTTTTTGCACTTTCTTTTCAGGATTTAAGTTGGGGGTCGTTTGGTCCTTTCCTTACCTCAGGATTTTACCAACATCTTTTAAACACCCAAAAGGGGTTATTTCTCCTATCTCAGGGAAAATCTCTAAAGGCTCTATGGCAAGACACCTAGGGTTTCAAGCAAGAAAGAGCATAGAAGCTCAAATGAGAAAGTCTCTCAAGGGTTTTCCTTCAGATTTGTTCTCCAAGTTTTCATCCCCCTGTTCCAACCCTAGAAATTCTTCAGTAATCAGGTATGTGGGTATTCAATGAGGACCTCCTTTCACCCTCATGCCTAAAGTTTAGCTTTCAGTTATGATTTCTACAAATCTATAATTCTAGGGTTCTTACCCAATTATACATGTTTTACAGAATTGAACTCCTTATGACTTAATATGTTCCCGTACATGTTTTTAGAGATATTGCATGCAGTTTTACAAATATTTTCTTAAAATCTCTGGAATTTAGATGAAATAGACTTATCTTGGATTTACAATATCTTCTGCATGAGTTAGCTTTCTTTTCAAGAACTTAGCATGAAATTGTAGTATTTTCATATGAATTAAATTTCTTCAAAATTTAGCCTAATCTACTAGCACTAAGTTTTAAAACATGAAATCAGTCAGTTTTCAGCCTACAACTTTTCATAAAAATAGAATGCTTTTAGTCTTAGCATTATGTTGCATTCTCAGATGTTATCAGTATTTGAGCTATCCAGTATTTCAGGTGCATTCATTGCCTTACATTCAGTTGGGAGTAGGCTTAGCCCCAAGAGGACGAAGGGATAAAGGCTCAGCTGTCAGGTTAGGCTAAGACCTTTTGTAGAAATCTCTAAGTCCCAGAACTACGGTGCCACCGTAGGTATCAAAGGGGTCAATTGTCATATTAGGCTGGGAACCCTTATCCCTTGTGGACATCAGTTAAGTGGATCTACGTCAGATTTGTTTGTACCCTTGGCAAGGTGTGAATACCCTTCGATTCAGGGTTACAGGTTGCCCCATAGTTAGCTCATCTTGGGGTATGTCAGGTAATAGTAGCACCCATAGTTCAGATTCAGTTTGCATGACCTTGTATTCAGTTATTCAGTTCAGTTCAATATTATACAGTTGCATGTTTATATACTTGGTCATTGCATCAGCTTATATCTTTCAGCTTGCATTCAGTACAATATATCAATATTTTCAACATGCTTAGTAGAAGAAACTCCCCTAAGGATTTACTTTAAACATGACTTTTTGCATGACTCATGGTTTTCAACTCAATTGCACTATTTCATGATCTTCAGACATAATTCATCATTTCAGTCCATGGATACCTAAGTAAACAGTTTTATTTATCTTAAAATATCATGATCTAAGAATTACAGTTCGGAAATATGACTTACACCCTCTTAAAAAAAGGGCTTATGTTTTACAGTTTTGACTTATGCACTTGAGATGTTATAGTTAGTCCAGTTTTCAGCCATGCTTTTAGTTTACATGTTTTCTCATGATTTCAAAGTTAGTGCATTATCTCATATGCTCAGTACATTCAAAGTACTGATCACATACTCTTTTGTGATTCATCCTTCATGATGTAGGTTTCAGTGCTAGCTTCCAAGATCATGGTCAGACAGATCACAGCTTCCAGTCAGGAGGGAACGAGTTCTCCTTTTTCGAGAACTCCAGTCAGTTAGTAGTTATAATAGTTATTTCAATTCTTATATATTGATTAGAGCTAGTTGAGGTTCATGTCCTGACTAACTGTAAGTCAGTATTAATAGAGGCTTCATAGACAGTCAGTCAGTTGGTTGTATTAGTTTTCAAATGACTATGTATTTCAGTTCATAAATGTTCATTTTATTGTAGTACTCTTGAAGAGCTCAACACATTTCAGCTTCAGCATTATATTTCATTCTGTATCTTAGTAGTATGCCAGACCATGGGTTAGCTTGGGGTCAATTGTGACTCTAAGCACCATGTTGCATCCAGGGTGTAGGCTCGGGGTGTGATAGAAGGTTCAAAAGAGAAATCCATTTTCAAAAAGGTTTAAGGCTTGTAATAAGGTTGTGAAAGAAAAGGTATTAAGCTAAAATGGGGTAAAATAGTGATACAATTAGTGCAGTGGTTTGAATTTAAGGCTAAGTAGGCTTCAAAAAATTACAAAGAAGGTCTAAGATCATTTCTCCAACCAAATGGAATCAAGAATAACATTCAAAGACTAACCGGGAAAGTTCTAGTTGACACAAGCAAGCATAAGAATTATTCCAACAAAATCTCACCACACATGGCATGCAAACTATTCAAGATTGTCAATTTCACTTCCTAAACAAGAACAAATAGAGACACATTCTACATTTCTAATTATCACCACTAGTGTGTCAAGATTCAGAAAAAGATTAAAAGAGTTGTCACCAACATTATTCTTTGCGATGCAACTTTTCACAAAAATATTCAGTGGGTCATGCTTAATTCAACTCAATTCACATGTGAGACTAACTCCATTAGTACCAAACAAGTTAATATCCATATTATCTCAGAAGACGATAATTTGCCCTTAAGACAGACGTCACTCTATCCATCATTGGTCCAAATCATACATACAAATTGACATGGTTACTTAGAATTCACCAACGCATACACCCTAATCCATAAGCATATCTGTGTTTGCACATGCATTTTGTAGGTGGAGACTTGCTGCACACAGGTGCAAATGCAGGTGCCAGGTAGTATTGGTTTCCCTTCTACGCAGTACTTGCGAGTGCACCTACTTTTCACAAGTCAGTACTTGCATTTCATGGGTGTTCAATAGTCCTCCAAGTTTTTCAAACAAGTTCAACTTTGCCTAACAGGTACTCAGACTTTCCTGGACTCAAAACACCCAACTTTTAGCCTAACGACTACTCAGACTTCCCCTGGCTCAAAATGCCAAACTACAAAAAATAAAGAAATACGAATCAAAATTTCAAAAGAAAACTAAAGAATTAAACCATCAAAATTTTCATCCACAACCCAACAAAAAATAGCAACTCAAGCCCGAAAAGGGCATAAAATATCATAACAAGCCTGACAAAGGCGCCAATATCCATACAAAATATCAAACCCGACAAGGGCACAAGTCAAACATCTGATAAAATAAAGTCCAGCAAGGGCATAAATACAACCAAAACATACTAAGGTGTAATCCCTCGATGCCCTCCTAAGTAAAATGATACAGTTCCCTCACTGCATAAAAACAAAATAAGAGATATGTTTGAAAGGTCTCCATGAAGGGCATAAATTCGAACTGGAGCAACTAGGCTCCAGAATGACCAAGTCTGCCTCATCATATCCTCCTCCTTAGCTCTGTACAACTTTCTCAATGTGCTAATCATCTTGGTGAGAAATTTTCTCTGCTTCATGTCATGCTCCCTCTTCTTCTTCTGGCACCTTTCTATTTTTTCCAACCTATCCTTGATATATTGTTGATCATACACCACACTAGCCAATGTAGGACCACTAAGAGCAAAAGAAGAGAATGGGCCAGGTGGCTGTATGGAAGAACCCTGTCCTGCGCTTGAAGGTAGGCCAGCTACAAGCTAACAAATCTAAACATCCATGCCATAGACCTAGCTAGAGATGTGTCAGTGTGTCGGAGGCCCAATATTAAGTAGCCCATCAGCCTTTGTAGAAGCTGCTAACTCGAGTGTATTACTAGAATTAGAGAATATACCAAATGATATTGATGCCACATTGATTTTCCTTTTCTTTAGTGCATGTTCGGCTCCCTTTTTTTCAAAGGATAAATTAGCTTCTCTGGCTTTCTTTAATTTTTACCATCCCAGTTCTCAACTCTGTCCTGGTATCATAAATATGTGATTAAGGAAGGGAAAAACAAGCTTTTAGTACCTTCAATCATAACTTGCTAAATTTCTTGCATAATTATCCGCCCCACATCAACAGGAAGACCCTCCATCATAACATAAATAACCATGTCCCTCTCAGGTGACACATCTGACTCATTGTTCGATGGCATGATTCAAGCACAAATAATGGACTAAGTTTTGTATTCTACAGTGAACTGAGAAGACTCGATCCTCATATTCAAAGCTATCCACTGTGGGATCTTACCATCATGTAGCCTCTGCACAAACCAATCAGTTCCCAACTCCTTAGTCTATGTTTGAATATTTCATTATCACCATTGGGAAGGTTGTAATAGGGATTGATCAACTCTGGATCAAATGAAACTAGTTTTCCCCAAACAGTGATAACCAAATCATTAGAAAAGTCCATATCGGCTATATTGGCATAGAATTTCCACACTATAGAGAGGTTTGCAATAATAGGCTCAGCCGTGAAGCACATCCAACCACTCGTGTCTAAATTTCCATAGAAGTCAACCCATCTAGCCTGTAGACCTTACAACAAAATGCCTCACTCCCTTGTTATGTTCTTCGTCAAGTGAAGATCATACAACTATGAATATTTTAGAGAGACGAAGGTGCCCTGATCAAAGTACTCCTTGTCGACCACTTGGGCAATATCTTCTTGAGCTATTTCATTTGATTCTAGATATATTTTCAAGTTATAAGTACCAAGAAAAGGAGTAAATATATCAAACACTTGTATGTGCATGTAAAAAAATGTATTATAACATGATTAGGTCAAAGAAATGAGTCAAAATAGTTCCCAATAGAGCTGGACAAAGCTACTATTTTGGGCTATTTTTGAAATTATTAGGCATGGTCATCGTGATCGCGGGATTTTTTATTTGAAATGATTAGGTCATTTGTTTATCGTAATCACGGGATTGGGCATCGCAATCGCGAGGATTATCTTCTTCACCCAAAATTTTTCAGTTGGGCATTTTGTCGAACAAGTGCTTTGCACCATTTTTTTCACCATTTTCGTAGTCCATTGGGACTAATTTTTTGCCTAAAATTATCATGTTAACAACCTTCTTCTCTCAACCAACCTCACCTAACGGGTTTCTCAAATAAAAGCGCACACACACATCAATCTTAAAAGAAAAATTCTCAACCCAAAAAGCTATTAGTACCACTGATTTTGCAAACTAGGAAGCAATTTTCAAGGAGAATAAGGAGAGGGGCACATATATTTGAGGTTGCAAGTCAATAAAGCTACAGGATTAAAAAATTTGATGGAAGTTATTCTTTTGTGCTTGAGAAGAAGGAGAACAACCAAGTTTAAGAGAAAAAATTTGTTCCTTAAATGTTTTTCTTACTTTTTATACATGGGAACTGAACCATGCATCACTTGAGATTTTTAGACATAAGGGCGGACTAAGCCCTAACTGAATACCCACATACCTGGTAGAAGGAGATTCTTCAAGGAAATCTAAAGTTGAAGCTTGGAGGAGAAAGCCCTAGGTTTGGAAATTTGGCGAAGAACACTCATTTTTACTTGAGAACTGACTTTAGAGGAAACTGAATTCTTTTGGGGTTTTTTTCCTAAATAAAATAAGCCTAAGAATATTTATAGTCAGACCTAAAATAAGAAGGAAAGGTCTGAATTGCCCCAGAGAAATTAACTTAAAATCTGCTGGAAAACTCACGTCTCATGTTCAACGGATGGGTTCCATGTTTCGTGAAAACTTCCATGGCTCATGGAACCCTATCGTGGTTCCTGAGCAGGAAATCTAAGCTACTGGAATGGGTTCCATGAGTGTGGTTCACGACTTTTGGAAACTTCCAGGGGTCGTGGATCCCACTCGTGGATCCTTGGGACCCTTAGGCTGAGCTACTGAAAAGGGGTTCCAGGGATGGGTTCCACGACTCGTGGATCCCGCTCGTGGACCTTGGGCACTTGGTCTGAGCTACTAGAATTGGTTCCATGAGTGCGATTCACAACTCATGGCTAACTCCATGGTTCGTGAACCCTTTTCGTGAACTTAACTCCAGAGGGGCTGGCCTCTGATCTGAGTCCCACGAGTCTAGTCCACGACTCATGGACTATTCCATGACTCATGGATCTAACTTGTGGTTTGGTTGACAGTTGAAAAATTATTTCTTCCGAGTTTTCTGAGCTGAGTCTAGGCTTGGAAGTTCTGGGGTGTTACATATTCCTTTTGTGCTAGCTTTCGTGTACTTATTCATTATTTCTGTGACTACTTGATTTTTCTGAAACATTACTGCTCTTATATTTTATATGCTCCCAGTCGGCCTATGATACCTACTGGATACCCGTTGCTTAGCAATTGGTACTCATACTATACTCTGCATCTTCCTGATATAGATCCTAGTGTAAGCTATCACCGCTGCTTTGTCAGAGACTCGTGCAGGCCGATCTTTTGGATTATCTGAGGCTGAGGGTGAGCTCTTGACGGCTGGGATTAGCTTTTAGCTCATATTTTTTTATTATGTACTCTTTTACTATTAGGAAATATATGTATATATTATTTTGGATCTTGTTGTACTCAGTATACTTAGTTCTAGCTCTTATGCTATGATACCAGGATTTGGGTGTGGTTTATCTTCCATTTATACATTCCTGTTGCTTATTTCGTTATCTTATTTCCTTTGCTTCCGCTTATATTATGCTTTTTTCGCTTGCTTGTTGGCTAGTAGCCCATTACTAACCATTTCGGGCTTTGGGGATAGGTTCGCCTACTAGGGTGTTGTAGGTGCCTTTATGACTAAGAAATCAAGTCGTGATAGCTTGGCATCAGAGCCTAGGTTCACCGATATCATCAGTATAAGAGCCAATGTCTAGTAGAGTCATGAGGATTGGGGCGGAGACGTCCATGCTCAATCTTTGGGAGGCTACAGTGGCATCTTAGGAAATATGACTCTCTTCTTGCTTCTATATCGTGCATCTTATCCTTGATGGTTTCCTGAAATATCACTTGTTCTAGTTTACTCTTCCACAGATGGTTCGTACAAGATCGTCGGTATCAGGTTGAGGAGAGACTTTGACCCCAGTGCCCCTGACTCTAGCTAAGGCCAGGGAGGTTGCAGAGGTAGAGCTAAAAGACGTGACCGAGCAGCAGCACCAGTTAGAGCTCCCAGTATCGAGGTTGAGCCTGAGTATGAGCCTGAGATTGTTCCAGAGAAGTAGCCTGTGGATCGGGGGACAACCCAGGTACCACCAGTGCCAGCTCCAGTATAAACTTTTGTGCCAGCATCAGCCCCAACTCAGTCTTCAGGTGTTCGGGGTTTGCTTCTACAATTGTTGGGTATGATCGGGGATAAGCCTACTAAGGTAGCACAGACATCCACTCAGGGGGCAACCCTGGGTGTTCAGATTTTAAGAGAGCATAATGCTACTGTGGCTCTCCGTGCTGTGGTTCTTCTTGTTTCATTTGTTGCACAGCTTCTTTCTCCTTGCCCAACTATGACAAAGATGAAGCAGAAGGCGTTGGATAGATTTCTGAGATTGGCTCTGCCTAGATTTGCTGGTACACCTGGTCAGGATCCGCATAACTTTATCACTACTTGTGAGGAGATGCTAAACCATTTGTGTTTATTGAAGACTCACGGTGTTGGATACACAACTTATCAGCTAGAGGGCCCAGCTAAGTTATGATGGAGGACCCAGGTTGCTTGCAGACCATCTTCGTCACCTTTATTACCTTGGTCAGAGGTCTATGAGGCCTGTATGGCTAAGTTCTTACCAAAGAGTGGTAAAGAGTATCATAGGGAGCAGTTCACTAGACTTATGCAAGGTTCTATGATTGTATCCGAGTACGAGACTTGATTTCATCAACTTGCTCTATTTGGGGCCATGATTATACCTACCGAGCCTGACCGAGTTTGTAGATTCATTTGGGGTTTGAGGCTAAAGTTCAGACATTAAGATGAGGTGTTAGTTGCTAGCGAGGGATCCTTCCAGGCTATTGTGGATTATGTTCACACTATGGAGGACTTATACCATCATGATCTGGGGTCCAGAGATAAGAGTCCTCGACATTAGGGCAGCTACAGTGGTTCCCATCACAGTGGTAGAGGTTCAGGACAGTGGGGCCAAGGTTATCAGCCACAGTAGCACCAGGGTCAGTCTAGCCGACCGGTTCAAGCATAGCTTCAGTCTTATGGTGGGTCTTAGTTTGAGCAGGTTCAGAGTAGTCAGCAGAGCTATAATGGTTAGTCTTCTATAGGTACAACTTCTAGGGCATTAGGCCGTGGTGGACACATAGGTTTAGCTATTTCATCTCGATAGTTTAGGCTATTAGGGGCTTGCTATGAGTGCGGGGTCAGTGGTTACTATGCTAGATATTGCCCCAATGGGGTATAGTTCAGCCAACCGCTCAGCCGGATCAGCCTATCTGTGCAGTTCAACCATCAGCTAGAGGAGGTGGTGGTTAGGCTTGGAGTGGTGCCCCGCGAGACAGGATAGGTGGTAGGGATGGCAATCGGTTAGGTGGTGGTCGTTGTCAGTTTTATGCGGTCCCTTAGAGACTAGAGGCAGAGGCCTCAGATATTGTTATCACATGTAAAATTTTTGTATGCTGACAGTCAGCTTTGGCTTTATTTGATCCTGTATCTACTTGCTCGTATATTTTTTCCTACTATTTGCCTTGTTTGGGATTGGCTAGTGAGCTATTATCTATGCATATATTTGTTTCGACCCTAGTAGGAGATTCTTTAGTAGTGGATCAGATTGTGAGATCCTGTATGATTTTTGTTGGAGATATTGAGACTTGGGGTGACTTGATGATTCTTAATATGTTAGACATTGATGTGATTCTAGGCATGGACTAGTTATCCCCTTATCGTGTGGTTTTGGATTGTTATACCAAGACCGTTACCATAGCTATGTTTGGTGTAACACTAGTTGTATGGAAGGGTTCTATCAGTCGCGTACCATCTGGGATCATGTCTTATCTTTGAGCTAGGAAGTTGATTTCCCGCAGGTGTTTGGCTTATCTAGCATATGTTTGAGATGCTAGTGCCGACCCTTCTTCCCATGAGTCAATTCCTATGATTAGAGATTTCCTAGATGTGTTCCCTACCGACCTTCTAGGCCTTCCACTTGAGAGAAATATTGATTTTGCTATTGAGTTAGAGCCAGGCACCAGGCCCATTTCTATTTCCCCATACCGTATGGCTCCAACTGAGTTGAGGGAGCTTAAGGAGCAGCTCTAAGACTTGTTAGCTAAGGGGTTTATTAGGCCGAGTGTGTCGCCTTGGGGTGCTCCTATTTCTTTTGTGAAGAAGAAAGATGGGTCGATGCAGATGTGTAATGATTATAGGTAGTTGTATAAGGTGACTGTGAAGAATAGGTATCGAATGGCACACATAGATGACTTGTTTGATTAGCTTTAGGGTTCAACCGTATTTTCTAAGATAGATTTGAGGTCAGGCTACCACCGGTTGAGGATTAGGGTAGAGAACATCCCTAAGACAACATTCATTACACGTTATGGCCACTATGAGTTCCTTGTGATGTCTTTTGAGTTAACTAATCCCCCCACAGCTTTCATAGACTTGATGCACATGGTGCTTAGCCCGTACTTAGACTTATTTGTGATAGTTTTCATAGACGACATCCTGATATACTAGCAAAGTAGAGATGAGCATGAGCAACACTTGAGAATTATACTCCAGACTTTGAGAGATCATCGACTTTATCCCAAGTTCTCAAAGTGTGAGTTTTGGCTTGAGTCAGTTGCATTCCTAGGAAACTTGGTGTCTAAGGATGGGATTAGAGTAGACCCAGGTAAGATTTCAGCCATCTGTGATTGGCGATCTACTATCCTACTGAGGTTTGCAGCTTTGTTAGGTTAGCGGGGTACTACAAGAGGTTTGTCGAGGGATTTTTTTCCATAACAGCACCTTTCACTAGGCTGACTAGAAAGGATGTCCCATTTCAGTGGTTGTATTAGTGTTAGGATAGCTTTCAGAGGCTTAAGGCCTTATAGACTTTAGCTTCACTGTTGACCTTGCCAGTTGAAGATGAGAGCTTCTCTGTGTATTGTGATTATTTCGAGGTTGGTCTTGGTTTTGTGTTAATGCAGCAGGGTCCTGTGATAGAATATACATCAAGGCAGTTGAAGGTTCACGAACACAACTACCCTACTCATTACTTGGAGTTAGCGATGGTAGTTTTCGCGCTCAAGATCTGGAGGTACTACTTATATGGGGTTCACTGTGAGATATTCACCAATCACCGTAGTCTTTAGTACATCATGAGTTAGCGAGAGATGAACTCGAGGCAGATGAGATGGATTGAGTTACTGAAGGACTATGATTTCACTATTCTATATCATCCAGGCAAGGAAAACATGGGCGAATGCCTTGAGTCAGAATGTAGTGAGTATGGGCAGCTTAGCTTCACTTTACGTTTCAGAGAGACCGTTGGCCTTGGACATCCAGTCCTTGGCAAACTGTTTGGTTAGGCTTGACTTATATGATCCTAGCAGAGTTCTTGCCAATATCAAGGTTTTTTCTACCTTGGTTGATCAGATTCAGAGCCGTCAGTTTGAGGATCAGTGGTTGTGTGACCTTTGTGATCAGGTGGTTCAGGGAGAGGCTAGCCGGGCTACTTTAAGTTTTGATGGTATTCTGAGGTTTGATAGTCGACTTTGTGTTCCGAGAGTTAGGGATTTGATGTATTCTCTGTGAGGCACATTATTTTAGGTATTTCATTCATTCTAGCGCAGCTAATATGTACAGAGATTTGATTCATATCTACTGGTGGAGTGGTATAAAGAGGGACGTAGATGAGTTTGTATCTCGGTGCTTGAACTATCAGCAGCTGAAGTTCAAGCACATGAGACCCGGTGGTTTGATGCAGTGACTTCCCATTCCTAAGTGAAAGTGGGAAGGGATCACTATGGACTTTATAGTTGGATTGCCTCGTACTTCTTGAGGGTTCGACTCCATTTGGGTGATTGTTGATAGGCTGACTAAGTCAGCACAATTCTTGCCAGTTTAGACTACTTATTTCACAAAGAGGTTAGCCCAAATCTACCTTTGTGAGATTGTTCAATTGTATGGGGTCCCAGCTTCTATAATTTCAGACCATGGCACTCAGTTCATATCTCAGTTTTGGAGGGATATTCAGCGAGACTTGGGTACAGAGGTTTAACTTAGTACTGCATTCCACCCTCAGACAGATGGCCAGTCCGAGAGGACTATTCAGGTCCTTGAGGATGCGCTTTGGGCCTGTGTTCTTGACTTTGGGGGTTCTAGGGATTAGTATGTGCCTTTGGCTGAGTTTTCTTATAATAATAGTTTTCATCCGAGTATTGGCACCTTTTGAGGCTTTGTATGGTAGGCATTTCAAATCACTAGTTGGTTGGTTTTATGGGTTAGAGTCTAGGTCGCAGAGTACAAATTTGCTTCTTGATTCCTTAGATCGAGTTTGAGTGATTTAGGATAGACTTTGGGCAGCCCAGAGAAGGCAGAAGAGCTACACAAACTATAGACTTCATGCCTTAGAGTTTAATGTTGGTGACTTGGTATTCCTCCGTGTATCGCCCATGAAGGGCGTGATGAGATTTTGTAGGCGGGGCAAGCTTAGCCCTAGGTATTTAGGGCCGTTTAAGATTCTTTAGAGGGTTGGTAGTGTTGACTACATGTTAGCTTTGCCCCCAACATTTTCAGCTATGCACCCAGGTTTCCATGTATGGATACTGAACGATATGTTCCAGATGAGTCTCATATGTTGCAGTAAGACTCAATTCATTTAGATGAGAGTTTGGCCTTTATTGAGGAGCCGATAGCTATTTTTGCCAGAGATGTCAGGAGATTGAGATCTAGGGAGATTCCAGTTGTTAAGATTTAGTGGAGGCACCGCCCAGTTTAGGAGGCTACCTGGGAGACCAAGATAGAGATGTGGGTCAGTATTCGCAGCTATTTGAGCCTTCAGGTACTTTCTTGTTCTTGAATTTTAAGGACGAAAGTCACTTTTTTAGTAGTTAATGATGTAATGACCCTTTCAGTTATTCATGCATTTACACTTTCCTTGTACTGTTAGAGCTTGCCTATAGTGGCCCCATGTCATTTATGGCTTGCTGGGACCGGTGGTTTGGTGCCCTGGTCGTTCATATGGTCGTTATGGCTGTTTCCCTATTTTAGAGCCTTAACTTAAGATATCATTGACTTCGGTCAACATTCTTAGTAAACGTACTCGGAATAAAATTCTAACAGTTCCCTTAGCTCCGGAGCATGGATTATGATCTAGATGGACCCTTGGTCGGTGTCTGGGAGCTTTCGATTTAGTTTTGTGTTGATTTTTGTGTTTTCTAGCCAGGTGAACTTGAAAGTTTGACTTTGGTCAACATTTAGAGAAGATGACCTCGGATGGAAATTCTGATAGCGTTGTTAGCTCGGGAATGTTGACTTTGGGCTAGGGGTACCTTTGGTTCTGATCCCGAGGCTTTCAGACCCGTTTTAGGCCATGGGGTTCCATTTTGGAAAAGTTGGCCTAAAGTTGGTCTTTGGGTGTGGTGCCCACTTTCCATTATTTCAACCTCCGTTCAGATTTTCGTCGATTTCGTTGATTCTAAAATGCCATTTTTAGTCAAATAGCTTAGCTTATTTGTGTCTGTGGGACCCTATGCTCAGTCTCGGAGGTCCGTTCGGGAAAAATATGCCAAAGTTGGCATGAGCTGCTGCTGTTGCTGACATGGGCGCCGAGGAATCACCTGGGCCGCGCCTGCATGCATGTGCCTGCGCTTGGGCGCCACATTTGCATGCCGGCCAGGCCTAGGCAACCAGTTTCCCTGCACGTACCAGCCTACCTGGGAGCCAGGGCGCCTACGGCGTGTGGCCATTGTTGCGCCAGCGCGTCTGCGCCTGTATGGCTGCCGAGGCGCTTTGGCGTGGCAGCTATATAAGTTGTTCCCCCTTCAATTTCTAGCTCTTGTTGTCCTCTTCCAACTTCATTTTCACCATTGTTAATAGCTCAAAAATCACCATTTCTTCACCTGCTCTCTCCCATAACTTGGAGGGTTATATACTTTGGGTATGTGGACATTTATAGCTTCTGAAATTGGTAAGTTCCTGTGTTAATTTCCGTTAACTTCCCATAATTTTCCCTCTTTAATTCTGGTAGTTTATGGGCTGTTTGAGCCCTCTTCCTTGGTCCATTTCCGCTCAATTTTGGGGCATGAACTCTTGGGAACATGGGGAAAATTGTGGTATTTTTCATTTCCTACTTTGGGTTGCGGGGCCCATGGGACCGCTTGTGACCAAAATATTAAACCACAATAATTATAGCATTATGGGTATTGTTAGTTTCATTTTATCATGCAACTTATATTTATGATAGTTTGATTTCATTTCGGAGCTTCTCAAAATAATTTTGGCTTGGACATCGTTGTTCTAGTAGCTTGTCATGAGACGACAGGTAGGTTATGGTTTAACCCTTTTATACTTTGCATATACAAGATATAATTATACTATTTAGCATCCTTGGGTTAGGTTTATTAGCTTGATACCCCAGACCTTACCCGTTCTTTCATGTCTATATTATTTCACTCGTTTGGCTGTAGAATTTGTTGTAGTTTCTTAGATCACCCTTGTGATCTTGTGTGGCCTTGTAATTGACATTGGACCATATATGGTGGGTTATTTAGGAATGTCCGTGAGTCTCAGACATCGATATTCATCTGTAGAGCTGGTTATATATGCTGTAGAGCAATTGAAGTCTGTGCAGGGCCGATACATTGGTTGTGAGCAGTTAGGCTACTATTTGTGGTTGAGCATGCCATTATCATACATAGAAAGAGGTTTTTCCATTGTTTTACTATAGTTTTGACTTCGGGCCTACTATTGATGGTTTTCTAAATCTTACATAGCCCTGAGAGCCCGTTTTTACTAAAAATGGTTGTAAAAGGTTTGGAACTGATTTTCATGGATCTTCTTGGGGTAAGAGAGTTAAAAGATGATTTATCACTGTTTTCATTCTTATACTCGACCCGATTGAGCCATGTAGCTAGACATGCTTTGATAAGTGATTCGAGAGATACTAGACTCGGTAAAGCTAAGTATCAGACCTAATTTACTACTATTTTAGACCAGATTATGTATGGGCACCCTTGTTGGGGTTTTTGAGACTTGATTCACTTATTTAGACCCGGGTAGTATCCCAGACATGCATTTTCGAGATCTGGTGGCTTATTTAGATCCGGCTACACTCTGGAAGATTACATTGAGGTTATGAGAATTAGTATGTGGTCTCCGCATAGACCTCTATGGACCTTGTCAATTTGGACTAGGGGCCATGTGCTATGAGTGCCGAAGGAGGGGTGTACAGTGGAGTTGAGGTACTCGGGGGAATCCCTTCCATGGATCCTGCCTCTATTGGGCTTTTTAGGTACCGGAGGGGTAACATACGACACTACTATCATTTGGTTCTAGCATATCACATCACATCATGCATATTGTGTTTGGATCCACCCTTGTTTGCTGTTTGCGTAGTGTACACTCCGATAGTATGAGATGCCAGAGGTTGTTTTTTACTTGTATGTGTTCCTCGGGTGTATGGGCGCCCGTGGAACTGTAGGTAGACTTTTATTTATTGTTATTATATCGCAATATTGATCCTGATTATGGTTACATTCGATGATTGGAAACCAAGAGTTGTATTATGTTTATTTGGTTCACTTTATGGTTATACTTGGGCTATCGGTTGATTATTCCTGACTTGAAAATGGTATTACTAGCATGACTTGGTTTTAGGCTTGTTGACAAGCATGATTATCGTTGTTTCTTTTCCTTCTTCCCTTTTTACTTGAGGTTATCGGTATACCGCCTTCTTCTTTAAATTCTCTTTATATATTGTTATTGCATGGACCCCAGATGCATTCTTCCTTTCCTTCACCTGTGTCTGTGAGATATATATTTCAATTAGCTAGCAAAGCATGGTTGTTTTCTCATTGTATTCCTTTTGTGCTAGCTTCCATGTACTTATTCATTGTTTCTGTGACTACTTGATTCTTTTCTGCTACATTACTGCTCTTATATATTATATGCACCCAGTCGGCCTATGATACCTACCGGGTACCCATTGCTTAGCAATTGGTACTCATACTACACTCTGCATCTTCCTGGTGCAGATCCTAGTAGGGGCCATCACCGCTGATTCATCGGAGACTCGTGCGGGCTGATCTTTTGGACTATCCAAGGATGAGGGTGAGATCTTGATGGCTAGGCTTAGCTTTCAGCTCATATTTTGGATCATGTACTCTTTTAATATTCAGAGACATATGTATATATTATTTTGGATCCTTTTGTACTCTGTATACTTAGTTCCAACTCTTATACTATGATACCTGGTTTTGGGTGTGGTTTAGCTTTCATTGATGCATTCCTGTTGCTTATTTCATTATCTTATTTCCCTTGCTTCTGCTTATATTATGCATCTTCTGCTTGCTTGATGGCTAGTAGCCCATTACTAACCATTCTAGGCTTCGGGGATTGGTTCGCCTACTGAGTGGTTGTAGGTGCCTTTATGACTGAGAAATCAGGTCGTGACACATGCTATTTGATTCTATTATATTATATTTTGTGCTAGAGATCTTATTTTTAAATCTAAATTTTAGGGCTTATTGTTGTTATGGGTTATGAAAAACTTGGTATATCTTGTTTTTAGAGTTATGCATGTTATTTGTGTTAAGTTTTAGCCTAAAATTGTTAGTTTGGGGTGAAGTCTGAGTAACCCACTCGTGATGATGCATGATTTGGCTCAATGATAGATTGGGTGACGTCATTCTTAAGGGCAAACCAATTTTATTGCGTCTTTGTTTCAAATATTATTGTGATTGGGCTGAAATTAAATCATAGTTGTAACACCCTGGAATTCGATTAAGCTTTCAAACATAAAAAATCTAAATTTGTTAACTTCCCAAGAACTACAGGTCCAAACCACTGGCCATGGTTTGAACGACGAGCCATGGAATAAACCTGTGGTTCCGGTTCAACAGGTTAGTCTCTGGTATGAGAACCACGAGTGGGTTCTACAGACCGTAGTTCAGTCTGCGGTCTATCCTGTCCACTCGTGGAATCAGATAAGAGGGCTGACAAATTCCTTGAGAATCACGAATTGGTCTACGGACTATAGTTTGAACTACAGTCCATCCTGTTGACCCGTAGAACCTCTTTTGCACCATGAATTTTGGACCAGGAAGCACGAGTAGAAACCACGACATTAGATTTTGAAGTAAAATATGTTTTGAATTATGGCTATGCTAAGTTTTAAGGATTTTGAAGTATGAATTGCACGACATTAGATATATCTCTATGTTTTATGAAGAGTTTGGGCATCTAGATATGTCTACCTAAGCTATGTGAATTGCATGGTATCAGATATACCCTTATGCTTTTCAAATAGATTTGACATCAGATATGTCATCAGTTATGATCAGTTTTGGCATCAGATGTGCCCCGTTATTATATGAAATATATGTATGATTTTGAGAGTAGTATTAGCACCGAGTTGGATGGAGTGAGAGTACCCTTAGTCTCAGAACTACGTGCCCCCATAGGTTCATAAGTACCCTCTATTGGACATTAGAATTAGTTATCATAACATAATTATGCCTTTATAACCTGGCAAGGTATATTGGGTCCTCTCGATGGGGCAGATACATCGGATTCCATGTAGCTCACATGGTCTATGTCGGTTAAGAGAACCTCCCACAGAAATAGTTTCAGTTTTTAAAAATGTATTTGACTCTTAATCAGATTTCAAACTTACTACTTATGATTATGTTTTCAGCTTATGATGTTGCATTAAGTCATTTACATTACCATTTTATAGTTATAGCATGAAATGAGTTTTATAGAAAATCTCGCATGTTTACTTCAGATTTTGCATATCTCACATACTCACTACATTTTATAGTACTGACGTATATCTTGCGCTGTATCCTCTTGATGATGCAGATTCAGGTTTGGGTACTCAGATTTGTGGCTAGAGATTAGCCGGTGTCCCAGCTTTGAGTTGTGAGTCCTCATATTTCGAGGACTAGTATCAGTTGTCTTTATTTATGGTTTATTATTAGTATTTGGAGTTAGCTGGGGTCTTGTCCTAGCAACTCATTATTCAGTTTAAAGGCTTTCAGACATAGTAAAGATTTTGTATTTGGGTTTCGTATTCTGTTATGTTATGTTTGAGCTGTTGATGACTCAGTCTATTTACCTCTTTAGTTTGATTCTTCCATTAAGTTTATCTACATTTGTTTAAGTCATGCTTTAGCCAAGGGTTAACTTGGGGAAGTTGTGGTCTCGGGTCTCGTGTTACGTCTAGGGGGTAGCCTCGGGGCATGACAAACTTGGTATCAGAGCATCAAGTTCAAGAGTCCTAGGGTGTCTAAATGCCACATCAAGTAGAGTCTCTTTCATGTGTGTGAAGCGCGCCACACTTATGAGAGAGAAGCTATGAGGTGTCTTAGGAAAAACTTCATTTCTTTCTTGATCAATATCGTGTGATAGAGTTTAACTCTATTAACCTTCTAATCCTTTCTTTATGCATTTTAGATTATGCTTCATTGTCATGCTATGCCTCGCCGGGTCAATGCTCGAAAGGCTAATCTTCTGATTCCAGAACCCGAGGTCATAAATGTGGTGTTTAGAAATGGCATTCATATGCTAGCTCAGACTATGGACGCTAAGGCCAATAAGAAGGCTTCTACCCCTGTCCACTCTCAAGGTGGAGTTGTGACTCAAGTTCGAGATTTCATTCGCATGAACTCACCTGAGTTCTGGGGTTAAAAAGTTGGTGAGGATCCATAAAATTTCTTGGATGAGGTAAAGAAGATTTTTAGGGTAATGCAAGTTATTAGTGTAGAGGGTGTTGAGCTCTTATCAACTTAAGGACGTGGCTCATATTTCGTTTACCTAATGGAAATGTGCTATGTCGAGGGACGTGGTCCCTATGACTTGCGAGTGTTTTGAGAAGACTTTTCTTGACTGGTTCTTCTCGATGAAATTGAGGCAAGCTAATGCCGAAGAATTCATGAATTTGAGGCAAGGTTCCATGATGGTTCAGGAGTATGGATTGAAGTTCGCCCAACTTTCTAGGTATGTTCCTTCCATGGTGGATGACCCGTGGGATGAGATGAGTAAGTATGTTTACGGAGTATCAGATTTGGTAAAGAAATAGTGTAGGTCCGCTATGCTTTTGGGTGACATGGATATTTCTTGACTTATGACTCATGCCCAACAGATCAAGGGAGACAAGTTGAGAGAGATGGCAAGGGATAACAAGAAGGTTAGATCAGAGAGTTCAGGTTTTGGCCATCATAGGTCTGGAGGTGGATATCGCTCCTCATTTTAGAAGAAATCAGGACCCGTTCATTCTTTAGATAATGCTCCTACCCAGGCCCCCATGCCTCATCATGATCAGACTGGTCGAGGATCTGGTTCCTATTCGCAGGGGAATGTTGCAAAGGGGACTCCTTACCCTTCTTGCAATAAATAGGGTAAAAGTCACCCCGGTGAGTGTTTGGCTGGTACATAGGGATATTTTGGGTGTGGTCAAGTTGGACAAAGGATTAAGGATTTCCCTTCAGCTAAGAAGGGTCAGGGAAGTAGTAGAACTCAGTCTGCCCCAACAACATTAGGAGGTCGACCATCCTAGTAGGGCACTATTTCTAGTTCTAGTGGTCAGCGCCAGAACTGCGTTTATGCCATATCCTCTCTGCCAGGACTAGGAGAGGTCATCGGACCTTGTTACTGGTATGTTGAAAGTCTTCTCGCTTGATATGTATGATTTATTGGACCCTAGTTCCTCCTTATATTTTATGACCCCTTATATTGCTTGCAAGTTTGAGATTAGTCCTGAACAACTCTTAGAACCCTTTTGTGTTTCTATTCCTGTTAGTGAGTTAGTCCTAGCCAAAAGAATCCACCAAAATTTCCCTATCTCAGTCCTTCATAGAGTCACTTCAGCGGATCTAGTAGAGTTGAAGATGACTTATTTTGATGTTATTCTTGCAAAGGATTGGTTGTCTACATGTTATGCTTTGGTTAATTATCGTACTCGAGTCATCAGTTTCAAGTTTCCAAATGAACCTGTCTTAGAGTGGAAAGGTAGTCCTCCATCCTCGAAGGGTCATTTCATATCTTATCTTAAGGCTAGGAAGATGATTTCTAAGAGTTATGTTTATCATATAGTTTGGGTTATGGACACGGAGTCCAAAACCCCATCCCTCCAGTCAGTTCCTATATTGAATGAGTTTCCGGAAGTGTTTCCCGAAGATTTTCCCGGAATCCGTCTCGAGCGGGAGATCAACTTTAAAATAGATCTTCTTCCAGATACACATCCTATATCTATTCCTCCCTATAGAATGGCTCTAGTGGAGCTTAAGTAATTAAAAGATCAGTTGAAAGACCTCCTTGATAAGGGTTTTATTTGACCTCGCATCTCTCCATGGGGTGCTCTAGTCTTATTCGTGCGAAAGAAAGATGGTTCCCTCAAAATATGTATCGACTATCGTAAGTTGAACAAGGTCACAATCAAGAATAAGTATCCCATTCCTAGGATTGATGACCTGTTCGATCAGATTCAGGGTGCCAGTTACTTCTCCAAGATAGACCCTAGATCTAATTATCATCAGCTTCGTGTTCGAGAGTGTGACATTCCAAAGACGACCTTAAGAACTCGGTATGGTCATTATGAATTTGTGGTTATGTCTTTTGGATTAACAAATTTTCCTGTAGCTTTTATGGATTTGATGAACCATGTGTTCAATCAGTATTTGGATATGTTTGTGATTCTTTTCATTGATGATATCCTTATCTATTCTCGGAGTAAGGAGGAGCATGCAAACTATTTGAGAGTGGTGTTACAAACTCTCAAGGACCAACAGTTGTTCGCTAAGTTTAGCAAGTGTGAGTTTTGGATGCAGTCTGTTGCTTTTCTGGGTCATATTGTGACTAGAGATGGTATTCTAGTTGATTCTCAAAATATAGTGGCAGTAAAGACCTGGCCTAGACCCATTTCCTCATCTGATATTAGGAGCTTTTTAGTTTGGCTGGTTACTACAGGAGATTTATGGAGAGGTTTTCTTCCATTGCTGCCCCATTGACTCGATTCACTCAGAAGAAGGTTAAATTTTAGTGGCCTGATCTATGTGAGAAGAACTTTCAGGAATTAAACACTAGATTGACCACAACTCTAGTGTTGGCTCTACCCGAGGGCCTAGATGACTTTGTCGTGTATTGTGATGCTTCTAGGATTGGTTTGGGTTGTGTGTTGATGCAGCGTGGTAAGGTGATTTCTTATTCTTCTAAATAGCTTAAGACTCATGAGAAGAACTACCCTACTCATGATCTTGAGTTAGCGGCCGTGGTTTTTTCTTTGAAAATTTGGAGACACTACTTGTATGGTGTTCACCGATCATAAGAGTCTTCAGTATGTGTTCACTCAAAGTAATTGAATCTTCGTCAAAGGAGATGGCTTGAGCTTCTTAAAGATTATGATATGAGTGTGCTTTACCATCCAGGTAAGGCCAATGTCGTGGCGGATGAACTTAGTAGGTTGTCCATGGGTAGTGTGTTCTCGGTTGAGGATGGAAAGAGGGAATTGGCTAAGGATGATCATCGACTTGCTCGATTAGGAGTTTGCCTTATGGATTCGATAAAATGTGGTGTTTTTATTCAAAATGCTTCTGAATCATCTTTGGTAGCTGAAGTGAAACAAAATCAAGACAGTGATCCTATTTTGCACCAATTGAAGGGTGCAGTTCATCAACAAAGGGTAGAGCTTTTCTCTCAAGGGGGAGATGGTGTGCTTTGATTTTAGGGTCAAATGTGTGTTCCTGACATAGACGGGATGGGACAATGGATTTTGACAGATACTCATAGCTCCAGGTATTCTATTCACCCTAGTGCCACCAAGATGTACCGTGATCTACAGAAAGTCTATTTGTGGATTGGCATGAAGAGGGACATGGCAAATTTTTTGGCTAAGTGTCCCAACTCTGAACAAGTGAAAGTAGAGCATCAACGAATGGGTGGTATGACTCAGGATATTGATCTTCCTACTTGGAAGTGGGAAGCGATCAATATGGACTTTATTACTGGTGTACCTTGTACTCGAAGGAAACATGATTCTATTTGGGTGATTATCGACAGGATGACAAAGTCATCCCACTTCTTGGCTGTTAAGACTACGGATTTAGAATATGATTATGCCAGACTCTACATTAGGGAGATAGTCAGATTGCGTGGTATTCTATTGTCTATCATTTTTGATAGGGGTACTCAGTTTACATCTCAGTTTTGGAAGTAATTTCAGAAGGGTCTTGGTACCCAGGTTAAGCTTAGCATAACTTTTCACCCTCAGAAGGATTGCCAGGCAGAGCGTACTATTCAAACTTTGGAGGATATTTTGAGATCTTGTGTGATTGATTTCAAAGGTAATTGGGATGATCACTTACCTCTTATCGAGTTTGCCTAAAATAATAACTTTCATTATAGCATCCAGATGGCCCTTTATGAGGCACTTTATGGACAGAGGTGTAGATCTCCTAGTGGTTAGTTTGAGGTAAGTGAGGCTGCTTTTTATTGGTCCATATTCAGTTCATGAGACTATAGAGAAAGTTTAGATCATTAAGGAGAGGTTGAAGACCGCTCAGAGTCGACATAAATCTTATGTAGATGTGAGGAGAAGAGAGTTAGAGTTTGAGGTTGATGATTGGGTATTTCTGAAGGTGTCACCCATGAAGGGTGTGATGTGATTTAGTAAGAAAGGGAAATTTAGTCCCCGCTTTGTAGGTCCTTATCAAATTCCGAGGAGAGTTGGTAGTGTTGCTTATGAGTTGGTTTTTCCAAAATATTTAGAAGTGGTTCATTCAGTTTTCCATGTTTCTTGTTAAAGAAGTGTGTTGGTGATCCGACCTTAATTGTTCCCTTGGAAGATGTGAGTGTGAATGATAGCCTTACTTATAAGGAAGTTCCCGTGGAGATTCTTGATCGTCAGATTCAGAGGTTGAGAAACAAAGAGGTCGCTTCGGTGAAGGTCCTTTGGATAAATCAGCTAGTTAAGAGAGCTACTTGGGAAGCAGAAGCAACCATGAGATCCAAGTACCCTAATCTCTCACCTTTCGATTCAGTTTCAGCTTGAGGTAATAGTTTCCTCCTTAGTATGTCCCTCTGATTCTATTCCATAAGTTTTCACTCATGATCCTAGCATGCATTTATGTTTTCCGAAGTTAGTTCTATCATGTTTTAAGTTGAAAAGCTCAGTCTCATGTTTATCCTTCAGTTTTCCTATTTTGTTGCTTGGTTGGGCTATTTTCTCTCCAGTTTTCCTTGCTTAGACTTCATTCGAGGATGAATAATCCCAAGAGGGAGATATTGTAACACCTCAAAATTTGATTCAGCTTTCAAACTTAGAAAATCTAAAAAATTTAACTTCCCGGGAATTATGTGTCCAAACCACGAGCCGTGGTTTGAACCACGAGTTGTGGAATGAACCTGTGGTTTCAGTTCAGCAGGTTAGTCTCATGTTTGAGAACCACGTGTGGGTTCTACGGACCATAGTTAAGTCTACGGTCTGTCTTGTCCACTCGTGGAATCAGATCAGAGGGCTGACAAATTCCCTGAGAATCACGTATTAGTCTACGGACCGTAGTTTGAACTATGGTCCATCCTGTTGACCCGTAGAACCTCTTCTACAACATGAATTTTGGGCCAGGAACCATGAGTGGAAACCAGGAGTTATGGTTCATTCTATGGCTTGTGGAATGCACCTGTAATCCCTGAAGCCTAACTTTTTACAGCTTTTTCCAAATTAAATCCCAGGGGTATTTTTGTAATTACCCACTCTTTTAACTCTTAAGTGAGGTCGTTTTGATCATTTTTAGTAGGGTTTTATTCCATACTAGCCTAAACTCTTCTCATTATAAGCAATCTTATTCCAAAAGAAGAAAGAACTCCTTCAAGCTCCACGTCTCAAGCTCCAATATCAAGCCTCCATTTCTTTTCATCTTAGGTCAAGCAAGCTTCAATAAGGTATGTGGGTATTCAATAAGAGATTCCCTTCACCCTTATGCCCAAAACCCATGATTTTTTACTTTGGTTTATGGATTTGTGAAAGTAGGGTTCTTACCCAATTTGGGGAAAACTTATGAGTTCTATTTTAAAGCATCAATTCATGTTTCCTCATTACTTATCTATGATTTATTTGAAATTCCTTAATTGGTTTCAAAAACCCATGTATTAAAGATGATTTCTAGCACGATTTCATTCAATTGCATGATTTAAAGTGAAAATTGGCATGTTTAGATAACATGGCCTTATGTATTTATGAAAGTGCATGCCTAATTCTTCAAGCTATGAATTTAGAAAGAAAAGTATGTTTTGAATTATGGCTATGCTAAGTTTTAAGGATTTTGAAGTATGAATTGCATGACATTAGATATATCCCTTTGTTTTATGAAAATGTTGGGCATCTAGATATGTCTACCTAAGCTATGTGAATTGCATGGTATCAGATATACCCTTATGCTTTTCAAATATATTTGACATCAGATATGTCATCAGTTATGATCAGTTTTGGCATCAGATATTCCCAGTATTATATGAGCTATATATATGTTTTTTGGAGTAGTATATAGCACCGAGTTGGATGGGGTGAGAGTACCCTTAGTCCAAAAATATGTGCCCCTGTAGGTTCATAAGTCCCCTCTGTTGGGCATTAGAATTAGTGATCATGCCATAGTTATGACTTTATACGCTGGCAAGGTATATTGGTTCCTCTCGATGGGGCGGAAACATCGGATTTCATGTAGCTCACTTGGTCTATGTCGGTTAAGAGAACCTCCCACAGAAATAGTTTCATCTTTAAAAAATGTATTTGACTCTTGCTCAGATTTCAAACTTACTACTTATGATTATGTTTTCATCTTATGATATTGCATTGAGTAATTTACATTATCGTTTGATGGTTATTGCATGAAATCAGTTTTATAGCATATCTAGCATGTTTACTTCAGATTTTGCATGTCTCAAATACTTAGTACATCCTATAGTACTGACGCATATCTTGTGCTGCATCCTCTTGATGATGCAGATTCAGGTTTGGGTACTCAAATTCGTGTCTAGAGATTAGCCGGCTTCCCAGCTTTGAGTGGTGAGTCCTCATACTTTGAGGACTAGTATCAGTTCCCTATCTTTATGGTTTATGCTTAGTATTTGGAGTTAGCTGGTGTCTTGTCCCAGCAACTCATTATTTAGTTTAGAGGCTTTCAGACATAGTAAAGATTCTGTATTTGGGTTTTGGATTTTGTTATGTTATGTTTGAGCTATTGATGTCACGATCCAACCCGTTGTGAGTGGCACCCACCCAACCCTCGGATGAGCGATCCAATAGAGTTCCACCCTTTGCCCAGACTAACAACCTAAAACCAATAACAGAAAATAAACTAGCAATTAAAGTAAGCAAAAACTATAGCGTAATCATTAACCTGCGGAAAATCCCACCTAGGAACTGAAAGTCACTGTACCAAATATCAATACCGATATCTAGAATGCGGGGATGAAACCCCAAAAGAAAATACGAAGTAATTTTAAGTCTGAAACAAGTGGACTGAAACTCTAAAGATAACCCAAGGTAGCTCGAATCCAGCAGCTCACCCTTACAAGTCAGAAGCCGTCGGCACTAAAGGTGAGGTCGCGTCTCTGCCACCGGAAGATTTTTTGTACTCACCAAAAGACAAGCAAGTGCAGTATCAGTATACCACCACTGTGTACTGGTAGGATCATCAGCCAGTTTCCAAATAAATAATGTATAACAATACAAAAATATCAAGTATAAGGTATGTGAAACATGTATAAATAGCCAAAGACACACTTAAACTACCAGTCTCTACTCAGCCTGCTACCGCATGAATCCACCATGTAACTCTAAGCTACAACTGTATACCATTAACTACACCCTTCCGTCTAGCCTGGGCGCACCCTGGGATCCCCTTCTAGACTACACACATTTACCTTGAATCAACCCGGCCTAAACCAAGACCAACACAAATGTCAATGAACAACCAGGCCTAAACCAGGACCAACACAACAGTTAACCAGAATTTCCCTGGCCTCTCAAGGACCATCAAACCAATAACACATTTTAATAAGCAACCCAGTCCACTCACGGAACCAATATCAATCAATGCAACACCATAATAACAATGTAATGATGCAACAAAAGTAAACCCGTACCAGGCGTGGTACCCGTGCCAACCAAGTGTTATACCCGTACCAGGCGTGGTACCCGTGCCAACCATTGGTTATACCCATTCCAAGAATGGTACCCGAGCCAACTGAATGTCAATAATCCATAGTCAAATGCATGAAAAAACAACTTGTAAACCAACAAGCAAATATGTTCAAATCACAGACTGTAAGGCAGGAAACTTAGGCATTCTATACAACTTTCCTAAGCAATGTAATTCGTACAATCACTTAGATATGCGTAAAAAATATAAAACATTCACAGGAATTCATAAGCCATCACCTACCTTGAATGATCCAAGCTCTATTCGACCCGAGCTTTCTCGTGTTTCAGATTCCTCTCTCGTTCTTGGTCTAAAAACAACACACAGTACATACAATTAACACACAATGCCTGCACAATACCCGGATTATACCAAATCCCCAAACCCCAGGCCACCCATGATCATCCCACCCTTTTCCACCATTAATTCTCCTATTTATATCATTTTTACGGATAAAAACAGGGAATTTGACAATCTATGATCATTTTAGCATACTTTTATCAACACCCAAGAACGTACATGCTTGGAACCCCCTTCCTTCTCCGAATTCCACCATTCCTAGGTTATGCCAACCTTTCCCCAAATTCCCTCCTATAAATTCTACCGCATAGGAAATGTAATACAAATATTAGGGAACAAAAACCTTACCTTAGGGAAGAATTTTGACGGAAAAAGGAAAACAAATGCCTGGAATCGCCTAGCCCTTCTCCCGAAATAAAATTGTGAAAAACTGAATGTTTTGGGAGCTGTTTCTGCATTAAAATCCCATTGTCCCACAATAGCGGTCCCCGCTCCACTATAGCGGTCCCGCTATAGTGGATGACTACCACTACGGCGGTCTTAAGCGGCGTTGACCGCCGCTATAGCGGTAATTTCCACCGCTATAGCGGTGGCTGGTATCGTGCATGGTTGCGCCTGTCATGGACAAAATGTCTGGAAATCTCCCAGTTTTGGCCATTTTACAACACACTTGCTTTACCCGACGACCCGAAACAACCCCTTCACGTCGAACACGATTTCGGGAGTTCTGATTACCCAAATTCCATTCTGAAAAGTCCCCTGGACTCCTTTATGTCTTGGCTACATGGAAAACTAGATCAACACAATACACAAAGACCAATCCTTACCTGGATTTCCCTAGACTCTACCTCACTCCAAAACCGGTCGAGGCTAGCCTAGCCCAGAATTTCAAACTCCCAAACCCAGAGTTTTCTAACTCTAAAACTTTGCACGATTGGACTACCCATAACGATGGACCCATTTGTTACAATTGATAACTCAGTCTATTAACCTCTTCATTTTGATGTTTCCTTTAAGTTTATCTATATTTGCTTAAGTCATGCTTTAGCCAAGGGTTAACTTGGGGCCCTTGTGGTCCTGGGTCCCGTGTTACATCTAGGGGTAGTTTCGGGGCATGACAATAGTGCTCTTGTGAAGTTTAGTCGTTGATGAATTGTTTGCTGAATGCTTTGGTTGAGTGAAGTGATTATTATTGCATTTGAATGTGTCTTTCATGCTAGTCGTAGTGCTTGTTGTTTCCAATGATGGATGGGGTAACGTCACTCTCAAGAGAAATTGTTAGGCATTTATTTATTGTTAATGTGTGGGTCTTGTATGATCGTGTAGTTTTTTGGGGAAGTCTGAGTACCCGAATAACTCAAAAATTGGTCAACTATTCCTTAGTGTTGTTTAAGCTCGTTTCTGGACTATTAAGAACTTGCGTGCCACAGGTGTTGCCTTGTGAATCGCATGTGCAATGCAAGTGAAAGTAGAAAATTGAAAAATTCTCACTGATTTGCGAGATGCAAGTCTTTACCTGCGAAATGCAGGTGACGATGCAGGTAGAAGGCTGCAACTTATAGTTCACTATTAGCAGGGGCGAAAGCACATGTGTGCTACATGTCTTGGCATGCAAAATAGATATGCAGTTGCATATATAATGCCCGTTTACCAGGTTTTCTGTCTAGCATATGCAAAGTCATATGTGAAGCATGAGTCCCCACATGCGAATTGCATATGACCCACACATGCCAACAGTTCACCTGGTGCCATTTTCTTCTTTATGCATTCGATTTATTTTACTTTCATTAGCTTCTTGTAGTATTTCTTTCCTTCATTAATGAAAAAATATGAAAAGATTTTTTGTTTTGTTTTCGTGGCACTCACATATTTTCTGACAGGCCATGTCTTCTAACAGGGGTAACTCTATCCGAAGTTTAAGGAAGCACCTAGCACCAAGCACATCCAAAAATAAAAGCAAGAGTAAAAAGAAAGTTCCCGAGGTTACTCCAAATACTCCTCCAACTCATGTTAATTAGGAGGATCAATTCAGGTTTAGTGTGGAGGGCATGAAACCCCTTTTTGACAAGTACAAGGCCAAAAGATCATTCTCGCTGAAGTGCATCTTTAACTTTGCTTAGGTTGGGTATGATCTTCCAAACTTTCCCAACCAATTTGTTGTGCGAGAGTGGTTCCCTTTTCTAAAGGTGCATGGGTGGATATTACTCGGAAGTGGGGCTTGAGTTCTATGTAGCCTATCAAGCCAAGCAAGATGTTATGAAACACCTGGGTAACACCGAGGACTTTCTCTGCTTGAACTCTGTGATATTTAGAGGCAAATAGATCTATATGACTCCTGAAGCCATCAACTCCATCTATTGGAATGCCGTAATTACCTCAAGGACTGTGTATGCAGCAAAAGTTGCTCCAAAAGTTAAGCCGCTAAATTAGGGTGCACCAATCATGACTTCAGCTTACTGCTATAGACCACGATTGGTGGTGATATCCCTCAACTCGATATCCACTTTAAAACGAGGTTATGGTATGATTTTGTTTGCTTCCGCTTCTTGCCCTTGAAGAATGATCAGAAAATTACCCATGAGGAGACCATTGTAATTGCTTGCATCATGTCAGGCGTGCATATAAACTTAAGGGACATTGTAGCAGTGGTGATCAAAAAGAAATCCCGTCAACCCTATACCTCACTGCCTTTTTCAGTACTTATTAGCAAGCTATGTGTAAGGGCCGGTATTCCTTATTTATGTTTTGATCAGTCTATTCTTGAAACTAGGGCAATTTATATTATGAAGAAGATGGATGTTGATGCCCCTAAAATGAAGAAGTGGAAGTTTCAGATTTTTGCGAGTGTGAAAATCTCTGAGGATGATCTTGAGCCAGGTGCCTCTTCTCTAGCAAGGTCAATATCTGGCACTCCTCTCCTGCAGTGTTAGGAAATCCTCCAGATACTAGACCTTTTAAGCCTTCACAATCTATAGAGATGATGATAGATCATACTGAGAAACAGAAGAATTTCGTATGGGTACAACTATTATTTGAACAAAGTGAAAAAAATGCGATCTTTGTTGAAGCTAGTCAATATGGCATACTCTTACGAGTCCTAGTTGGACTCATTAGCTAAGCAGCTGCTAGGACTGATTCATAAAGTGGTTAAGGATGCCATGAAAGATGTCGTGAAGAGTGTGGGCAAGCTCTGCAAGAGGATTGATGTCATGGAGCATGCAGTTCTTTCTATCCGAGCTGATGTTGGCAAAGCTAAGGGAAAAACACCCATGTCAGCCGCAGACATGAGTCCACTTAATGACGCTATGGCTACACCACACTGAACTCCTAGCCCTGTAGATAATTTATTTACCACTCTGGGAGGCGAGGATGAGGAGATTGATAAGGATCATAATGAGGGGCTCCATCAGGCTCTAAATGAGTCTCAACAGATAGCACACTCCTGTATGGGAGGAGTGGGCCCCAATTCTAACGAAACCCAGGAGGAGGACAATGATGAGTAGCATGCTCAGGGAGTCGTTGCACCTTACCTCTTACTTTCTTGATTGCACATTGAAGCCAATGCTAATTTTAAGTTAGGGGAGATTTATTTGATACTGGTTAATTGTTGCCCTTGTCAGGCTAGAGATATTGTTTTTGATGCCCTCGTCGGGCTTTTACTTTCTGTTTTAGATAATTTTTCCCTCTACGGCATGTTTTGGATGATTGTGTAATATTTCCCTCATTGGGCCCTTATTTTACTTATTTTTTATATGGTTCCCTTGTTGGATTTGATCTTTCTTTTTGATATTCTTGGATGAATTCCTTAAAATTGTCGAGTTAGTTCTACACGCTAAATTTTTTCACTACCCGTGCTTTTTAAAAGTTCTTAGAGCCTACTCCAGGACTAGTTCTCCAATGATTCATTCATGAGAACATAACTCAAATTTTTGTCTTGTTAATAATAGTTATCTTTGAATAAACTTTGAGGGTTTTCTTCATACTATGGTTCTTTCCCAAAGAGCAAAATTTTTATTTTCTTTATTTTTGTGTTGAACCGAGTTTACATTTCCCTATGATAGATTCAGAGATGACTTTCTTAAGGAAAAATGCCAAGTTTTAAAGTTTAAATTTAGTTCGTGTTTTTGCTTGTCAAGAATGGGCCCACAAAAATATTTCCTGATGAAGAATTTGCAAATTCAAGAAAAAAGGAGAACATGATTTTTGCTAAAGCATTTTCTTTTCATGACTTGCACATTCTCTATTTGGCTTGATTGATTCATAAATGAGTGTGCATAACTCGGAATAGCTTGTCAAAAGTCAGTTGTCCTAATTGATTTTTTAGACTAGTTGTGAACTTCTTGGGTTGTAATGCCTTGTGTGGTAAGGTTTACATCGTTCTTGTGCATGTGTGTTGTATATAACTTTCCTCGAATGTGATTCAAGGAAAAATTCTAGATGTTTCCTATCTTGAAGATGACCTTAGACCCTTTTTGAATAGTCACTTTACCCGAATTTCCTTCCCTTAACATTGATCCTAGTTAAACCTTTTGAGCTTTTAACTTTTCCTTACCACCTTCTGTTAGACACCATTAAATTTTTTTGCATCGTCTATTTTAGCACCCATCCTTCTTAATGGCTAAAAATTGAAATATAGGCTAAACTCCTAAGTATGGGGGGAGATGTGAAATGTTGACATAGGAAAAAGCCTAAGTTTAGTGGTTTATGCATGAAATGTGGAGAAAAAAAGGAGTTGATCTTCAAACCAAGGTAGCACCCTACGATTATAATGTGAATTGTCAAAGTGTCAATGAGATAAATAAATGAAAAGAAAAGAAGAGATTAGTGCTACCAAATGATTGTAACAAATGGGTATTTGAATGAATAAATGTTGGGAAAGCTTGGGATGTGAAAGGGAGGAATAAGGTAAATATGATGACCCAAAATGTGAGTGGCGAACTTGAATGCTTATGAATAGCGTTAGGGAGGTTTAGTCACTTTAACCAAATTAATCCTTACCTTAACCCTAGTCTACATTGTTGCCCGCAAGTCCTTAGTGATTCTGAGTTTGGCGACTCTACATAAGTGGAAAATTACATGAAGGTAAAGCCTATGGTTCAATGTGTGAGTACTCGAACTTCTTTAAGATAGTGAGAGTCTTTGTGTTTCTTATAATACCTATATAGTGAATTACATGATTATGAGTGGGATTCTCTCTTGTGGTGAGTTGTTACATCCTTTAAGTGAATAATGAAGTCTCAATTTCAATTGAGAGGAATGAATGAGACAAGTTATATGGCAAATCTTGAGGCAAACCTGGAAGGTCAATGCCAATGAGTGGAGAAGCTTGATAATCTTTATTTGAATAACAAATCCCCTGATTTTAAATGAAAATTGAAGTCCTTTGATAAGAGTTTTGAAATGAGTATTTGCCTTGGGATTATGGTGATACCAATTGTGATGAGCACCTTTTTTTGAATCTTTTGCTTAGAGTCTTTTGTTTATTATTTTCTTGAGTCTTTGAGTCTGTATAGTCCCTTGTACAACCCTTATGTCTTGAGAAGTTTGTTTCAATCATGTACCTTACGGGTGTCTTGCTTGAGGACAAGCAATAGTTCAAGTTTGGGGTTTTTATAAGTTGGTAATCTACCTAGATATTTAGCCTTTATTCATGAATTATTGCCTTGATTTGATGTGATTTAGAACTATCTTATGCCTTTATTATCTTATATGTAGGTACTCTTGATCAATTGAAGGAAGAAAAGAATTTGAGACTAAAGGAGCTAAAAAAGGAATTCGAGTTACAAAGATGTTCGAAAGAACAAGAATCTGTCTGTGATGTGCGAGCAACATGCGTACAGTAAGAGAGAACTTGCATTTCGCAGGTGCCAGCGCACACAAGAGATGAAACACTTCCTAATGCATGTGTGCCACAAGTGGCCAAGAGTGATCGCCCTCCCTTCGCAGATGGGATCGCAAGTGACTTGCACCTCACTGCCTTGAAGACTTGGCACCTGTGAGCCACAAGTCTCTATGGGAGGCCGCAGGTGTCTTCACACATGGTTTCGTACATGCTCTAAATGGAAAAATGGTCCAAATATATATGGCATAATTGGGAAGCTTCCAAGACTCTTTTTGGTATCTGTGCAAAGGATATAAAATAATTTTCAATTCCCAATTAATAAAGAGAATGAATATATAAAAGAGTAAACTTTAGAGTACAATTCTTCTTCTTTCTTGTATTGAAAAACACCATTGTTGATACATTAAACTTGGAATTTGAAACTAGTTATTAAAGAATGATTGGAATTATTAAACACCCATTTGGTATATGCTCTTGTTCCTTCATTATGAGTAGTTAATTTCAATTCTAGGGGTGTATATATGATGGGTGTTTGAATTTGGGAATGAGTGTTGATTATTTGGGTTTATAATTGATTATTATATGTGGGTCTATTAAATTCTTCATGTTTTCATTATATAATTAGTGGTTTCAAACATTAATTTAGCTTGCTAATATGTGCGTGCTTGAATTAGAAGTTCATCAATTGGGTAAGAATTCAGTAGTGGGGAATTGGGATTTCTACCATAAATTGAGGCTAGAAATAGCTTAATTTAGGAAATTCTCACCCAAGAGTTGGGGCTAGAAATAGCCTAACTCACGTAAGCCTATTGGTTGATTAATTGCTTAACTATGGGGTTCGAAAGAGACTATACTGTATATATGCTTAGTGGGTTGAAAGAAAACTAAGCATGATTATGACCAAGGCTACCCATAATTTGATTGAGAATTTATTTGAATAATCAACCTCTATCACATTGCATGACCCCATTGGAAGCACACCCCTAGGCTTCCTTTTCTTGATTAAAGCACTCGTGTTTACATCATTATTTTGTTACAATTCAAATCTTAATTCCCAAACCATTCCCCCCCCATAATTTTATTTACTTGTTTGAACACTTTGCTTACTCTTGTGAATTGATTTGATAACTTATAGTGAATCTCTGTACCAATCTCCATGGAATCGACCACCATCTCGCATTGGGTTACTTATTATTTTGCTTGACAATCACCACCACCTTCTTTGAGAGAGTTGTTTTGAGCATCATCAGTAGCACCTAATGATAATCTTGTGAGTTGCTTGAAATGACCAAAAGGTCGAAGGAAGAAAGAGAATAAAATTGAGTGATGCTACCTTTTCCTCCTCGAATGTTAAAAGACTAAAACAAAGATGTTGGAATGAATGGCTTTGGGAAAACTTGAGTTGTGAGAGGGAGGAACAAGGTGAGATTAGTGTTTTTATTGAGTCCTTTTAGTTATGAGTCTTTTTATTTTTCTTATTTTGTTTGAGTCATACTAGTCTTAATGTGATCCTTTGTCTTTAAAGATTGAATCAATCTGTTGCTTTTGTTAATGTCTTGCTTGAGTTCAAGCAATAGTTTAAGTTTGGGGGTTTGATAAGTTAGTAATCTACCAACTTATTTAGCTTGTAAGAATGGATTATTGCCTCAATATTGTGCATATTAGATGGATTTTATACCGTTTATCTCTTATGTGTAGACATTCCTAAAATTTTGATGTTGAACAAGTATTTGATCCCAACATACAAGAAAAGAAGGTAAAAACTCAAGTAAAGAGCCAAGGAGAGAAGCCAAGTAAAAATAGAGCATATATGAAGCGCAGGAGTCCACTTGCGTCTTGCAAGTGGACCGCAAGTGGCAAACATATTGAAGGCTAGAGCATTGAAGGTTGCATTAGATTTATTTCTTGCAAGTCCCCACTTACGGAATGCAGGTGAAGGGCAAGAGGAAACAGAGCACTGGCAACAATCCTCGGCACTTGCGGACCACAAGTGGAGACTTGCTAGTGCAAGTGAACCGCAGGTGTAGCGCAAGTGTCCCGAAGGACTTTTTTTTTTCAAACTGTGCCAAGTATGTTTGAGAGATTTAAAGGATATTTTTGGGGATCCATGTAGAGAACATTCATTCAGTAATTTTTTAGATTCTAATTTTCCTATTGTAATACTCTTGAGGAAGAGAAAAAGTACTCTTAGTGACTTCATCTTCCCCAAATTGACAACTCCATCGTTAAGCCTAAAAACATGGATTTGAATTTAATTTCTTATTATGGATGAAATCGAGGAACATCCACATGGTATAATTTCTATTTTTTATATGAGTTGCTAAATGCTCTATTAGGGGTGTGTGCAATGATGGGTGTATAGTATTAATTGTGTATTGAATATTTGCTCTTAGAATTGATTTTATTACATAGATTTATTGAATTCTTTGAGTTTTAATTATAAAAATAATGGTTGCAAACATTGATTGAGTTCTCTAATTTCAATTTTGCTTGAGAAAGGGGATAGAAACGGGGTAAGTATTCAATGGTGAGGAATCAGGATTCTCTCATCTAATGGTAAAGCTAGAGATAGTTTAGCTTACTCAAGTATATTTTGGTTGTTTAATTGTGAATAATTTTGGGGTTCGATAAAACCCAAAATACACATATTCTTGCGTCTAGAGACCTTGACACATAAATGAAACCAAAGCTATCCATATAGTAAATTAACTCTAAGGCAATTATTCTCTCCCAATTGAAGCTATTACCCCATCAAAAAAACACCTCTAGACTCCCAATCTTGATACAACTCATCAATTATGTTAACTTGTCTACTCTTCATACAATTACTTGTTATAATTTAAACCCCGTAGTTTTACTTTATTTTATTTTTCTACAATGTGCATGCTCAAGTGAAATGCATTACAAAATTTGGTTCAACCAATAACTAATCTCCGTGGTATCGACCTCGATTCTTGAGTTGGATAATTATATTTTACAACGACCATGTACACTTTCTCCTAGTGAGAGGTGGATTTGGATGTTATCATAGTCTTTTTCATCTGCTTTATCATCGTCTTGATTTGCAATTATAAACTTCCCTATGACGCCCTAATTTTTTTGACCCCAACAAGTGGTATCATCGCAAGTGATCCAATGGCCCATTAATAGTTCATCGAGGTTGAAGACATGTTAAATGCGGGTTCAAATCAAGTGCAACTAATTTCATTATAATGAATATTTTGTTAGACTTCTAAACGTCCAGATGAATTTATTTTTTAGCCATATTTTTAATATTGTTGTTGTTGCATCTTTAAAGATAAAAAATATATATTTTCTTAAACCATTTTTAACCCATAATATTTTTAACTTTATTTTAACCATGACAAGCAGCAGAGATGAAGATTATATGGATAAGCAAGATGAAGATTATTTTGCCAGAACATTCAGGCCAAATGGGAGATTTGTTAGGGTTTGTCCTGAATTTCTTACTTTATTTGAATTAAACCATAACGGTGTTTTATCTTGAAAAGGTCTTTTTTGTGAAAAAGGTTTTCAAGTTGGAAAAGATCCATATTTGGTTAATTCTTTCTTGAAGGAGAAGCTTTGAACTTCTATAAATTATAGAAAATATTTTTTTTCAAGCATAACACAATAGTATCCACAATTCATCAACAAAGTCTTATTTAGGGGGAGATTTCTTTCTCACTCATTTAGATTTTATATTATTTTCTTATATGTAGGTCATTGACCAAACAATATAAATATATTATAATTGTTTTAGTATAGTAGTCTTTGTCATCTGATTTATCATCATCATGGTTTGCAATTATTAACTTTCGTATGTACTACGATTTATGGCCTGAATGATGGAAAGTTTTGTCTTTTTCAACTTATAAATCAACAGGAACGTATATTTGATGTATGCAAAATCTAAAAGTCCAGAAGTAAGATGATAAAAGAACTACTTGGGCCTAGGAGTTGATTACCTTAAGCAGTTATAGGGTTATGAAAAAGGAGCTATGCCAGATTCTCATTAATTGTTATTGAACAACATTATTTAGTTTTTTCCTAGCTAGGTCATATATTTTGTATTATCATTTTATGTGCAACTGTTATGCTAATACTCTTATCATTTCATGATGGACAAATTTGGCATTTGCAATCCCAATTAAAACTAGTTCAGGATCATGAGAACCTCATCCAAAGTTTTTGCAACTCATTCATAAAGAATATTTTGAGACTAAATCTTTTCAAGTCTAATACATGTTTGTTTAACTTTTTCTCTCTGAGGTCAAATTTCAAAATCAAAGCATGAATTGCTTGTTAGCGTTATTTTTTTTCCTTTTATAGTTCACATATGTAGCCCTATCCTATAAAGCAAAACAACAATAGAAACATAGTATTAAGACTCTTTTTAACAATATTAAAAAGCAATAGTATATTTAAATCACAAAAATTGTACAAGCACCCTTGAAAGGTCCATCAGTACACCTTCCCTATCATAGTGTCTTGTGCATATACTGTCTCAACATTATTATTTTTAAAATGTACTACTTTCAACCTAAATGAACTACTACCAAATTCCATCCATGAACGATCAAAATATCAAACAACTTCAATACTCTAATTAAAATATCAAACAATTTGAATACCCTGATCTGCAGCGACAACTGATAGCTGATATTGATCTTTTGCAACCATATTTTCATTCTCATCAACCACTTACTACAACATACCATTCTATTTACAAATGTAGAGCAATGTACAACCCAATTCCACCAATAATAATATTGAAAATTGAATATGTATAAGCATCAAAACCGTAGTAAAATATACAGGCACTGCATTCTTATTTTTGTTTCAATTAATATCCTTAATAATCTTCATTATCAACTCCCAAACCATTATTAAAGATGGACCTATAGTCCATGGTATCACACTAGCAATTAATGGTGTAAAGAACAAAGACGATAGAAAATAAAACTCGACGACGATAATTCTTATTCCCATTCGGCCACCTTCTCTGATTCTTGTTGATCATATGTATATTATTAAAGTGGGAGATCTAAAGTAAAAAGTTAAATTACCATTTTATTCTAATACTAAATTAAATATTTAGTTAATTAAATAGTAAATAGGAGAATTTAAATCACAAAAATATTTCAATCTGCCAATGTTTACCATTCCAAAAAAATGTTCCCTATAAATGTAGATAATATAATATACTAAGTGCAGAAATTTAACTATCATTGCCAATTAACCTTTTATATTCTCTTTTAATGTGTATCATATATATATATATTATATATATATATATATAATATATATATATATAATCATATATACTATATCTATATCTATATCTATCTATATCTATATCTATAACTATATATCTATATATATATATATAACTATATATATATAGTTATATATATATATATAGATATATAGTTATAGATATAGATATAGATAGATATAGATATAGATATAGATATAGATATATATAGATATAGATATAGATATATATATCTAGATATATATATATATATCTATATCTATATCTATATATATCTATATCTATATCTCTATATATATATATATATATATATATATAACTATATATAACTATATATATTGTAATGACCCTTTTTGGTCATTCACATATTTTTGCATTTTTTGTACTGTTAGAGCTTACTTGTAGTGGCTTCAAGTCATTTATGACTTGCTGGTACCGGTGGTTTGGTGCTCCGGCCGTTCGTTAGGTCGTTATGACCATTTCCCTATTTTAGAGCTTTAACTTAGGAAATCATTGACTTTAGTCAATATTCTTAGCAAGCATGCTTGGAATCGAATTTCGACAGTTTTGTTAACTTTGGAGCATAGACTTTTTTCTAGTTAGACCCTTGGTAGGGGCGCGAGAGCTTTTAGTATGGTTTTATCTCACTTTCTGAGATTTTAGGCTAGTTGGACTTGGTAGTTTGACTTTGGTCAACATTCGGAGAAGACAGCCTCGAATGGGAGTTCCATCAGCGTTCTTAGATCTAGAATGTCAACTTTGGGCTAGGGGAACCTTTGGTTTAGGTCTCGAGGCATCCAGACTCATTTTTGGATATTGGGTTCCGTTTTGGAAAAGTTAGCTATTTAGGCGTGGGACGCACTTTTCGTTAAATTGACCTCTATTTGGAACTTCGTCAATTCTGTTAAGTCTAGAATACCATATTTGGTTGAGTAGCATAGTTTATTTGCGTTTGCAAGACCCCATATGAATCTCGAGGTTCCATCCGTTATCATTCTTGCCTTGCCAAAGTTACTGGTTGATGGTTTCTATTGTAGCACCAGCCAGGCCTTCGCCCTATGATGGGTAGGCTGCATGAGCGTAGAAGGACGGCCAGCTCATTACCTCTGTCCTTTTAGCCTGCGTGGCGGCTAGGTTGCATAGGCGTGCTCTTGCCTGTAGTGGCCAACCCACGTAAGCGCAAGCTTGGCGCCTGACCTGTCCTTTGCCTGCCCTTGGCGTGCGCGTGCATGAGGCCGCATGTGCGTGCATGAGGTTGCGTGTCCAGGACCTGGCCGCATGCGCACAGGCCATCGATTGGCAGTATATATAGCCTTTCTTCTTCATTTTCTAAGCCCCAACACGATATTTCCTCTATTTCTCTTGAGCTCAAACCTCCAATTTTTATGTGAGCTTATCAAAAAGCATTAGGGTGATTAATACTTGTCCATGGTTGATATTTTGCCTTTGATCGAAAGTTTTTCCTCTCTTTTATTTCGTTATTTCATCAATTGATTCTTCGATTTATTCTTGGGACTAAGGGCTAATTTAGGCCCTTCGCTTGCTCGAATTATGATCATTTTCTTAGCATGTGTTACTGGAGAGGTTGGGAACCTAGTGGCAACTTTAATTTTTGGTTTTGGGTTGTGGGACATGCAAGCCAGCTATTGACCCGATTTTTGACCCAACTAAATTATTAACATGATGGGTATCATTAGTTTCATGTTGACGAGTAGAGTGTGTTCTTGATAGTTTGATTTCTATTCAGGGCATCTCAGAGCAGTTCAAGCTTGGACAAATCTTTCCAGCGATTGATCATCGGACGTCAGGTAGGTTATGGCTTACCCACCTTAGATTTTGCTTATATAGGATATAATTGTACTATTTAGCATCTTTGGGTTGGGTTTACTAGGTTGGCACCCAGACCTTTTCCGCTTTATTTCTGTCTGCTCTTACTTCATTTGCTTTAGTATTTGAGCTAGTTTCATAGTATTAACCTTGCGACCCCGTCTGACCTTTGTATATGCCTTTGGACCATAGATGGTGGGATATATGGGAAATGTCTATGAGTTTCAGATATTGTTTCGTTATGATAGGCTGGCTATCTGTGTTGTAAATCAGATTTAAGCCTGTGCAAGGCCAGTAGGTTGATTGTGAGTTGTTGAGCTGTTAAGCTGTTGTTTGTATTTGAACATATCATCATTATCATGCAAAGAGGTTTCTGCATTGATTTACTATTTCTACGAAGCTGCGGGTGTAAGTATCACTAGTTTTGTAAACCTTGCATGGTCCTGAGGGCCTATTTTTAGTTATAAATGGCTATACATGGATTTAAACTAGTTTAATGGATTTTCTTGAGATACAAGAGATTTTGTGATTGTTCTTTTTACTGATACTAGACTTGGCTGGGCTGGATGGCTAGACATGATTTTCTATTGATTTTGAGTTGATACTAGACTCGGCTGGGCCAGAGTGCTAGACATGATTTTTACCTCTAATTTTGAGACGATATTAGACTCGGCCAGGCCGGAGTTCTAGAAATGACTTTATTGACTGAGTTTAGACCCAAATGGACTCCGAGCATGCATATCGATAAATTGAGAGTTTGTATGTGGTCTCAGAGACCTCTATGGACCTTTCCAATTTAGACTAAGGGCTATGAGCCAAGAGTCTCAGAGGAGGGGTATACAGAGGAGTAGAGGTATATGGGGGAAGCCTTCCATGGGTCCTACCTGCTGGGCCTATAGGTGCAAGAGGAGGTGCATACGGTACAAGTAGATCTTCATATGACATCATTCATTGTTTGCATGGTTCCACCCTTCTTTGCTGATTGTTGAGTGTACATTTCAGTATTATGGGATATTGGAGGGTTTATTTTCACTTGTATGTATTCCTCAGGTGTATGGGTGCCCGTTGGGATTGTAGGTAGATTAGTTTTACTCGTCTATATTATAGTTACTTGTTGGTTTACTTTCTGATAATCCTTACCTTGTGAGTTGTAATTCAAGCATGTTTATTTTTAGTTGCTTTTCCTTCTCTCCCGTTATTTGAGGTTACTGGTACACCACCATGTTTGTTAAATTTTTTGTATAAATATTGTTATTGCAAGGATCCAGGTGCGTTCTCTACTCTTTCACATATGTTCTGTGATATATCTTCAATGGCTAGCATAGTATACTTGTATTCTCTATGCCTTCTATCTGTTGCTAGCTTCCGTGATGAAGATCCTATTGTGGGCCATCAACATTGACAAAGAGACTCGTGCAATGCTTTTAGACATCCGAGACATAGGGTGAGCTCCTGGATACCGAGGCTTAGCCATATCTCTTCTTTTAGGCACTATTTACTCTTTTGTGCATTCAGGGACAAATGTGTATTGTATCTTTGAACTCTCTTGTACTCTGTATATTTAGTAGTTAGGCTCCTGTACTTTTGATACTAGGTCGTTGGTTGGTATAGTTTCTATATATATATATCTAGGTTGTTTCCTTTCACTTTGCTTTCCTTATCTTGCTTTTGCTGATCTTCCTTCTTATGCGTGCTTACTTAGGTAGTAGCCCATTACTAACCGTTCTGGGCTACGAGAATTGGTTTACCTACAGAGGGGTTGTAGGTGCCACCATGACCTAGAAAATTAGGTCGTGATAGCTTGGTATTAGAGCCTAGGTTCACCGGTGTCCTTTGTATGGGAGCCAATGTTTAGTAGAGTCTTGCGGATCAGGGAAGAGATGTCTGTACCCTATCTTAGGGTGGCTACAATGGCATTTTAGGAAAATGAGTCTTCTATTGCTTCTATATCATGCATCTTATCCTATATGGTTTCCTGGAATCTCATTAGTTCCATTCACTATTTCGTAGATAATTCGTATGAGATCTTCAGCAGTGAACGAGGGCGAGACTTCAGCACCAGTACCATCAGCTGAAGGCAGAGGCTAGGGTAGACATAGAGGTAGAGGCCAAGGACGTGACCCTAGCATGGGTGAAAGTCCCACATTTGTTGGGGAATGGACTGGTGGTCTGCTTATATGGACTTGGGTAATCCTCCCCTCTTGAGCTAGCTTTTGGGGTTGAGTTAGGCCCAGGTACCATATATTTACATGGTATCAGAGCCAGGTCCATCCCTTTTTGGGCTCCCAGTCCACGCTCCAGTTGGGCCCTGGGCATGAAAAGGGGTGTTAGCGTGGGTGAAAGTCCCACATTAGTTGGGGAATGGACTGGCGGTCTGCTTATATGGACTTGGGCAATCCTCCCTTCTTGAGCTAGCTTTTGGAGTTGAGTTAGGTCTAGGTGCCATATCTTTCACAGAATGAAAAAGTGTCTAGTTAATTCTTAGAAGGGCAAGGATACTAGTTCGCGAATCAGACCAGTTCTACAGTAGCTCTAGCGGGTCACCCCACTCAGCAGGGTGCCTCGTCGGGTACAAGTGGTGGTTAGCACCAAAATAGGTTGTATGCCCTTCAGACTAGACAGGACCAGGAGGATTCTCCCAATGTGATCACAGATACGTTACAAGTCTTCCATTTAGATGTTTATGCATTGTTACACCCAAGGGCTACACTTTTATTTGTAACTCCTTATATAGAAGTAAATTTCGGTGTCAGTCCTGAAATCCTCCCAGGACCCTTCTCAGTCTCTACTGCAGTTGGTGACCCAGTTATAGCTAGACGGGTATACAGAAATTTCCCTGTCACAGTTTTCCAGAAAGTCACCTCAGCTGATCTTGTAGAGTTAGAAATGACTGACTTTGATATAAGTCTAGGCATGGATTGGTTACATTCCTGTTATGCCTCAGTTGATTTCAGAACTAGGATCGTTCAATTTCAATTTCCAAATGAGCCAGTCTTAGAGTCGAAGGGTAACACCTCAGTGACTGTAGGTCGATTCATCTCTTATCTTAAGGCTAGAAAAACAATTTCCAAAGGGTATATCTATCATCTTGTTTGGGTTAAGGATTCAAACTCTGAAACCCCAACTCTTGAGTTATTCCCAGTGGTGAGTGAATTCCTAGAAGTGTTTCCAAAATATCTTTTCGGAGTTCCTCCCGAGAGGGAAATTGACTTCGGAATAGATCTTCTTCAAGATACCTACCCTATTTTGATTCCTCCTTACAGAATGGATCCAGCTAAGCTTAAGGAATTGAAAGAATAGTTGAAAAACCTTCTAGATTAGGGCTTCATTAGACCCAGCATCTATCCATGGGGTGCTCTAGTTTTTTTCGTGTGTAAGAAAGATAGTTCTCTTAGGATGTGTATCGACCACCGTCAGTTGAACAAAGTCACAATCATGAATAAATATCCCATCCCCATGATTTATGACTTGTTTGACCAGCTTCAGGGTGCTAGTTGCTTCTCTAAGCCAGACCTTAGATCCGATTATCATTAGCTCAGAGTCAGAGATAGTGATATTCTGAAAACAGCCTTCAGGACTCGGTATGGTCACTACGAATTTGTAGTTATGTCTTTTGGACTGACCAATGCTCATGCAGTTTCCATGGATTTGATGAACAGAGTGTTCAAGCAGTTTATAGACTTATTTATCATTGTCTTCATCAATGATATACTCATATATTCTCGGAGCGAGGAAGAGTATGCAGACCACTTAAGAGTGGTGTTGTATATTACTCTCAAGGATCACCAACTATTTGCTAAGTTTTGTAAGTGTGAATTTTGGTTGAAATTAGTTACTTTTCTTGGTCATGTGGTGTCTAGTGAGGGAATCCGAGTCAATTCTCAGAAGATTAATGTAGTGAACAAATGTCCTAGACCCACCTCTCCGACAAATATCAGGAGTTTCTTGGGTTTGGCCAGTTACTACAGGAGGTTTGTTGAATGATTTTCATCCATAGCTACCCCATTGACCAAGTTGACTCAGAAGAAGGTCAAGTTTCAGTGGTCAGATGAGTGTGAGAAGAGTTTCCTAGAGTTGAAAGTCAGGTTGACTACAACTCTCATGTTAACTCTACCAGAGGGTTCAAATGGCTTTGTGGTTTATTGTGATACATCCAGGGTCGGACTGGGTTGTGTTTTGATGCAGTAGGGTAAGTTCATAGCGTATGCTTCCAGACAAATTAAGATTCATGAGAAAAACTACCAGACTCATGACCTTGAGCTTGCACCAGTTATGTTTGCCCTAGAGATTTGGAGACATTACTTGTTTGGTGTCCATGTAGACGTGTTCACAAATCATAAGAGCCTACAGTATGTGTTCACCTAGTAAAAGTTGAATCTTCGTCAGAGAAGGTGGCTCGAATTCCTCAAAGACTATGATATGAATGTGCTCTACCACTCGAGTAAGGCCAATGTAGTGGTTGATGCCCTTAGCAGATTGTCCATGGGTAGTGTGTCACATATTGAAGAAGAGAGGAAGGATTTAGCCAGGGATGTTCATAGGCTTTCTCTCTTAGGAGTTTGCCTCATGGACACGACATAGGGTGGTGTGATAGTCCAAAATGTGTCAGAATCTTCTTTAGTAGCAGAGGTGAAAGAGAAACAAGACAGTGATCCCATATTTCTTCAGTTGAAGGGTGTTGTTCATCAAAAGGGATTTGAGGTATGCTCCCAAGGGGGAAATGGTGTCCTTCGCTATCAGGGTCATTTATGTGTACCTAATATGGGTAAGTTGAGGCAACAGATCCTTACAAAAAGCCCATAATTCTAGATATTCTATTCATCTCGGTGCCACTAAGATGTACCATAATCTATGGGAAGTGTATTGGTGGAGCGGCATAAAGAGGGACATTACAGACTTTATGGCTAAGTGTCCCAACTATCAGCAGGTGAAAGTAGAACATCAGATAACAGGAGGTGTGACTCAGGATATTAGCATTCCTACTTGGAAGTGAGAGGTGATTAATATGTATTTCATTACGGGTTTACCTCGTACTCACAAATAGCATGACTCTATTTAGGTGATAGTGGATAGGGTTAGTAAGTCAGCCCACTTCTTGGCTGTCAAGACTATCGATTCCGCGAAGGATTATGCCAGACTCTACATCAGCGATATAGTCAAGTTGCATGGGGTTCGTTTGTCTATAATCTCAGATAGGGGTCCTCAGTTTACATCTCATTTCTGGAAATCTTTCAAGAAAGGTCTTGGTACCAAGGTGAATCTCAGAAAAACATCTCATCCGCATATAGATTGTCAGGTATAGCATACCATTCAAACCTTGGAGGATATGTTAAGAGCTTGTGTGATTGATTTCAAAGGTAGTTGGGATGATCACCTACCTCTCACAGTGTTCGCCTATAATAACAGTTCCATTACAGTATTCAGATGGTCCCATATGAGGCACTTTATGGGCATAGATGCAGGTCACCAGTTGGTTGGTTCGAAGTAGGTGAAACAGCTTTAATTGGGCAAGATTTGGTTCATGAGGCTATGCAGAAGTTTAGCTTATTAGAGAAAGGCTGAAGACTCAGAGTCATCAGAAGTCCTATGCAGATGTGAGGAGAAGGGAATTAGAATTTAAGATCGACGATTGGGTCTTCCTGAAAGTGTCACCCATGAAGGGTGTGATGTGATTTGGCAAGAAACGGAAGCTCAGTTCCAGATATCTAGGTCCTTACAGAATCTTAAAAAGGATTGGTAATGTGTCTTATAAGTTAGAGTTTCCAGCAGAACTAGCAGCGGTTCATCAAGTCTTTCACATTTCTTTGTTGAAGTTGTGTGTGGGTGATCTGGCATCGATTGTTCCTTTAGAGAGTGTGGCTATGAAGTATAGCCTCACTTATGAGGAGGTCCCAGTTGATATTCTTGACCGTCAGGTTCGTAGGTTGAGAAATAAGGAAGTCGCTTCGGTGAAGGTTTTGTGGAGGAATCAGTCCGTCAAGGGAGCTACTTGGGAAGCAGAAACAACCATGATGGCCAAGTACCCACACCTCTTCCCTTCCGATTCAATTTCAGTTGAGGTAACTCCAGTCTACCAATTTACTCATGTGTATTTCAGTCTCAGTATCACGTTCTCTTAGTTATCCTTGCATTTCAACATGTTTTCATGACCATAGGACTTAGCTAAGTTAGAACTCAGCTTTTAGTGCTCAGCTTGGTAGGGGTTGCAGCTCTTTACCTCCAAACTCAGCTTGTTTAGTCTTCATTCGAGGACCAATGATCCCAAGGGGGAGATATTGTAACACCCCAGGGCCTGAACTAGCTACTTGGCTGTACTCAGCAGAGAAATTCAAGAAAAAAAATCAACTTTCCAGAAACCATGGTCAAGATCACAGACTGTAGTTTGGAACCACGGTCCGTCGACTCAACCATAGTTCTATTTTCCAGAGGAACCCCAGTTCATGGTCCCGGAACTACAGTGAGATCACATACCATAGTTTAGAACCACGGTTCATCCTGTCACTCGTGGTTCCCCTTAATCTGAGGACCATCAGTTTAGGGCCGAGCAACCACGAGTCATACGATGAACCGTTGTTCAGAACCACAGTTCATTCTGTGGACTCGTGGAATCAGAACATCAGAGGACCTTCAGTTGTGGCCCAGGGACCACGAGTCAGACCACAAACCATCATCCAGAACCATGGTCCATCATGTAACTTATGGTTTCCTCAGATCAGAGAACCCCTAAGGCTCATGGACAGAACCATGACTTATTTGACGGTCCATCGTCCAGGATTACGGTCCGTCAACTAAGTCATGGTACTTGAGTCGCAATTTTCAGCAGCTTTCTTTTAAAATTCCCAGGGGTATTCCAGACTTTTCCTTTCTCTTTTAAGGCCTAAGCTACATTGTTTTTCTTAGTCTAAGCCTAATTAATTAGTCAAAAGCTACCCAAACCTCCCATTCTCCTATAAAACATCTGACACTTAGAGAAATAGAGAAAAGAAGTGGCAGCTTTCTCTCAAGAACAAGCAGAAGGTTCCTTTAAGATCAGCCCTAAAAATCCAAGGACTTCTCCATAGATTCTTCTCCAGGCATGTGGGATTTCATCATTGGGTTACTTCCACCCATTGAGTCCCTAGATTCAGTTCAGTTCTTCAGTTCTCCATGAATTATTCAGATCTAGAGTTCCTAAATCTTAGGTATTCATTGAAATTCAGATGTTATTGCTTATGTGATATAAATTACATATTTCTTAGAGAATTAGCATAGTCACATGCACATAATTTGGTAACCCTAGCTTGTGTAAAATTCAGTATTCACAATTTATACTTGCTAGGTTGATAATTCAGACAATCATTCTTCAGAATTAGAATGCCATCAGTTTCAGTATATGTATGTTGCATTCTCAGAATGATTATCAGTATTTGAGCTATCCAGTATTTCATCTTGCATTTAATTGCTTATGTATTCAGTTGGGAGTCGACTTAGCACTAAGTGGAAGAAGGGATGAAGGCTCACTCGCAAGTTTAGTCTGAGACCTTTGGTAGCAGTCCCTGAGTACCAGAACTATGACGCCACTGTAGGTTCTAAAGGGGTCACCCGTCAGATTAGGCTTGACACCTTTGTCCCTTGCGGACATCAGTTTAGTGGATCCACGTCAAATTTGTTTGTACCCTTGGCAAGGTATGAACACCCTTCTATCCAGGGTTACATGTTGGCCCCATGTTAGCTCAGTTTGGGGTATGTCGGTTAATAGTACCTCCCATAGTCAGACTTGTATTGCATTGACCATGTACCCAATATCCATTTTAGTTATTCAGTTCAACATATTATATGTTCATGTTAGTACTTGGTCACTGCCTCCAGCTTATCTTTCAATTTATATTTCAGTATGTATTTCCATGTTTAGTCTTTATGTTGTTCATTTTAGCACATATCTCGCATGCTCAGTACATTCGAAGTACTAACGCATACTTTTGTGCTATATCATTGTATGATGTAGGTTCAGGCGCTCAATATCTAGAGCGTGCTTAGCTTGATTTACAGTCCTTACACAGCAACTTCCATGGTGAGTCCTCATAGTTCGAGGGCTCTAGATATGCTTTTATCTTTCCGTCTTTACAACTCAATTTCATATTTTTAGAGTTAGCTGGGGGCATGTCCCAGCAACTCATATCAGTTAGAGGCTTTCAAACATAGACTAGATTCAACTATTCACTTGTTAGTGTTGATTTTTAGATATCATTATACTCTTATATATATTTCATATTCAGACATATTTGGGCTTTTTTCCAATCTCAGATATTTAACTGCTCTTTGCTTTTTGCGTAGTTCATGTTTTCTTTCAGAAGTTATCTATATGCCAGACCATGGGTTAGCTTGGGGTCACTTGTGACATTGAGCACCATGTTACATCTAGCGAGTAACCTTGCGGCGTGATACTTGATTTGGGTTTATTAGCTTTGTACCCCAGACATTGTCCGCTTCTTCATGTCCATCTTATATTCGCTCTGATAGTTGTAGTACTCATTATAGTTGGTAGTATAACCCTTGTGAACCTATGTGGCCTTGTATTTGACTCTAGACCATAAATGGTGGATAATATAGGAATGTCTACGAGACCTGTACATCGATATCATTATCATAGAGCTGGTTGTATTTGCTATAGAGCGATTGGAGCCTGTGTAGGGCCGATAGGTTGATTGTGAGCCATTGGGCTAATATTTGTGATTGGGTTTGCCATTAACATGCATATAAAGTGGTTTCCTACATTTTTTACTATAGTTTTGGCTTTGGTCCTACTTTAAATGGATTTCTAAACCTTGCATGGCCTCGAGGGCCCATTTTTGGTAAAATTGGTTATAAAAGGTTTGGAATTGATATTCGTGGATCTTCTTAGGGTAAAAGAGTTAAAAGGATTATTTTATCACAGTTTTCATACTTATACTAAACCTGGTTGAGTCGTGGTTCTCTACATGCTTTACTATTGGTTTGAGTTTAGACTAGACTCGGACGGGTCAATCACTAGACTTGTTTCACTACTGTTTTAGACCCGGTTAGGCCTGGGTACCCTTATTGGGTTTTTTGAGACTTAATTCACTGATATAGATCTAGATAGACTCTGGCATGCATTTCCAAGATTTGGTTACTAGTTTGGATTTGGAAATACTCCGGACTATTATATTGAGACTTGAGATTTAGTATGTGGTCGAGGACCTCCATGGACCTTGCCAATACAGACTAGGGGCTACGTGTTGAGTTTTCCAGATGAGGGGTATACAATATCATTGAGGTATATTGGTCGCATCCTTCCACGGATCCTACCTGCTGGGCCTATAGGCACCGAAGGAGGTACATACAGATTTACTGTTCAACCCAATTTTCCTATTGCATCATATCATTCATTTGCGTGAGATTCCACCCTTGTTTGCTGTTTGCTGAGTGTACGCTCTAGTAGTATGGGATGCCGGACAATGTTTCTTCACTTGTATGCATTCCTTGGGTGTATAGACTATTATTATCCTATCATGTTCTGGTTCTAATTATGGCTATATTCGGGTTGTTATTCGATGTTTCACATTTGGGAGTGGTGTTGTATATACTTCTGGTTCACCTCTTTATTATACTTGGGTTATTGGCTGACTATTCCTACTTTGAGAGTGTACTATTGGCATGACTTAGTGTTAGAATGGGATTTCAAGCATTAGTTTGTTTACTTGCTTTTCTTCCTTCCCTTTTTACTTGAGGTTACCGCTATACCACTTTTTTTTTAAACTCTCTTTATATATATTGTTGTTACAAGTACCCTAAGTGCGTCCCTTCATTCCTTCACTTGTGTCTGTGAGATATATATTTCTAGTAGCTAGCCAAGTATGTTATTTTCATCTTGTATTCTTTTGTTCTAGCTTTCGTGTACCTGCTTGTTGTTTCTGTGACTACTTATTTCTTTTCTACTATGTTATTACTCTTATATCTTATATGCGCTCAGTCGGCCTATGATGCCTACTGGGTACCCGTTTCTTAGCAATTCATGCTCATACTACACTCTGCATCTTTCTGGTGCAGATCCTAGTGTGGTCCATCACTGCTAATTCATGGAGACTCATACGGGCTGATTTTAGACTATCCGAGGCTGAGGATGAGCTCTTGACGATCGGGGCTTAGCTTTTAGCTCATCTTTTGTATCTTGTACTCTATTTTCCATTCAGAGACAAATGTGTATATATTCTTTTGGATCCTTTGTACTCTGTATATTTAGTACTGGCTCTTCTACTATGATACCAGGTCATGGGATTGGTTTAGTTTCCACTTATATATATTCCAATTGCACTAGTTCTGTACTTTTATCTCTTGCTTCCACATTTATACTATTCTTCTGCATGCTTGTTAGATAGTATCCCATTACTAATCGTTCCTGGTTACGAGGATTGGTTTGCCTACCATGGGGATGTAGGTGCTATAATGACTGAGAAATCAAGACATGACAGCTTAGTATCAGGGCCTAGGTTCACCAATAACATCGGTATAGGAGCCAATGTCTAGTAGAGTCTTGTGGATCAGGGCAGAGACATCCGTACTCAATCTTCAAGAGGCTACAGTGGTATCTTAGAATATATGACTCTCTTCTTGCTTCCGTATCGTGCATCTTATCCCTGATGGTTTCCTAAAAATCTCACTTATTCTAGTTCAATCTCCCACAGATAGTTCATATGAGATTGCCGATATCAGGCGGGGGAGAGCCTTCGACTCCAGCACCCCCGACTCTAACTAGGGGCTGGAGAGGTTGTAGAAGTAGAGCTAGGGGACCTTCCCAAGTAGCAACAACTAGTTAGAGCTCTTAGGGTCGAGGTTTAGCCCAAGGTTGAGCTCGAGATTGTTCCAAAGCAGCAGCTTGTGGACCAGGGGACTGTAGGTAGACTATTATTATCCTATTGCATTCTAGTTTTGATTATGGCTATATTCGGGTTCTTATTCGATGTTTCACATTTGGGAGTTGTGTTGTATATACTTCTAATTAACTTCTTAGTTATACTTGGGTTATTGGCTGACTATTCCTACTTTGAGAGTGTATTATTGGCATGACTTAGTGTCAGAATTGGATTTCAAGCATGAGTTAGTTTACTTGCTTTCCTCCCTTCCCTTTTTTACTTGAGGTTACTGGTATACCGCCTTCTTCTTAAACTCTTTTTATATATATTGTTGTTGCAAGTACCACAGGTGCGTCCCTCTTTTCATTCACCAGTGTCTTTGAGATATATATTTCTAGTAGCTAGCCAAGTATGTCATTTTTGTCTTATATTCTTCTAAGCTAGCTTCCACGTATCTGCTCATTGTTTCTGTGACTATTTATTTCTTTTCTGCTATATTATTGATCTTATATCTTATATGCACTTAGTCTGCCTATGATGCCTGATGAGTACTCGTTGCTTAGCAATTAGTGCTCATACTACACTCTGCATCTTCCTGGTGCAGATCCTAGTATGGATCATTGGTGCTAATTCGTGGAGACTCATGCGGGCTGATTTTTTGACTATCTGAGGCTGAGGGTGAGCTCTTGACTACCGGAGCTTAGCTTTTAGATGATATTTTGTATCCTGTAGTCTTTTTGCTATTCAAAGACAGATGTGTGTATATTCTTTTAGATCCTTTGTACTTTGTATATTTAGTACCGGCTTTTACACTATGATACCGGGTCGTGGGATTGGTTTAATTTTCTCTAATATATATATATTCCAATTTCTATATTTTTGTATTTTTATCTCTTGCTTTTGTATTTATACTATTCTTCCGTATGCTTGTTAGATAGTATCCCATTACTAACTGTTCCAGGCTATGGAGATTGGTTCACCTACCGGGAGGTTGTAGGTGCCATCATGACAAAGAAATTGGGTTGTGACAGCTTGGTATTAGAGACTAAGTTCATCGGTGACATAGATATAGGAGCCAATGTCTAGTAGAGTCCTGCGGATTGGGGAGAAGATATCCATACTCAATATTCGGGAGGCTACAGTGGCATCTTAGAAAATATGACTCTCTTCTTTCTTATGTATCATGCGTCTTATCTGTAATGGTTTCCTGAAAATATCACTTATTCTAGTTCATTCTCCCGCAAATGGTACTTACAAGATCATCGACATCAGGCGGGGGCGAGCCTTCAACTCCAGTACCCCCAAATCCAGCTAGGGGATAGGGAGGTCGCAGAGGTAGAGCTAAGGGATATACCCGAGCAACAACACTAGTTAGAGCTCCTAAGGTCGAGGTTGAGCCTGAGTATAAGCCCGAGATTGTTCCAGAGCAGAAGCCTATGGACCGAGGACAACCAGGTACCACCAGTGCCAACACCAGCTTCTGTGCCAGCTTCAACCCCAACTTCTTTGTCTTATATTCAGGGTCTACTTCTTCAGTTATTGGGTATGATAGAGGATCAGCCTTCTGAGGTAGCACAGACATCCGCTCAGGGGGCAGCCCTGGGTGTACAATATTTAGGAGCGCAGTCTGCTACTATGGCTCCCCGTGCTGAGGTTATTCTGGTACCATCTGTTCCACAACCTCTTACTCCTCACCCAGCTATGACAAAGATGGAGCAGAAGGCGTTGGGCAGATTTCTGAGATTGGCTCTACCTAGATTTGTTTGTACACCTAATCAGGATCCATATGATTTTATCTCCACCTATGAGGAGATGCTGCACCATTTGGGTTTGGTGGAGACTCAGAGTGTTGGATACACTACTTATCAGCTGGAGGGCCCAACTAAGATATAGTGGAGGTCCCAGGTTGCTTTCAAGCTAGTGGGGCCGAGGTTATCAACCATAGAAACACTAGGGTCAGTCTAGTCGACTAGTTCAGGCTTTATTTTAGGCTTCTTATAGTTCTCAGTGTGAGCAGGGTTAGAGTAGCCAACAGGGTTAAGGTGGTCAGATTCCGAGGGGTACAGTTTCTGGGGCATCAGGCCATGGTGGCCACACTGGTGCAGCTAGTTCATCATGGTACGGTAGATAGTCAGGGACTTGTTATGAGTGTGGAGTTATCAGTCACTTTGCTAGAGATTGCCCCCAACGGGGTACAGTTCAACTAACCGCTCAGCCGGCATAGCCTATTTGTGCAGTTCAACCACCAGCTAAATGAGGTGGTGTTCAGGGTCGTGGTGGTGCCTCGTGTGGAAGGGAAGGTGGTAGGGATGGTGGTCAGTTAGGGTGGTGGTTATCGTCAGTTTTATGCGTTCCCTAGGAGACAGGAGCTAGAGGCCTCAGATGCGGTGATCACAAGTACGATTTATGTATGCTGCTAGTCAACTTTGGCTTTATTTGATTCTTGATCTACTTGCTCGTATGTTTCTGCCTACTATTTTCCTTGTTTGGGTTTGGCTAGTGAGTCATTATCTGTACCTGCATCTATTTTGACCTCAGTTGGAGATTCTTTAATAGTGGATTGGATTATGAGATCCTGTGCGATTTCTGTTGGAGATATTTAGACTTGGGGTGACTTGATGATTCTTGATATGTTACACTTTGATGTGATTCAGGGTATTGATTGGTTATCCTCTCATCGAGCAATGTTGGATTATTTTTCCAAGACCGTTACCATAGCCGTGAAGTATCCTCGGTTGTGTGGCATGGTTCTGTTAGCTGCACACCGTCTGGGATCATCTCTTGTCTTCGAGCTAGGAAGTTGATTTCTCATGTATGTTTATCTTACCTCCTAAATCCTCCCCCTGATGATCATCACCCCATCAGTTCCCAACATGGCATCCCCGAACTCTCCAGATACTACATTGCTCCGAATCTTGTTCGATTGTGCATCCTTAAACTGCTTGGCCTTTATTTCTTATATGAATGTGGATTTGAATTCAATATTGGCCAACACCCCACCCTATTCTGAGATTCCCAATTGCATGAACTTAGATTCTAGAGACCAAAACTCCTTAGCTAGTGGTCATTTGGACACCCCCAAACAAGACAAAATGCCCATGCTAACCGTCTCCTGGCCCAATGCGTCTGCTACCACATTAGCCTTGCCCGGATGATACTGGATGGTCACATCATAATCTTTCAACAACTCCAACCACATCCTCTGCCTCAGATTCAAGTTTTTCTGAGTAAGCACATGTTTTAGGTTTCGATGGTCTGTGGATATTTCACACTTGACACCATAGAGGTAGTGCCTCCAAATCTTAAGTGCAAAGACCACCACTGCCAACTCCAAGTAATGAGTTGGGTAATTTTTCTCATGAGGCTTCAACTTCCTTGAAGCATATGCTATAACATTCATGTCCTGTATTAACACAGCACCCAAACTCGAATGTGAAGCATCACAATGCACAAGGAAATCCTTACCTTCAACCGGCAATGAAAGAATAAGAGTTATAGTAAGAAGTATCTTGAGCTTTTGGAAGCTCTCCTCACATTTGTCGGACCACACAGTTGGTACCTTCTAATGAGGCAACATTGTCAAGAGAGTATCGGTAGATGCCAAATGCTTGACAAAACTATGATAGTAGCCTGCAAGCCCCACAAAACTCCTAATCTCAGTTACAGAGCTAGGCCAGACCCAACTCTTAACTGCGTCAATCATTTGGGGTCCACCATCACCCTTTTTTCTAACACCACATGCCCTAAGAAAGAGACTGAAGTTAACCAAAATTCACACTTGGAAAACTTGGCATATAATTTTCGGTGCCTCAAAGTATCCAAAATAATGCAAAGATGCTCAGAATGCTCCTCTGCACTCTTGGAGTAAATTAGTATGTCATCTAAAAACACATGACGAATGAATCCAGATATGATTTGAACACCCCTTTTAACAAACTCATGTATGTTGTTGGTGCATTGGTCAACCCAAACGACATCAGTAGGAACTCATAATTCCTATATCAAGTTTGAAATGCCATCCTAGGGATGTCCTCGGGACTAATCTTTAGCTGATGGTACCTTGATCCTAAGTCAGATTTTTAGAACATAGATGCACCCTGCAACTGGTCAAAGAGGTCATCTATGCAAGGTAAATGATACTTGTTTCGGATAGTGACCTTATTCAGTTGCTTGTAGTCTACAACATCCTTATACTACCATCCTTCTTGTTCACAAAGAAAACCAGAGCACCCCATGCTGAAGCACTGGGATGAATAAAGACTTTATCTAGGAGTTCCTGAAGCTGACTCTTAAGTTCCCTTAACTCTGCCGGAGTCATACGGTAAGAAGGAACAAAAATTAGGTGAGTTCTCGGCTCCAAGTCTATACAAAAGTCAATGTCTCAATCTAGAGTTATACCAGGCAAATCTGCTGAATATACCTCCTGAAACTCTGAAACTACTGAAACTGACTCAATCGATAGGGACTCCACACTATCATCCCGGAGATGAGCAAAGAAGGCCAAACAACCTCTCCTTACTAACTTTCTAGCCCAAACAAATGATATGATCTTAGCCGGTTTAGGTTTGTACACACCTTCCCACTCTAGCTTATCCTTACCCAAAATCTCTAGAGTTACAGTCTTAGTATTAAAATTCAACACAACATGACATGGACACTACCAGGTCATACCCAAAATAATATCAAAATCCAACATGTCCAGAATAACCAAATCTACCCAAGTTTTCAAACCCACAAACACCACAGGACAAGTACAATAAACATGGGTCACTATCACAGACTCTCCAACTGGGGTAGAAAAAGGATTAGGGGAATCAAGGATATCACAAACCAAATCCATACCCAAAGCAAAATTCACAGACACATATGAGTAAGTAGAACTTGGGTCAAATAGTACAGAATCCATCCTATTACAGACTAGAATTGTACCTGTGATCGCTGCTTATGACGCCTCAGCCTCATACTTCCCTGGAAAAGGATAACAGTGAGCAGGGTTATCAATCCGAGCAACTTCCCGAGCTGGCTGCACCACACCCCTTCCCATGCCGTGTTACACGATTTCCACTCACACGCAAGTGTACGTGGTCGTCCAAGTAATATGAACTGGTTAGTCTGGATATCGTGCCAAGAGACTTGTGATTTAGCAAATATCCTACTTTAATCGTATACAGCTAAAACAGCCAAGTACGAAAGTAAAAAGAATGTGTTCTTGAAGTATGTGAGTAATTAAAATAAGTTGACAAAATAAAATGCAAGCAAATAATAATTGTGTTGATTCCAATTTAGAAAGAATTTCAGGGTTACAACTTTATTACACACTCCTAAATAGTAATCACTTGAATCAACTTATTCGTTCACCTAGTTGTTGATTCCGAGATTGATATTACAACTATGGTCTCTCGAGCCTCTAGTTGCCTATAAAAATAGCATCACAACTACATCGTTGAGCGAGGATGTGACATCATATTTCAAAAGCATTTATATTTCTTCCAGTGTGAACCAAGCAAGGCATTCTAGGTATATCTCTATCCTAGTCGCTAACCTACCCCTTACGTTACAAAAGAGAGGTCTTTCTCCTTATATTCCTCGGTCTACCTTGTTGATCCTTCTCTCAAGATCGCAACACGGTTCTATATTTATCTTAATGGCGGCCATGCATCAAAATACTAAAATAGGAATATAAGAACAACTAATAATGGTAAACGAACAATCAATTCAACCCGAAAACTAAATAGTCATGCATTTATAGCCGTAACCCCAGAACAATGGTTCTTAGCCACTCATACTCAAACGAAAAACAAGGATGTAATTGTTTTCATCCAAAGTATAGCTAAGAAAAGGAAAAAGAAAAGAAACCTAATTGTGAACTCTGTTCTTGCCTCTTGCTCTCAAAACATATGAAGGAACCCTCCAAAAAACATCCAAGGTTCTATTTATAGGGTTTGGGAAATAACCCTTTTTCCCTCTTGAAATCGAAATAGAAAAACCCAAAAATCCGTCGGGATGGCGCCTGGCGCGTTGCACCAGTAACGCCCCTGGATGCAGCTGCTGTAGTTGGCCTCCTGGAGCACCACGCCTGGAAGGCTCCATGATGGTGCTGCGGTAGTTCTAGGCCTGGGGCGCCACTCCAGGCGTCTGTCCAACAGCTCTTGGCCTATTTTTTTCTTCTTTGCTTGCTCCCGAGCGTTCCGCTACATCACTTATAATGAATTACTCTTCCGTTTCATCATTCCATGGTCACTTCCCACGTCATTTGACCTGCAAATATCTAATCATGTATCTTAGTACAACATATAGCAAGTTCGATCAAAACACACAATATATAGTAGGTAACGTTCTCAAAACATAAGGTAAACATGGGTAAAATATGATAAACGGGCATATAATTATGCCCAACATCACCACCCCACACTTAAACCTTTGTTCGTCCTCGAACAACTCACTATCATCCATCCTAAGGTTCACTATAAACACCTGGAGAACTTTTCATCCATACTTGTGAGAAACTAAGCACTTTTAATCATGCTATTGTAGTTCATTAAGCAAGCCACATTCAAAACCCATTTTAGCTCTTAAGACCTTTCACTTGAAACAACACACCCTCTATAACCGACTCTTTATCACAATATCGGGCCAACATATCTATGTGTGAGCAATGCAAGTAATAACACTAACAAATACAAGTCATGTGTGCCCTCACAATTTAGTATTGCCCCCGTTTACAATCACACACTTTTCCTTTCAAAGGGGGGGTACTTTGCATCACTTAAACTCTCACTATCTCAAAAGATGTTTCCTACATATCACAACATGCCATAGGCTTGCCCTTAGTGTATAATAATTTCAACAAAGCAATCACATTCATGGAATCAAAAGGACTTTCATTTGATTGTAATGTCAGCTTCGGGATGGGTAGGATACATTTCAGTTCAAAGTGGCTCTTTTCCCTATTGCACATGACACTACATTCTCACTCTATTTTCACCCTCCTTTTTAAGTTCCACCTATGTTCACGATTTCTTGCACTACCACTTTTTCTATTTAATCTTTGCCCTCGGTATGTCACGTACTTGTTGCTAGCATAACCCTTTATTCATTTTTTTCTTTTTATTTTTCTTTACTCTTTTGCTAATTTTCTCTTCTATTTCTTTATTTTTTGAATTTTTGGGTACCTAACCACAAGAACATTGCACGATTTGATCGGGCTCTACATCTTTGATAGTTACTACACTCACCTTCACTTTTATCTACCCTCCTCTTTTTGTTCTCCACTCTTTAGAAATCATAGTGCACTAGGGAGTTTCATCATGATCAAATTCACGGGGTATCAACAAAGTGAATAGGCTCATAATACGGCTTAACAAAGAAATAGGCTTCTAGGCTCAAAGGGGCTTCACTAGTGGTAATGTCAAGATATGCACAAACAATTATCAAAGAAACAAAAAAATGGGTGTTTTCAAGAAATTGCCTTCATCATGTTCCATAAAATTCATGCTCGTACAATTCACACACACACGGAGCAAGTTCTAGATGCTATTCTATGTAAGAACCAAACAAAAGCTCACACACACATGGCATCATGATACATGTATAGGATTATCACACTTGCATGCTCAAACACAGACATCTTGAGTGCACTCATACAATTAAGCCCGTTTTCTACACTTTTTGAGTCTAGTTAAAGAGCCTATGTGTCTCTTGTGAAGTTCTTGCTCACTTGCTTGAATTCTTATGAACTACCCATGACGTCTAGTTGAAGCTCCAAGTGAGACTTCTATGTTCCAACGGATAGGCTTCTAATCCTACAATCCTATGACTAATTTTCCCTTAAGACGGTCGTCATCCATCCATCATCGGGGACAGTCATTACTACTACGACGTGTCCTGAAAAAAAGATTTATCCTAAAAAAAAATATCTACCCCGGTTCAACGGGACTATCCTCCGGAAAAGAACCGAAAACAAAAGCCGAGGAACCCAACCTAAGAAAATAAAACAAACATACTAACTAACTATCAACTATCAGCTAAAACCAGTCACACGACGCCTCATCACCCTAAGATATAGCAATGAAAAACTAAAGGAAGTACATCTATGCCGACTCTCCACCCCACACTTAAAACATGGCACTGCCCTCAGTGCTTCAAAAACAAAGTATAAAGGTAGAGAGTGAGAGAAGGAACTCCCTGGGCCTCTAAGAATCATCCTCATCATCATCAGGAATGAATTCCTGATCCTTGTCAGCTGTCTGATCATCTATCGCCATCAACGCGGTACCAGTATCCTCCTCCTCATCGTCCTCATCATCATGAGTGTTGTGTACTTCAGGTTCATCATCATCTAGTGGCTTCTGAAAAGCTGGACCCATCCTACACATGTACATCGCACTCTCTGTCATAGGGTATCTAGCATGCAACGCTAACATCTCCTTCTCGGTCACAGGCCGACCACCAATCCTCAACTGCAAATCTACCATGACATACATCCTCCCCATCCAACTCTCATCATAAGCCTGTCGATCAACATTTGAAAGTATCGGCCCGTGTATAGCATCGTGGGGCTTTATGTTAGTCACATCTACCAGTTTGCTCACCAAGTATGGGACTTGCGGAGGAACCAAGTCATGCACTTCTTCTTCAACCTCCCATTGCCTAAGGAATTGGGTCACCAATCTCCCATAGCAGTAGCGCCACCTTTTGTTCTCACGAAACTTGACCATATTGTGCCTTAGTACTGACGCTGCATTGATCGGCATCCCCTTCATGAGCATATATACCAACACCACCCTGTCTTTAGTTACCTCGGTGGTGTGTGGGCATGGGAGAAGGGTACTACACACAATTTTTAGGCAAACTCTTACCTCCTGATTGAAGTATGCATAGTGGAGGGTAGAATGTATTTGCGTATCTTTTGTTCTTTCTGACCGAGCTGTGGAGTCTACCCAACAAAGTGTGTGGCGTATGTCTCTGTATGGTGGGTCCTCCTTCATTGTCAAGTACGGTGCTGCATCCACATGCAGTATGCCCAAGAACTCATTTAGCAATCGCGTGGTGAACCGGATAACCTTCCTGTGGACCCCCACCTTCTGACTTTGGCCTTCCCCTGTCTTCCAGTTAGCATAGAATTCCATGACCATAGTGAGGTTACAATCCCCTTGGTCCTGAAAGATGTAGTGAAGGCCCAATTTATGGACCATCTCATGGATTTGTGGGAATTTTGCATGCAACCGAGCTTCATTCACATGCTCATCTGGGTGGTATTTAGCTTCCTTTTGGATCTCAAACCAGTTGATCTCCCGCGCATTCATTGTTCTCTTTCCAATTTGTCGAGGAGGTACCCGCGGGTTTGTAGAGGCTACCATACCGGACGATTCTCCTTTTTGGGGCCTTTTTCCCCTAGTGCCTTCAGTGACTTGTTTCTTCCCTCATGGCGGCATTGTACCTACAACACACAGATTAAACAAATCAGCCCAGTACAATTAAAGCTTGCTAAATGAGAGTTTTATAGGATCATAACCCCACACTTATTTCGCTAGCAATGGTGTCTATAGGTTGATAACTTGAGGTACTCAGACTTCCCTCTTTCAGCACAATTTAAGTTCCGTCAACCTAAGACACCATATCCACCAAATCATTTACACAAGCACATTCCCTAAAATTTCCAAGGATTCTCTACCCTTTTCAACATTAAAAATTATTCAAGGTCACCCCTTCATTCTTTGCACTACACTTTCAAGTGAATTTTCTTGAAGTTATTAAGGTGAACCATCTCTTTTTACTACTCATTATGCCTTCCATAACTCAAGACCCAACACAATATAAGAGATAAAATTCGAAATCCACCACATTAGTGAAACTAAAAACAATAATCTTCTTTTGTGGGTGTATTTTAATGTTTAAAGCCTTCATCAATGGGAAAAGTTGTTAAATTCTTCCAACTAGATGACAAAGATTAAACCAACAGATCTTGAATATGAAAATAATAAAGAAGAAGTAGAAAGCATTAGAGAGTAAAGGAAGAAATTACCTTGAGAAGTTGTAGACTTTGTTAGAGCTTGAGGAAGACAACAATGGAGGAAAAGGGGAAAATTTTGGGAGAGAGAGGAGTGGGGCGGTGATCCTTTGCAAATAATGAAGAGGAATTTTAGGCATGTGGTTTTTTAAAAGACCTTTTGGTCAAGATTTTTGGGTTTTGGGTGGTTGAGCCTTGACCCTTGACCGAACTCGCTGCCCGAAACATATGTGGGGCACCGCGCCCAAAAGGCGCCTGTAGCAGCTCACAGTAGTTTAGCTTCAGGCGCGGTGCACCTCTATCGCGCCCATCTAGGTATTCCCAGGGCGCGGTGCACCCGAACAGTGCCAGCATCGGCGTATTGTAGAAGGGCCTGGCGCGGTGCGCCTCTATCACGCCAAACTACCCCTGCGGTAGTTTGGTTCATGGGGTGGCATGCCCAGGCTCTGCCAGACCCTTAGGACTCAAATTTTGTGGTACTTACCTCTTTTCGTGCATTAGTGGCTGGCACTTTTCTTTTTCTCCCTGCAAAAACAACAAACTATTAGAAAAATGGTGGGTTGCCTCCCACCTAGCGCCTTAGTTTTGGTCGTGGCACGACTCATATTTTTGTATTTTTGATATTCTTGTCCTAAACTATTATAATACATTCGTGGGTTGCCTCCCATGCAGCACCTAATTTAACGTTGTAGCACGACGCAACCTCAAGGATCACTCATCTGACAGGGTGATTGAGGTTTTCTCCCTATCCACATCTTCAGACCAAAAGTGCTTCACCCTTTCACCGTTCACCAAGAATGTAACTGTGTCACCAATCTTCCAGAGTTCAACTGCGCCATGCAGAGTCATTCGCACTACCTCAAATGGTCAAGACCTCTTAGACTTGAGCTTTCTGGGAAAAAGTTTCATCCTTGAGTTGAATAAGTGGACCTTTTGGCCAGGTTCAAACGAGCGCGGAAGGATATGTTTGTCATGCCACCTCTTTGTTTTCTCCTTGTAAATCTTGGTATTCTCATAATCTTGCAACCTAAACTCATCAATTTCATTAAGCTGCAGTTGTCTCTTCCACCCAGCCAGTTCCTCTTTCAGATTCTGCTTCTTTATAGCCTAATAGGCTTGGTGTTCCAACTCGACTGGAAGATGACAAGCCTTCCCATATACAAGCCGATATGGAGAAGCTCCAATGGGTGTTTTGTAGGCAGTTCTGTATGCCCATAGTGCATCATCAAGCTTCTCAGCCCAATCTTTTCTCTGTGCATTCACGGTCTTCTCCAGAATCTGCTTCACCTCTTGATTAGACACCTCAACCTGCCCACTCGTTTGGGGATGATATGCCGTAGCCACCTTATGATGCACCCCATACTTAGCTAACAACTTGCTGAACCAATTATTGATGAAATGCATCCCACCATCACTGATTATAGCTCGCGGGGTATCGAATCTCATGAATAAGTTCTTCTTGACAAACTTTAGTACTACCTTTGCATCATTGGTGGGAAGGGCGACTGCTTCTACCCACTTCGACACATTATCCATCGCAACAAGTATATACTTATTGCCAAAGGAAGGTGGGAAGGGCCCCATGAGGTTAATTCCCCATATATTAAAGATCTCCATCTCAAGGATATTCTGCAAAGGCATCTCATGCCTTATTGATATAGCTCCAGTCCTCTGGAATTGATCACAACTCTTAACAAAGGCTGCCTCATCTTTAAATATAGTGGGCCAATACAAGCCCGACTGCAACACTTTATGTGTGGTGCGCTCTCCTCCATGATGTCCCCCATAAAGAGAAGAATGAATACTCTCTAAGATCTCTCTCTCCGGAATGCATCTTCTAATTCTTTGATCTGGACCCTGCTTGAACAAATAAGGCTCATCCCATAGATAAAACCGAGAGTCGTGGTACAACTTCTTCTTCTCTTGTGTAGTGGCTTCCAGGGGATACACCTCACTCACCACTAAATTGAAAAGATCAGCATACCATGGAAGCTCAGCAACACTAAGGTCTAGGAGTTGTTCGTCTGGAAACTCCTCCCTAATACGTTCTTCATTTGGAACATGAGAACAAACTTCAAGTCTAGACAAATGGTTAGCCACTTGGTTCTCTATGCCCTTTCGGTCCTTTATCTCCAAGTCGAACTCTTGCAATAGAAAAATCCACTGAATTAGTCTTGGCTTTGCATCCTTCTTGCTGAATAAGTACCATATAGCAGTATGATCCGTGTATACAATCACTTTCATTCCCACAAGATAGGAGCGAAACTTGTCAAAAGCAAAGACTAGGGCCAACATCTTCTACTCCGTGACTGTGTAGTTAACCTGGGCTGAATCAAGAGTCTTACTCACATAGTAGATAGAATGAAATACCTTGTCAACTCTCTGACCCAGCACAGCTCCAACCGCCACATCACTCGTATCACACATAAGCTCGAAGGGTAGCTCCCAATTTGGAGCAATCAATATAGGATCTTCAATCAAGCGCTTCTTCAGATATTCAAATGATTTGACACACTCATCACTAAACTCATACTTTACCTCTTTCTCGAACAACTTACACATTGGCCTGGATATCTTGGACAAGTCTTTGATGAAGCGTCTGTAGAAGCCTGCATGTCCAAGAAAACTACGAACTCCTCGTACCGAAACTGGAGGTGGTAATTTCTCAATAACCTCTATCTTCGCGCGATCTACTTCGAGCCCCATCTTCGACACTTTATGTCCAAGGACAATGCCTTCAGTGACCAAAAAGTGACACTTCTCCCAATTTAGCACCAGGTTTGTCTCTTCACACCTAGCCAATACCCGATCCAGATTTCACAGACAAGTGTCAAATGACTTACAAAAAATTGAGAAGTCATCCATGAATATCTCCACAATCTCTTCCACCATGTCAGAAAAAATATCCATCATGCACCTCTTAAATGTAGCCGGCCCATTGCAAAGCCCGAACGACATACGCTTGAAAGCATACGTGCCATAAGGACAAGTAAATGTCATCTTCTCTTGATCTTCAAGTGCTATTGCTATCTGATTATAACCAGAATATCCATCTAGAAAGCAAAAGTACTCTTGGCCAGCTAAATGATCCAACATCTGATCAATGAATGGAATGGGATAGTGATCTTTCCGGGTGGCTTCATTCAATTTTCGATAATACATGCAAATTCTCCACCCAGTGACTGTATGCGTTGAAATTAGCTCATCTTTCTCATTCTTTATAACAGTCACCCCCCCTTTCTTGGGGACACATTGCACAGGGCTGACCCACTTGCTGTCTGAGATGGGAAAAACAATAAATGCATCTAGCCACTTGATCACCTCTTTTCTTACAACGTCCTTCATAGGAGGATTCAATCTTCTCTGATGTTGTGCCATAGGCTTGTACCCCTCCTCCATGTATATCTTGTGCATGCATAATGATGGGTTGATCCCATGAATATCAGACAATTGCCACCCAATTTCTCTCTTCCTTCTTCACAACACTGTTAGTGCCTCCTTAATATGTACTTCATTCAGCTTGACTGCTAAGATTACCAGAAGTGTATCGTCTTTGCCCAGATATGCATACTTCAAATACGGTGGGAGAATCTTCATCTCTTGTTTTGGGGCTTCTTCAATAGACGGCTTGGGAGGGCCCCCCAATGGTCTATTAAAAGGCACGAACACAGTAGTACTGGACAATGCACTAGCTGCCTCCAAGCATTGAATCATCTCATGTGCTGCTCCATCTTCATATAAATTTGTCCCTGTGAGGGCTCTCTCCAATGGATCTGAGGAAGTGATGAGGGGTACCCTTGAGTCTATCTCCACCACATTAATAGCCGATAAGTACTCATATAGAGCAGGCAATTTCATTGCCTTGTACATATTAAAGACTTCCACCTTGTCATGTGCTCTCATGGTGAGCTTCCCTACTGCAACATCAATCAATGCTCTCCCTGTAGCCAATAGCGGACATCCCAAAATAAATGGAACTTCTGGGTCTGGCTCAAAGTCTAAGATCACGAAGTCTATCGGGAAGATCAACGAACCAATCTGCACCAATACATCTTCTATAATGCCCTCAAGTCTAACTAAAGATCTGTCTGCCAGCTGCAGAACAATTGTAGTGGGGCGAGGACTACCCAACCCCATCTTCTTGAAAATTGAAGATGGCATAAGGTTAATACTTGCCCCAAGATCGCATAGTGCTCGAGCTATAACTTTCTTGCCAATTGTGATATCAATAGTGAAACTTCCCAGATCTTTCAATTTGGTTGGAAACCTATTCTAAATCTGAGAAGTACATACTTCGGTAAGAGCGACTGTGGAATATTCAGTCATCCTGTTCTTGTTTGCCATAATTTCCTTGATATACTTCGCATACTTTGGAACTCCCTGAAGGACATCTATGAGTAGGAGGTTAAGGTGTACCTGTCTCAAGAGGTCAAGAAATTTCTTGAATCCGGCCTCCTCTCTCTATTTTATCAATATTTGTGGAAAAGGTGGAGGAGACTTTACAATAATTTCATCTTCTTTCACCTCAATCTCAGTCCCAGCTTTAGCCTTTTCGGATACAACTTCAACTACCTTGGGATCTTCTTGCTTTGGTGCCAACTCTTTCAGCTCTGACCCACTTCTAGTAGTGACTGCATTAAATTACTTTGGATTCGGGTCAGTATCGCCTGGAAGACTACCTTATTGTCTCGTATTTTGTGCCCCAGCTAACTGCCCAATTTGCTTCTCTAAATTCCGGATGGCAGTTGTGTGATCCTTTGTAGTTGCTTCAAATTTTGCTTCACTTTTAGCTTTCTCCATGATAGACTTCAACATGTCTTTGATGTTGCTAGGTATGACCGCAGGCTTATTGTTTCCAGCAAACTGTTGATTTTGTCCTTGTGGCCTGAATTGATTCTGGCCTTGGTTGTTCCCATAAGACAAATTATTTTGCAGATTTGCATTGTATGCATTCCCATAGTTCTGATTTCCACCTCTCTGAGCATAACCAACAAAGTTCACAGAATCTGGATTTGCTGCACAATCCTTCGATAGATGGTCACCACCACAAGTGTCATAAAACTGAACAGTTGCTGGCTGAACTACATTAACCTGCGCCTGATTATTCCCCAAAGCCAATTTGTTGAGAACAATTGCTATGTTGCTTATCTGATTATCCATAGACTCTACCTTGGAAAATAAAGCCATGTTAGAATCTACCTCAAGTATTCCGGCAACCTTCATAGGTGTGGCTCTACTACTATCATTGTTCCATTCTGAATTGCTTTGCGCCATCCTCTGTAGAAGAGTATACAGCTCGTCATATGTCTTCTCCAGTGCTTGCCCATCTGCTGCATAATCTAGTAAGATCTTTGAATGAGGCTCAAGCCCCTCAATGAATGTATGTACCAACACTTCATTATTCTGCTGATGATGAGGGCATGCCATAAGGAGGGCCTTAAATCCCTCCCAAGCTGTGTAGAGATTTTCACCATCCTTCTGCCTAAAATGCAGAATCTCACTCCTTAACATGGCTGTCTTCCCAGAAGGAAAGAAACGCTGCAAGAATTTCTGGGCCAACTCATCCCATGAAGTGATTGAATTAGGCGGTTCAGCTTTTAACCATCTCCTCGCTTCCCCAAGTAGAGAAAAATGAAACAATTTCATCCTCACATAATCTACTGCGACTCCTGTTAGAACAAACATGTCATAAATTTCCAAAAAATTCTGAATGTGTGTCTGTGGGTCCTCGAGTGATAAGCTCGTGAACTGGCCATTGGTGTGAAAAAGTTGCATCATACTCTGTTTTAGATAAAACCTACCACCCGGTGAGGGTTTCAGCATGCTGTTGGTGACATTAGTCAAGAGTGGGATTGCCACATCGCGCACTGGCCTTGGTGCTGCCATTTCTGTGATAACAACTTCGGGTTGTTCAACTAACGAAATTGTCTACTCTTCAGCCACCTCTAGAAACTTAATAGGATAAAGAGTTGTTGCCCTTCTCCGCTGATGAAATAGTCTTTCGGGTTCCGAGTGTGGCTCTACCAAATATTTCTTCCTTTGCAGTTTGTTGAAAAACTCAAAGTTTGTACCTATAGATTTTACCAAATGCTAAGATCAAGTTGTCAATACTTGAATAATAAATATGTATAAGAAAAGTTAGCAATTTGCTAATTTCTAAGTTCCCGGCGATGGCGCTAAAAACTTGGTTCCGCGATTTTCACTCACAAGCAAGTGTACGTGGTCGTCCAAGTAATAGGAACTGGTTAGTCTGGATATCGTACCCAAGAGACTTGTAATTTAGCAAATATCCTACTTTAATCGTATACAACTAAAATAGCCATGTACGAAAGTAAAAAGAATGTGTTCTTGAAGTATGTGAGTAATTAAAATAAGTTGACAAAATAAAATGCAAGCAAATAATAATTGTGTTGATTCCAATTTCGAAAGAATTCTAGGGTTACAACTTTATTACTCACTCCTAAATAGTAATCACTTGAATTGACTTATTCGTTCACCTAGTTGTTGATTCTAGGGTTGATATTACAACTATGGTCTCTCAAGCCTCTAGTTGCCTATTCATAATAGCATCACAACTACATCGTTGAGCGGGTATGTGACATCATATTTCAAAAGAATTTATATTTCTTCCCGTGTGAACCAAGCAAGACGTTCTAGGTATATCTCTATCCTAGTCGCTAACCTACCCCTTACGTTACAAAAGAGAGGTGTTGCTCCTTATATTCCTCGGTTTACCTTGTTGATCCTTCTCTCGAGATCGCAACACGGTTATATGTTGATCTTAATGGCGGCCAAGCATCAAAATACTAAAATAGGAATATAAGAACAACTAATAATGGTAAACGAATAATAAATTCAACTCCAATACTAAATAGTCATGTGTTTGTAGCCATAACCCCAGAACAAGGGTTCTTAGCCACTAATACTCAAATGAAAAACAAGGATGTAATTGTTTTCATCCAGAGTATAGCTAAGAAAAGGAAAAAGAAAAGAAACATAATGGTGAACTCTGTTTTTGCCTCTTCCTCTCAAAACATATGACAGAACCCTCCAAAAAACTTCCAAGGTTCTATTTATAGGGTTTGGGAAATAACCCCTTTTCCTTCTTGAAATCAGAATAGAAAATGCCCAAAAATCTATCGGGATGGTGCCTGGCGCGCTGCATCTGTAACGCGCCTTGGTGCAGCTACTGTAGTTGGCCTCCTGGCGCGCCATGCTTGGAAGGCGCCATGATAGTGCTGCGGTAGTTCTAGGCATGGGGCATCGCGCCAGGCGTCTGTCCGGCTGCTCCCGGCTTATTTTTTTCTTCTTTGCTTGCTCCCGAGCATTCTGCTACATCACTTTCAATGCTTTACTCTTCCGTTTCATCTTTCCATGGTCACTTCCCATGTCATTTCACCTGCAAATATCTAATCATGTGTCTTAGTACAACAAATAGCAATTTCGATCAAAACACACAATATATAGTAGGTAACGTTCTTAAAACATAAGGTAAACATGGGTAAAATATGATAAACGGGCATATAATTATGCCCAACATCATGCCGACATTACCTCTGTCTCCCCTGCCTCTCTAAAAGTTACCTCGCCCACCCTGTGGACAACCCCTAGCATAACCACCTCTAGTTGCTGGAACCACAGCCTTAGACTGATGTTGAGTCTGATTACCCGCCTGCGTGTGAGGGCACCCCCTCTTGAAGTGACCCGGATCACCGTAATGAAAGCATCTGCGGTCAAGAATAGGCCTGCTAGTAGAAGTATAAGAAGCCCCTTGGCCTCTAGGAGCTGAGAACTGACTGGCTCCCGAACGACCACCTGCAGAAGCTGGCAAGGCTGATTGAAAAGGACGAGCAGAATATACATGTTAGTTGTGACCCCTGGAGTATGAACCACTAAAATTTCCATCATTCTGGGACTTTTTGGCTAACACCTTAGCCTGCTTGACTTTTTTAACCCCCTATAGCTTCTTCACATAATCCGTTACCTCATTGAAATTCTTTTCCCCTGAAGTCATATGCACAGAAAACACTTACAACTCAGTATTAAGGCCTTTCACAAATAGATAAATCCTCTCCTCTTCTGTACCCAGAAGGTGAGTAGCAAAATGAGACAGCGCATCGAATTTGGCCTCATAGGGTGAGACCGATATGTTACCCTGCTCATGGGATAAAAACTCATCCTTTTTATGGTCCCTCAGAGTGTGGGGCACATACTTCTCTAATAAAAGAGCATAAAACTCTGCCCAAGTCAGCGGAGGCAAAGCTGATGGCCGACACTCCATATGAGACCTCCACCACTGCTTGGCATCACCCTAAAGCTGGAAAGTGATGAACTCTACCCCATGCTGCTGCATAATGCCCAGCTTATGTTGTAATCTAGGATAAACTCATAAGCATTCTCCTTCTCAGTAAACTGAAATGTAAGAGATTTTAGTTTCAAAAACATAGTTAGCATCTTATGCTCATTCCTAGTCATAACCGGACCTAGCATCAGATGAAAGAAGTCATCAGTACCCGATATCACATCCATCCTATAAGCCATCATGATAGTCGACTGAGTGCCAAAAACCTAATCTGCAATACCTATGGAAGTAGCTCCAGCACCCACCAGCCCAATCAGAAAAGTCCCTACTTTCTTAAATACCTTAGGCGATATAGGGGGAAGGCTTGCACCTCTATCCGGTGCTGCCTCTGCCTGCTCTGTGCCCTCCTTAATAACAACGTCCACTTCCTCCTCAATGTGATACTAGGGTGGGGGAGGGGTCACTGATCTCGCTCCTACAGCTTCCTGAGCTCCACCCATGGCGGATATTGCTCTCCCTTTGCCTCTGCCTATGCCCCTTCCCCTCCCCCTTCCTCTACCCCTTCCTCTGACCACTGGTCCCGCTACCAGAATCGCCGCTCTTGATCTTTATTCATGGTATTCACCATCTGCAGACAAAATAGTGAAAGAGGTTAGGTACCAATTTGTATCACCATATACCAATTGGAATCAAGTTATAGCACGAAGGAAGAAAGAAGTGATTGGTTCCTAAAGTCCTATAGCCTTTCAAAGAAAAGTACATATGTCTCCATAGCTTTTCATAAGACTCTACTAGATCTATTTCTGTATGACAAGATCAACGAACCTAAGGCTCTGATACCATCTTTTTCATGACCCAACTCACCGTGAGTGAAACCCACCCAAATTCCTTGGATGAGCAAACTAGATAACAACCCAACACTTAGCAAGTCTAACAGCTCAAAACCAGTTTGTATTGAAAATAAACTATCATTCACATCTAATCAAAAATCTAATAACATCCTGCATAAATCCCCTAGAAATTGAAAGTCATCATACCAAAACAATCTACCAAAGTCTAGAACGGGAATACAACTCTAAAATAAAAGAGTCAAAGTCTAAAACAATGGGCTAGAGAATGTACTAGAGAAATCATGGTAGCCTAGAAGAAGCAGCTCGCACTTGGAATTTGGAATCACTAGGACTAGATCTGAGGTCACGTAGGAGCCATCGGAAGATGTCATGTACTCATAAAAAGAAAACAAGTGCAAAATTAGTAAACAAACCACTGCGTACTGGTAGGATCATCGGTCAACTCAAACAAACAATATAAATATAAAAACCAAAACCGAGTAAAGTAGCACAAACATGTAGCAACAACTAGTAACATAATGCCAGGCTCTCAACCTACCCTCTAATGCATTAACCACATGAAACAAGTTCAACAATTATTTAACAATGAACAATAATCAAGACATTTACCCTTATTACATTTTTGAACCAACTACAGATCCCTAGACCAACACCTAGTATTAACATGCAATGTCCAGTCTACCCCAGGACCAAACCCATATTTAAGTGCAACAACCTAGCCTCTCAAAGACCAACATAATAAAGCACAAGTTCAGCAAATCAATCGGTCCACTCATGGAACGATCAACAATACTATCAATAATGCAGATTAAACCCATACCAGGTATGGTACCCGAGCCAACTGATTTACATAACCTGTACCAAGCGTGGTACCCGAGCCAACCATTATTATCCTGTACCAGGCGTGATACCTGAGCTAACCGTTAGTATCTCGTACCCGGTGTGGTACCCGAGCCAATTGTTAATATCACACAAAACCAGCAATCAATACTAACATGAACAGAAAACACCATTATAAACCAACAAGCAATAATCAAGTTCATTTCACATAATTGACACCCCAAACAATTGGATATTCAATCTTCCTTCCCTAAGCACAGAAGCACATGCAATACTAAGTTATAGTTACATGTATATACATTGCATTTGGCAAACATTAACCATCACCTACCTCGAATTACTTTTGGAAACTTTACTGGACTGGAGCCTTCCCTTTTTCTGTAGCTTTAGTTTGCTCTTAGTCTAAACACAATTACAAGCAACTACAATCAATTTACTTGCCTAAAATACCCGGATTATACAAAATTCCAATCCACAGGCCAAAACTATAATCATTCCCCCCATTCCTAGGCTTTCCCACCACTAATTCAACCTAAACTACCATTTTTACAGTTACATTAAGAGAATTATGGCAAACAAATCATAACCCAACAATAATATTCAGGGCCCAAGAACTTTACACCCTAGAATACCCCTTTTTCTCCAGATTCCACATTTTTAGGTTAACCCAAACTATCCCCCAAACCCGCAGTTAACTATTCTACTGTGTAGGAAACATATTACAAAGTTAGGGAAGCAAAATCCTTACCTTAGGGATAAATAATGGTGGAAAATGGAGTTGAAATCACCCAAATCGCCTTTGCCCTTCTCCAAAATGATCTTGAGGAAAAACTGAACGTTTTGAGGAATTTTTTGCATTAAACCTGAATTAATTTGCTATAGTGGTCCTTACACAGCTATAGCGGCATAACCGTAGCAAAAGCGATCACTATGGCAGTGCTGACCGTTATTGACTTCCGCTATAGCGAGAATTTCTCCGCTATAGCAGAGGCCGCGATAGAACAGTGTTAACCGCTATAGCAGTTGACACGGGACAATATCTCAAAAAATCCCACAAAAGTGCCCATTTTAGAACACACCTTACATCCTGACGTTCCAGAACAACCTCTCCCAGTCAACCTTAGTACTGGGAATTTTACTTACCCAAATTTATTTCTGAAAAGTCCCCTTGACTCCTTAACATCTTGGCTAATAGAAAAACTATCTCACTACAAGATATATTACCCCATCCTCACCCGAATTTCCCTAGACCAAACCTCTCATAGAAACTGTCTGAGACTAGCCTAGCGCAAAATTTCCAACTCTCAAATCCGAAAGTTTTCTAACTCAAAACTGAGCACGAAAGGGTTACCCATAAAAATAGACCTGGTCATTACACCAAGTTGCCATTTTTTTCCCTATACATTTAACATTTGCATGCTGCACTACTCCTTGTAATGTCTACTTCCCTCATTCCATCTTCTTCAGGCTGTCGCCTTCAGAAATATCCTTCCCCCTTTACATCAGACTCTAAAATAAAGCTTATACATGCTCATTCAAAAAAATCAGAATCACTTCAGGATGCCCAATTAATTATGCATTTTAGTGCTTGGTACACGTTCCGTTAATAACTACTGACCCCTGAATCTTTTCCACACTTTTCCAATGATTTATTCTCCCATTATACTTTACAGTGTTTGACTTCCCCTTTCCAGATCTTTTCTCGCTTACCTATGTTACAATATCCCTTTACAGTTAATAACATATCCTCACTTGCAATTATAAAAAAATCTCTGAGATCGTTCAAGATCCTTGCTTGTTATTAAATTACCTTGTACGCCTACAAAAAAACATTCCACATCTTTTCACCTTCAGCTATTTTTAAATCTCCAATTCACCATTATATCACACTTGTTCGAGAAAGCTCACTTTTCCCTATGGGTAGTTCCAACTCCCAACGGTCCACCCAGGTGTGATGAATTTTTACAACTTAGCTTCTTTCTCAAATTTATGTCTCAATTCATTTTTTCCAACCTTCTTCCACTTTACTTACAACTCGCTTGCAACTCCTCTAAATTTACAAATGCCTTTCCATTGATGCATATGCCATTCACAAATCTCTCTGAGCTCATCAATTTACAACTCTTCATTTACACTAACCTTCCCTGCAACTACCTTCTTACTACATATTTATCTCAACTATTTTTAGTTTTATTTCTATGACTTCTGTGCAGCCTTACAACTCAATTACCATGACTGTTCTGCAATAAAAAAGACATATGTAGATACTTAACCACCAAATAGAAATCTGGTGATTCCTATTATGCTAAACTATCTACTTCATAGGTACGAGATTGTTCTACATCCTTCCTTCCTATTAAATTCCTTTTTATGTTTACGCCAAACAAAAAAAGATTCCATATTTTTTCACCTTTAGCCATTTTTAAATCTCTAATTCACCTTTATATCACACTTGGCCATTCATTTGGGTTTGAAGATCATTTCCCTATTTTGAAACTCTTAAAGTTGAAAGAGTCGACTTTGGTCACCATTCAAAGAAGATGACCTTGGATGAGAATTTTGTCAGTGATGTTAGCGCCAGAACATTGACTTTGGGCTAGAGAGATCTTTAGTTCGGGTCCTGAGGCTTCTGGAATCATTTTGGGCTATTGGGTTCCTTTTCATACAAAGTTAGTTTTTGAGTGTGGGGCCCACTTTTTGTTAAAAAGATCTCTGTTGGGAATTTTGTTAATTTCATTGGGTCCAGAATACCATTTCTAGTTGGGTAGCATGTTTGGTTTGTGTTCACAGGGTTCTGAATGAATCCCAAGGGAGCGGTGGGTGAGTTTTGAGGCTTGTTATTGCAGCTGGTACTGCTGGTTCTGGTGTGGCACACCTATGTGTCTGGGGGAGCACCTCCACTACTGCCTCTAAAGTCACCATCCATACTTGTGGTGATGGGTGTCATCGACAGGGGGCGCCCCTGCGCTCTTTTTTATAGCCCATGTGGTGCCGCCTCTGTGGCTCGAGTGCCACATCTGTGGAATTGGGGGTCATGCTAACCACTGCTCTTGTGGTGGTCTGGATGCTGCGTCAATGCTACACCTGCATCATTTTGATCGCAGGTGCATTGATCACTGACAGATTTAAAGAAGGAGCTTCTCTTTTATTTCACTGCATTTTCAATATTTTTCCTCCATTGTTTAAGAGATTCTACATCCCAACTCAGTGTGGGATCATCATATAGTGTTGGGGCGATATCTTCCTTGTTCGTGATCATTCTGCCATCGTGTAATTGTAAGTTTTTGGCCCTTAATTCTGTAAAATTTCTTAGTTAATTCTTGTTTTGTTTCTTAGGTTATGGGGGCTGATTTGAGATTGTTTTTAGAGTGGAAGTTATTCAATAATTTGGGAATATAATCATTGTCCCACGAGCAATATTTTCCCAATTGTTTTTTTGAAATTCGCATATGAGCCCCACAGGTGATTTTTCACCCCATTTTTAACCCAAATTGTTAAATTGCAATATGGGTATCATTGTTTTAATTAGTAGATTATCATTATCATAGCGTGGAATCATTTGGAGGCTTCCCAGAAAGGAAAAACTCTAGTATAGTGGGTGCGAGCACACATGATCGACTTCCAGGTAGGCTACGGCTTACTTACTTCCAGATCGAATAGTTGATCTTAAAAGAATTTGATTTTGGTAGTTGATTTAGAGGTTTTAGCTTAGAATCGGGGTTGGGATCCTTAGTTTACCCTTGCTTATTCTTGTAAGTCATAGTGTAGTTGGTTTAGTGCCTTTAGTTGTAGATATTTGCTTGCCTTATCATGGTTAGTTGGCTTTGGGGAATTTGGGTGATTAGTTTAGATATATGTCGCATGGAATTTCTGGTAGTTGTCGAGGTAGGTGAGGAGTTTGTTTATCATTTTTCCTTAATCGTTCTACTTTAGTATTGTTCATTTGTATATGTGTATTTGCGGGCTCGAGGCCGTATGCATTGAAATTGTTGGACCCCAGGTCAGTTTACTTATTCCTTAACTCCTTTCAGTTTGTCTTCTCCTTTTAGTCAATTTAATATGAATTATCCGCGTTAGTAAGATTTAGGGTAGTTGTTGCCTTAGAGTAAGTTTCGGTATAAGGTTGTTAAGAATTCGGTTCTTCTAGGTGCTATTTTAGATTGTGGACCCTCTTCCCTTAGTTGGTGGACTTAATTGCTTTAGTGCGGGTTAAGTAGACTAGATTATGATAATTGTTGTGAAGTTATATATATGTCCTCGACTTGTGACTATTTCCTCATGGCTTTTGAATGATTTGATTCCATCACTACATTCAATTTTTGAAAGAGGTTGAAAGAGGTTTCAGACTGGAATATATGATACCTTTCTTGACTTTCTTGTGAAAACTTGGTTCATTTTTGAAGTTCAAATTTGGTTAAACTTGCATGCCTAATGGAAATTATTTTAGGTGGTTTTACTTGTATTTTTAAACTTGCATGCCCGAGGAGTGTTCTGGGTTGTTTATTGATTATTATCATGCCACAGTTATTCAGATAGAATTCAGATTTGTATATGGATTTCACGAGTCCCTCATGGGTCCTGCCTTGGCAAGCTATAGCTGGAGGAGGAATATACGGTACTATTCGCACTAGGCTCATCTCATATGACATTTCATGGCATGGTTCCACTTCCATTCTCCCTATAGGTTGATTGCTAGTCACTGTTGTTTACTTTTTGAACCCACTGGGCTTATGGGGGGTACGGCTAGGTTTATTGTGTAATGAATCTTCCAGTTATTTTTGCATTTACGCTTTCCTTGAACTGTTAGAGCTTGCCTGTAGCGGCCCCAAGTCATTTATGGCTTGCTGGGACCGGTGATTCGGCGCCCTGGCCGTTCATTTGGTCCTTATGGTCGTTCCCCTATTTTAGAGATGATTCTTAGGAGTTGAGTTGTCGAAATCGTGCGATAGTGATTTGCGATTGTATGACCTCAGCAAGCCTTGCAGAAAGGTCAATCCCGATTTGTGGTGTCGTAGCATTCCCGAGAATGAGGTGTTTTCATTTGAGAATTTTAATAACATCGCGTGTATTTGAAAATATTTGATTTAAATCAGAATTTGGTAAAAAGTTTTATTTTTCTAAAAATATTTTTAATATTTATGAAAAAGAATACTTTTGTTATGATGTATTTGTGTATGTATTTATTTTATATGAGTTTCACAAACTACTAATATTTTAACGGAGATAGCGAACTTAGTTATGTTAAAAAATATTATTATAATATAGTAAGTTTTATTTAAAATAATTTTCTATTAACTATGATATATTAAAAAAGTTAGAAATATTTTACCACGAATCTATGCAATACCCGAATACATATATAACGGGGTAGAAATTATTTTAAATCTTCCACCTCCACTACTCGTGGAGGTGAAGGAAGTGAATTGCAATTTCTAACTTGATAAGTGGCATCTTATTCATTCCTCATTTTTTTTTATTAATGGCGATTGTAGGTCACTTACTTAATTTAGGAATTTAATGTGATATGTTGGAAATAATCAGCATCCCTCATCATTGTTTTCTTACCAATTATAATTTTATAATTCAACAATACATATACGCACATATATGGCTTCCAGCCTATCCTTACTACTATTGTTTTCCATTGTTTCTGCATCAAATGTATGCATATATCGATATAGACGTTAAAAGGAGAATTGGCGGAGAACTATGTTTTGTGCCTTTTATTTGATCCTCGAAGGAAAAATCAATTATTTACGTCAAGTTATTCAAGCCCAAATTCGAGTTTGATTTCGTTTCAGAGCTTCTCGGACATCGTCATTCTAGTAGCTTGTCATCGTATGACAGGTAGGTTACGGTCTAACTCCTCTAGACTTCACATATATAGGATAAAATTATACTAATAGGAATCCTTGGGTTGGGTTTATTAGCTTGGTACCACAGACCTTGACCGCTTCTTCATGTTCAATTCATTTCTTTCCTTCGATGTTTGTAGTATTTGTTATAGATATTATTATCACCCTTGTGGTCATGTGTGGCGTTGTATTGACTCTAGAACATAGATGGTGGGTTATTGAGAATGTTTGTCAGTCCCAGACATCGTTATTATTGTTATAGAGCTGGCTATTTGTGCTGTAGAATGATTGGAGCATGTGCAGGGCCGATAGGTTGATTGTGGGTCGTGGGCCACTGTTGTGATTGTGTACACCATTTATCATGCATAAAGAGGGTTTCTGCATAATTTTACTTTGATTTTTGCTTCAGGCCTTCTAATGAATGAATTCTAAAACCTGCATGGCCGTGGGACATGTTTTTGGTAAAAATGATTGCAAAGAGGTTTAGTACCATTTTAATGGATCTTCTTGGGGTAAGAGAAAATAAAAAGGATGTTTTATCACTATTTATACTAACACTAGGCTCGGCAGGGCCAAGGGCTATACTTGTATTACTAAAGCTTCCGGGACTATACTAGGCTCGGCGAGGCCGTGCACTAGAACCATTTGATTACTGATTTAGACCCGAATACCCTCCAGGTAGCTTTACTTGGGGATTTTCGAGATTGCGGGGAATCTAGTATGTTGGTCTGGGGCCTCCATGGACCTCACTATTTCGGACCAGGGGCTACGTGCTGGGAGTACCAGAGGGAGGGTATACGGTGTAGTAGGGGTATACGGGTGTGACCTTCCATGGATCCTGTCTTCTGGGCCTTATAGGATGTCGGAAGCGGGTAGCATACATTACTATTATTACACCTAGTTCATCACATTATCATATTGTTTGAGGTTCCATCCTTGTTTGTTATTTGCTGAGTGTACGCTCTGGTAGTATGGGATGCCGGAGGGTTTGTCTTCACTTACTTGTGTTCCTCGGGTGTATGGGCGCCCGTGGGACTGTAGGTAGGCTTATTGTTATTAACTCATAATATTGTCCCTATTATGGTTACTCGACATTTGATTTGATAAGGTTGTACTTTGGCTTCCAGTTGGTATATCTTGATTGAGATTAGTATGCTTATTCGGATGATAATATTCTGTATCCGAGCATGACTTCCGTTATTCACCTGCTCCTTCTCTTTTCATTGAGGTTACCGGTATAACGCCTACTTTTTAGACCCTTCTTTTTATACTTGTTATTGCAAGGATCCCGAGTACGTATTTCTTTCTTTTGCCTGTGATTGGTATTTTAGTAGCTAGCCATGTATGTTATCTTGGTTGTATTCCTTCCGTGCTAGCTTCTGTGTGCTCCTTCGTTGCTTTCAGTGACTACTTGTTTCTATTCTGCTTATTACTTCTCTTTTATCTTATATGTGCCTAGTCGGCCTATGATACCTACTAGGTACTATTGCTTTGAATTGGTGCTCATACTATACTTCTGCATCTTTGGGTGCAGACCCGAGTGTAGGTTCTTGCCACTAACCGTGCTGCCTCGTGCGAGGTGTTTTTGGACTAGCTGAGATTGAGGGTGAGCTCTTCCGACCAGGACTTAGCTTTAGTTCGTCTTTAGTATTATGTACTCCTTTATCATTTAGAGACATATGTATATATTCTTTTGGATCCTTTGTACTCTATATACTTAGTTCCGAATCTTATACTATGATACCAGATTTTGGGATGGTTTTAGCTTTTGTATATATATTCATGTTGTTCCTTATCTTATTCTTATATCTCTTGCTTCCGCTTATATATATGTTTTGTTTGGCTTGATGGTTAGATTGTAGCCCGTTACTAATTGTTTTGGGCTATGGGGATTGGTTTGCCTACTTGGGGTTGTAGGTGCCATCATGACCGAGAAATCAGGTCATGACAGCTTGGAATTAGAGCCTTGGTTCACCGATATCATCGGTATAGGAGCCAATGTCTAGTAGGGTTATGCGGATCAGGGCGGAGACGTTCGTACTCAATCTTCGGGAGGCTATAGTGACATCTTAGGAAACATGACTCTTTTATTACTTATGTATCATGCGTAGTACTCTTGAAGTTTCTTGAAATCTTATTTGTTCTAGTTCATTCTCCCACGGATGGTTCGTACGAGAGATGTTTACCAGACTTATCTAGGGTTCTATGACCGTATCTGAGGATGAGACCCATTTCCATTATCTTGCACCATTTGGGGCTATGATCATTCCTACTGAGCCGAAAAGGGTTCGTAGATTTATTTAGGGGTTGCGGACAGAACTAAGAGAGCCAGCTGAGATATTAGTTTCTAGTGGTTGATCGTTTCAGGCTATTACAGATTATGCCCATACTGCGGAAGACTTGTATTGATATGATCAGGGGGCCAGAGATAAGAGGCCTCGTTATCAAGGGTAGCTTCAGTTGTTCTCGACAGGGTGGTAGAGGTTCAGGCTAGTGGGGCCGGGGTCATTAGCCACAACAACATCAGGGTCAAACTAGTAGACCAGTTTAGGCTTCGCTTCGGACTTCGGGTAGTTCTCAGTTTGAGATGGGGTACTCTCCGAGAGGTGCTACTTTTGGGATATCAGGACGGGGTAGCCACATGGGTTTAGCTGGTTCATCTCGATCGGTTGGGCCATCAGGGTCCTTCTATTATTGCGGTCTTAGCGATCACTACGCCAGGGATTTCCCCCAGTGGGGTTCAGCCTTCTATGATTGTGGTGTCGTTGTCTATTTACCTAAAGATTTCCCCAGAAGGGTACAGTTAAGTCCGCAGCTCAGCTGACTCAGCCCATACGAGCAGTTTAGCAATCGATTAGAGGGGGTGTAGTCAGGCTAGAGGTGGTGCCCCGCATGGCAGAGCAGGTGGTAGGGATGACGGTCGGGCAAGTGGAGGTCGTCGTCAGTTTTACTCGCTCCCTGGGAGACCGGAGGTAGGGGTCTCGGATGCTGTGATCACAGGTACAATTTTGGTGTGCCGTCACTCTGCTTTGGCTTTTTTTATCATGGATGTACTTGTTCATATGTATTTGCCTACTTTATGCCTTATTTGGGGTTGGCTAGTGAGCCGTTATCTGTACCTATTTCTGTTTCTACCCCAATAGGAGATTCTTTAGTAGTGGATTGAATTGTGAGATCTTGTATGATATATGTTGGTGATTCTGAGACTTGGGGTGATTTGATGATCCTCGATATGCTAGATTTTGATGTGATACTAGGCATGGACTGGTTATCCCCTCACCGTGTGGTTTTAGATTTTTATGCCAAGACCTTTACTATAGTCGTGCCCAGTGTATCCCCAGTCATGTGGCAGTGTTCTATTTTCCATGGATTTTCTGGGATCATCTCTTGTCTTCGATCTAGGAAGTTGATTTCCTGTGGGTGTTTAGCTTATCTAGCATATGTCCGAGAAGCTAGTGCTGACCCTTCGTCTGCTGAGTCTTTTCTCGTAGTTAGAGTCTTCATAGATGCGTTCCCTACTGACCTGTCAGGCCTTCCACCTGAGAGAGATATTGATTTTGCTATTGAGTTAGAGCCGGGCACCAGGTCAATTTCAACTTTTCCTTACCGTATGGCTCCTGCTGAGTTGAGGGAGCTTAAGGATCAACTCAAGGATCTGTTAGCTAAGGGGTTAATTAGACCGAGTGTGTCTCCTTAGGGTGACCCTGTTCTGTTTGAGAAGAAAAAAGATGGGTCGATCCGGATGTGTATTAATTATCGGCACCTGAATAGGGTGATAGTGAAAAATAGGTATCTGATGCCGAAGATTGATGACTTGTTTGATCAACTTCAGGGTTCAGCCATGTTCAAAGATAGATTCAAGGTCAGGATACCACCATTTGAGGGTTAGGGCGGAGGACATCCCTAAGACAGCATTCCGGACACATTATGGCCACTGTGAGTTCCTGGTGATGTCTTTTGGGTTGACTAATGCCCCTGCAACTTTTATGAACTTGATGCACAGGGTGCTTGGCCCGTATTTGGACTCATTTGTGACAGTTTTCATAGACGACATCTTGGTATACTCGCGGAGTAAAGATGCGCATGAGCAGTACTTGAGGATTATACTCTATACTTTGAGAGATCATCGGCTTTATGCCAAGTTCTCAAAGTGCAAGTTTTGGCTTGAGTCAGTTGCATTCCTAGGGCACATGGTGTCTAAGGATGGGATTAGGGTTGATCCGGGAAAGATTTCAGCGGTTTGTGATTGGCCTAGACCTACTACTGCTATTGAGGTCCACAGCTTTGTTGGGTTAGCAGGTTACTACAGACGGTTCGTTCAGGGATTTTCTTCCATAGAAGCACCCTTGACTATGCTGACTAGGAAAGATGTCCCATTTTATTGGTCGGATCAGTGTGAGGATATCTTTCATAGGCTCAAGGCCTTATTTACTTCAGCTCCAGTTTTGACTTTGCCAGTTGAGGGTCAGAGCTTCTTCGTGTATTGTGATGCTTTCGGGGTTGGTCTTGGTTGTGTGTTGATGCAGCAGGGTCGAATGATAGCATATGCGTTGAGGCAGCTGAAGGGTCACGAGCTCAATTACCCCACTCATGACTTAGAGTTGGCGGCAGTAGTATTCGCGCTCAAGATCTGGAGGCACTATTTATATAGAGTTCATTATGAGATATGCACCGATCATCGTAGTCTGCAGTACATTATGAGTCAACGAGAGATGAACTCAAGGCAGAGGAGATGGATTGAGCTACTAAAGGACTATGATTTCACCATTCATTATCATCCGAGCAAGGCAAATATGGTAGCAGATACCTTGAGTCGAAAGACGATAAGTATGGGCATCATAGCTTTTCTTTCAGTTTCTTAGCGACCGTTGGCCTTGGACATCCAGTCCTTGGCTAACCATTTGGTAAGGCTTGACTTGTAAGATCCTAGCAGAGTTCTCGCCAGTATTGAGGTTTATTCCATTCTAGTTGATCAGTTTCAGAGCCAACAGCTTGAGGATCGAAGTTTATGTGACTTCGTGATCAGGTAGTTCAGGGTTAGGCGAGCGGGGCTATATTGGGTTCTGAGGTTCGACAGTCGCCTTTGTCTTCCGAGAGTTAGGGATTTGAATCAGTTGATACTTCGTGAGGCGCATTATTTTAGATACTCCATTCATCCTGGCACAAGAAAGATGTATAGAGACCTGAGACAGCTTTACTGGTGGAGTGGTATGAAGCGGGATATAGTGGAGTTCGTATCTCGATGCTAACTGTCAGCAGGTTAAGTTCGAGCACATGAGATCGAGTGGCTTGATGCAGTGACTTCCTATTCCTGAGTGGAAGGGGAAGGGATTACTATGGACTTCGTTGGTGGATTGCCTCATACTTCTCAGAGGTTTGATTCCATTTGGGTGATTGTTGATAGGCTGACTAAGTCAGTGTATTTCTTGTCGGTTCAGACTTCTTACGGTGCAGATAGGTTAGCATAGATCTACCTTTGTAAGATTGTTCGATTGCACGGGGTCCCAACATCTATCATTTTAGCCCGTGACACTCAGTTCACATCTTAGTTCTAGAGGGCCACTCAGCGAGATTTGGGTACAGAGGTTAAGCTTAATACTGCTTTCCACACTCAGAAAAATGGCCAGTCCGAGAGGACCATTCATGTCCTGGAGTACATACTTCGGGCCTGTGTTCTTGACTTTTGATGTTCTTGGGATTAGTTTGTGCCTTTGGCCGAGTTTGCGTATAATAATAGCTTCCATTTGAGCATTAGCATGGCACCTTTCGAGCCGTTGTATGGTAGGCATTGCAGATCGCCGGTTGGTTGGTTCGATAGGTTAGAGTCTAAGACACAAAGTACAGATTTACTTTGGGATTCCTTAGACTGAGTCAGAGTTATCAAGGATAGACTTCGAGCAGCTTAGAGTAGGCAGAAGAGCTACACGGATAGTAGACTTCGTGCCTTGGAGTTCAGTGTTGGTGATTTGGTATTCCTCCGTATGTCGTCCATGAAGGGCGTGATGAAATTTGGTCGGCGGGGAAAGCTTAGCCCTAGGTACATTGGGCCGTTTGAGATTCTCCAGAGGGTTGGTAGTGTTGTCTATCGGTTAGCCTTGCCTCCGATGTTTTCAGCTATAGATCCTATATTTAATATTTCGATGTTGCACCAGTATATTCCAGACGAGTCTTATGTGTTGATTGGGATTCAGTTCAGTTGGATGGGAGTTTGTCCTTTGTTGAGGAGCCAATTGCTATACTAGCCAGAGAGGTTAGGAGGTTAAGATCTAGAGAGATTCTGGTTGTCAAAGTTCAGTGAAGGCACCTTCTAGTTGAGGAGGCTACCTGGGAGACTGAGAGAGATATGCGGGCTCAGTAGCCACAACTATTTGAGCCTTCAGGTAATTCCTTTTCCTTGACTTTCGAGGACGAAAGTAATTTTTAGTAGTGGATGATGTAATGACTCTTATGATTATTTTTGCGTTTACTCTTTCCTTATACTGTTAGAGCTTGCCTGTAGCGGCCCCAAGTCATCTATGGCTTGATGGGACCAGTCGTTCGGTGCCCTGGCCGTTCGTTTGGTCTTTATGGTTCCCCTATTTTAGAGCTGAGTCTTAGGAGTTGAGTTATCGAAATCGTGCGATAGTGATTTGCGATCGTATGACCTCAGCAATCCTTGTGGAAAGGTCAATCCCGATTTGTGGTGTTGTAGCATCCTCGAGAATGGGGTGTTTTCATTTGAGAATTTTATTAACATCGCGCGTATTTGAAAATATTTGACTTAAATCATAATTTGGTAAAAGTTTTATTTTTCTAAAAATATTTTTAATATTTATGAAAAAGAATACTTTTGTTATGATGTATTTGTGTATGTATTTATTCTATATGAGTTTCACAAATTACTAATATTTTAACGGAGATAGCGAACTTAGTTATGTTGAAAATTATTATTATAATATAGTAGGTTTTATTTGATATGATTCTCTATTAATTATGATATATTCAAAAAGTTATATATATTTTACCACGAACTTATGCAATACCCGAATACATACATAACGGGTAGAAATTATTTTAATGCTGCCACCTCCACTGCACGTGGAGGTGAAGGAAGTGAATTGCAATTTCTAACTTGATAAGTGGCATCTTATTCATTCCTCATTTATTTATTTATTTATTATTATTTTTTATTAATGGCCATTATGGGCCACTTACTTAATTTAGGAATTTAATGTGATATGTTGGTAATAATCAGCATCCCTCATCATTGTTTTCTTACCAATTATAATTTTATAATTCAACAATACATATACACACATATATGGCTTCCAGCCTATCCTTACTACTATTGTTTTCCATTGTTTCTGCATCAAATGTATGCATATATCGATATAGACATTAAAAGGAGAATTGGTGGAGAACTATATTTGGTGACTTTTATTTGATCCTCGAAGGAAAAATTGATTATTTACGTCAAGTTATTTAAGCAGGAATTTGAGTTTGATTTTCTTTCAGAGCTTCTTGGACATCGTCATTCTAGTAGCTTGTCATCATAGGACAGGTAGGTTACGGTCTAACTCCTCTAAAATTCGCATATATAGGATAAAATTGTATTAATAAGCATCCTTGGGTTGGGTTTATTAGCTTGGTACCACAGACCTTGACCGCTTCTTCATGTTCAATTCATTTTTTCCTCCGATATTTGTAGTATTTGTTACAGACGATATTATCAACTTTGTGGTCCTGTGTGGCCTTGTATTGACTCTGGAACATATATGGTGGGTTATTGGGAATGTCTGTGAGTCCTAGACATCGTTATTACTTTTATAGAGCTGGCTATCTATGTTGTAGAATGATTGGAGCCTGTGCAGGGTCGATAGGTTGATTGTGGGTAGCATACATTATGATTATTACACCTAGTTCATCACATTATCATATTGTTTGAGGTTCCATCCTTGTTTGTTGTTTGCTGAGTGTACGCTCTAGTAGTATGGGATGCCGGAGGGTTTGTCTTCACTTTCTTGTGTACCTCGGGTGTATGGGCGCCCATGGGACTGTAGGTAGGCTTATTGTTATTAACTCGTAATATTGTACCTATTATGATTACTCGATATTGGATTTGATATGGTTGTACTTTGGCTTCTAGTTGGTATATCTTGATTGAGATTAGTATGATTATTCGGATGATAGTATTCTGTATACGAGCATGACTTCCGTTATTCACCTGCTCTTTCTCTTTTCATTGAGGTTACCGATATACCGTCTACTTTTTAGACCCTTCTTTATATACTTGTTATTGCAAGGACCCCGGGTATGTATTTCTTTTTATTGCCTGTGATTTGTATTCTAGTAGATAGCCATGTGTGTTATCTTGGTTGTATTCCTTCTGTGTTATCTTCCGTGTGCTCCTTCGTTGCTTTCAGTGACTACTTATTTCTATTCTGCTTATTACTACTCTTTTATCTTATGTGTGCCCAACCAGCCTATGATATCTACAGGGTACCTATTGCTTTGCAATTGGTGCTCATACTACACTTCTGCATCTTTGGTTGTAGACCCGAGTGTAGGTTCTTGCCACTAACCGTGCTGCCTCGTGCGAGGTATTTTTGGACTAGCCAATACTGAGGGTGAGCTCTTCCGACTAGGACTTAGCTTTAGTTCATCTTCTGTATTATGTACTCCTTTATCATTCAGAGACATATGTATATATTCTTTTGGATCATTTGTACTCTATATACTTAGTTTCGGCTCTTATACTACGATACCAGATTTGGGTTGGTTTTAGCGTTTGTATATATATATTTCTGTTATTCCTTTTCTTATTCTTATATCCCTTGCTTCCTCTTGTATATATGTTTTCTTTGCCTTTATGGTTAGATTATAGCCCGTTACTTACCGTTCTGGGCTATGAGGATTGGTTCGCCTACTGGGGGTTGTAGGTGCCATCATGACCGAGAAATTGGGTCCTGACATATTGTTTGTTTGTTGTACCTTCTGGGCTTATGGAGGTGCAGTTAGGTTATTCTCCTATTTTGTGTACCTTAGGGACTTATGGGGGCTCGGTTAGGTTGTAGCTAGAATGTTCTGCTTTGCCTTACTTCACCTTGTTTTACTTTACATGTTTTACACTTCGCACAGCTATTTACTTTCTACATTGATATTACCTAGCAATGACATGTATTCTTATACTGACTCCCTCTTTGGTTCCATTTAGTATATTCGCATTTTCTGTACTTTTATTTTATCTTAACACAGTCAACTTATGATGCCTACTGGGTACCGCGTGTTTTGGTACTCATGCTACACTTCTGTGTCTTTTTCCCTGATTGTAGACCCTAGCACGAGTTATCGCTGCTGATGTTGTCCTAGTGCAGAGTTGTAGATTTGGGGATCTAGGGTGAGCTTTTGGCATCCAGATCTGTCTTATCTCCTTCTACTTTGAGATTAGTCATTTTTTGTATATTCAGAAACTATCATGTATATTTGTATCTATCTAGTATTCCCTATATTGTAGTAGCTTTTGTACTGACTGGTACCAGGTTTTGGGGATTTCCTGTATGACTTACTCCTTCTTCCGCTTTATTATGTTTTTGGCTTTCATTATTTCTACTGTATCTTAACTTTTTCGCTTTCATGTTGGGTCTTGTATTAGCCCATTACTCATTGTTCCAGGCTAAGGTTTTGGCTTAGCTACTGATTGGGTGTAGTAGGTGTCATGACAACCTGAGGAATCGGGTCGTAACATTTTCCTATGAGCAATTCCACTCCCAACGGTCCACCAAGATATGATGAATTTTTACAACACAACAACTTTCTTAAATTAAGTCTTGATTCATTTTTCCAACGTTCATCCACTTTGATTACAGCTCGCCCCACAAAAACCTTGAAAACGCAAATCTTTTAAATTTATAAATGCCTTTCCATTGTTGTATATGTCTACAAATCTTTCTGAGCTTATCAATGTACAACTCATCCTTCCCTGGAATTTTGTTTTACTACATATACATGGGCTATTTTCGATTTTATTCCTATGATTCCCGTGTATGTTCTGCAATAAAAAAATGACAAATGTACATACCTAACCACCTAATAGGAATCTGGTGATTCCTATTGCACTAAAGTATCTACTTCATAGGTTTGTTGCTATTCTTACATTCTCTTGTATCACCACATTGAATATATAGTAATCCTCATACCGATAAACAAAACCTTCCTTGAAGCATAGAAAATTCCACCGCTCAATCCAGGTATGTTTCTTTTAGAGTTAGAACCCCTTTGTTCAATTTTTCACTCCTTAGGTCCCCGCAACCTTACCTGAATAAATGGAAAACCAAACTTATCCCTTTGTAAAACCTCTTTTTCAATATTTGACGTAACCTGTTAGATTCGTTGGTTATTTCACAAATAACTAGAATACCAAACTTATCCCTTTGTCCTAACTCATTTTCGATATTCGACTAAACCTGTAAGATTCCACGATTAATACTTCTGCCCGTTTTTATGTCTTCCTTGACGCTTGCAAGTTATATCTTCATCTTACTTGTGCTAAACTAAATCAATTGAGACAATAGCTATATTACCATACAGAAGTTTCTTTACATTCGTGTTATTGTTGGTTATACCTAACCTCACGACATCATATGAAAGATAATTAAATGCCTCTTGTACTTGTGGTACTAATGAATGGAACTAAAAATAGCCTTCCATCACCTAAAAACCAAAGAGGAAGAACTCCAAAAACAATTTTCCTTCTCTTTAACCTACACCATTTGATCATTTGCGGTGCTTTCAAAAACCTATCAACTCTACAGAACTATAGGATTTACGTGACACCTTAAATCTTTTGCTACAACGTTCTTTCGAACATGGTAGAGAAACACACAGCTTTCTGCCCTTACATGCTTATGAATTTTAAAATCTTCCCTTTTGGGAGAGTAATCTCTGTTATGCAAACACCCATGACTTTGGAGTCCAAGGCTTCCAGATGCAGTATTATTTTGTTTTAAGTTTACACTTCAAAAAAAAATAGAGCATTTCTGATAAAGGTAGAAAACTGCCTCCTTGTGTTAATGGTTGTAAAACTAAGTATGTTTTCATCTTTGTACTCTCTACTGTGATCCATTGACTCTTTAAACTACATTACTCATTCGGGCATATATGCTGCACTATTATTTACTGCACTACAACCATAAATTTAGTCTCATAATTCCTATTATCTTTAAATACACAAGAACCCATAGATGGGTAAACAAATTATGGATCATCATGCACACCTCATCCCTCCAATAAATTATATAGGTAATTTTTTTATTATACCTTTAGCGATTACACTACATTATCGTTAATCCCATTTAATATTGAATTTCTCTTTTGATATAGTAACTAAACTACCCGCAATTCCCAGATATTTGACGTATACGAACATGACAAGATTCTGGATTCAATATCTGAGCAAATAACAGGAACAACTGGTAATCAAAATTTATACAACATTCTTCCCAGATCCATCATGCAAAGAATAATGATCGCGCAAATTTATGTTTATGTACAAATATTATGCTATCTCATGTATGCCTGTTGCATTACTTTTCCCTTTACAAACCATTTATCATGCCACCTTTATCATAATGTCTCTTGTGTGCAAACAACTCACTGCCTAACATACATGTATCTTGTAAATGATCGAGGACAGGGGAAATCAAATGGTATCTTCTCTTTCTAGGAAGGGAAAGAGTAGCGACATGTTCTATTTTTACCATTTTACGGAATGGACACTGGTAGTTTTAATGATAATAGTCTTTCTTACATTAACGTTTCCTTTACTTACACAATTTACCCACCTCAAGGATGAGCTGATATTTATTAAGCACTTCAGGCTATTAATCACTAAAACATACTCCAAACCTTCTTTATAATGATATCAAAGAAATCCCTCCTTCTTTACAAACTAACATCAAATGGCCATTGGACCTTTTGCATTTCCAGATATTTATAGGGCATGTGATCGGGATGGGATAAAAAGTAGAGGACCGGAAGCCGATATCTATTTCAATATAAGTCATAAAAACCACAATTTCAAATGTCTTTGGTACAAAAATAGTATGCCATACACAGACCAGAAATCCCAGAAAAGAACATATATTAGTTAAACTCTATATTCGATCAAATTGGAATACATATATTTTAACGACGTGCAAACTAACCTATAGCTATGATGCTTAGATTCCTCAAAAAAGATCTCCCAACCATATGTGATGCACAACAACTATTCAGGATCTCATTGCCTCACCTAATTCACACAATAATGACGGTGTACCAACACACAAATTGCAAATAAGTTTTTTCACTGTAGACCTTTAGCAAAAAAAAGTTCATAACGGGTGTGGCTGCATGAAAAGAAATTCAAATATTTACATTGTAACAGTTGTAATCAAGCGCACAACTATTTCCATCAAACATGGTGGGCACCGTTCTTCTACAGTAGGACGTGCTACAATCAGAATGACTCAGGACTCTAAGGGAACTGCACACAACTATTTCCATACACGTTTGGTGGGTATGTCATTTATCCAACATTCAATAACTTATGCGTCCTTATGTATTTTCACCAAGCGCTCTCACATTTCAATTGACTACGTTGTTTGGCTATATTCAAAATTCACAAATTACTTCTTAACCAACTAACATAAAACTCCGGTTGGACCTTTTGTATTTCCAGTTACTTACAGGGCATATGATGAGGATGGGGTCAAAGGTAAAGGACCGGATACCCATATCTATTATCCCTTCCGTTTTAAAAAGAATGACCTATTTTTCTTTTTAGTCCATTTATAAAAGAATGACCCTTTCCTTTTTTTAGCAACACGTTAATTTTAATTTTCACATGGAATATTTAATACCACAAGATTAAAGAGCATTTTGGTACATTTGACATAACTTTAATTTAAGACCACAAGATTCAAAAGTCTTCTTTGTTTTCTTAAACTCTATGCGATGTCAAAATATGTCATTCTTTTTTAAACGGGGGGAGTACAATGTTAGCAATTAAAAACACAAGTTCCAAATGTCTTCGACACCCAAATGGTATGACACTAACAAACCGCAAGTATGAGAAAAGACCATTAATTAGTTAAACTCTATATTCGTTCAAATTGGTTCACATGTATTTAATCGACTTGAGAACTAACAAATAGCTATTGTGCTCCGATTACAAAAATAAAATATCCCAAACATATGTGATGCATAACAACATTACAAGATATCATAGTGTAACCCAATCCATACAATCATGAGGCAGTACCAATACACAAAGTGCAAATAATTACTTTAGCTCCAGACCTTTAGCGACAAGTACTTCATAGCGGGTGGTTGTATCAATAGAAATTTAAATATTTACGTTGAAATTGTTGGAATTAGGTGGGAAATTTGGCAAAAATTTAAGATCAATATGTTGCAATGGTGTTCATCATCTACAATGTAAATGGATATAACTGAATTATCACGCGAAAACAAAATGAGGATCATATGTGAAACTTATAAACATGCATCTGTAGTACATAGAGTTTTCCGATTTGTTTCATCTTTTGTGGTCTTTGTTTCAATTGGGTATTGACCCATGCAACATCATTACTTTGTAAACAAGTTGTCCATATGGACAAGTGATTTTGCAGGCTGAAGATTGGGACTTCGAATAATGCTTGAGAATGCACTTATGTCTGTAAAGAATAAATTAAGGCACATATTTTCACATTTGTTTGGCACTTTCATTCATCTATCTATCAAATATTAAAAAAACCTATTCCATAGCACGGCTTGTAATAAAATTCCCTATCCATTGAACCGACAATCTATTTTAACAAGGGAAATTAAATGGTTTAAACAATCCAAAAATGGTAAAGTTGATACATAATATACTTTACGAAAATGTAGTAACTGATAGTGTCAGTCCCCCTATTTTTTTTGGTAATGTCATTATAATGTAATGACCCTTCTGGTCATTATCGTCTTCTCACTCTCTTTGTACAGTTAGAGCTCACTGTAATAGCCCCAAGTCATTTATGACTTGATGGGACCAGTGGTTTGGTGTCCCAGCCGTTCATTAGGTCATTGTGATCATTTTTCTGTTTTAGAGATTTAACCTAGGAAATATTTGACTTTAGTCAACATTCTTAGCTACCATGCTCAGGATAAAATTCTGATAGTTTCATTAGCTTCGGAACATGGATTTTGGTCTAGTTGGATCTTTAGTCGGGCCTGAGAAATTCTGAAATAATTCTATCTCACTTTTTATGATTTCAGGCCTGTTGGAGTTGGAAGCTTGACTTTTTTCAACTTTCAATGATTGGGGAAACATATTCAAAATCTAATGGTTCTATCAGCTTTAAAATGTCAAGTTTAGGTTAGGTAGGTAGTTGGTTCGAGTCCCGAGTAAGCTGGGCTCATTTTAGGTGTTTGGTTGGAAATCACAAGTGTTGATGTGGGTCAACATTCATGTGAAACAACCTCGTATGGAAGTTTTGTCAATTTTATAAGGTCCGGAATATTATTTCCACTCTAGTTACATGTTTTGTTTATAAATACTGGGTTTTGATTGTGCCCGAAACCTCCTATGGATTTATCTCATGTTGCTGGTATTTCTGTAGCAGAGCAGTGCTCAACGCGATCACGCTAGAGCACCACTATCGTGCCCTTGGCACTTTACCTCTTCAGCACCATTGCACTGGGGAACTGTGATCACGCAGGTGCCCTGTTCAACCTTAAGTGTGATCATACTAGGGGAACACAATCGTGCTAGTGCTCTTCCTGCCTCCTTTAGCGCTATCACGCTAGGCCACGGCGATAGAACTGGTCTGCAACCTCCAATATAAAAAGTCTCTTCCCCAAAATTTCAACCCATTTCCTCATTGCTTTCTCAATCTAAAAACTTTTCCCTCACCTGAAAGTTGCTCTAAATCATTTTCCAGTCGTTGGAGGATTTCGTCACTTCTCTCTTCATTTTGGTGAGTTCCCTTTCAACAATCTCTTCTTACTTTTGGCTAAAACCTCCATTGAGGTAGTCATCTTAATTTTGGGGTTAATGCTTGGGTGTAGCTACTTGTTCGTGGAGTCGTGTATTTCACCTTATGGACCTTGTTCCCTCTCTCCGTGGTACGTAATTCCCTGCTTTTGTTCTTAATTTTGCAAAGTTTTCGCATGATTTCCCTCTTATTCTCCAGGCTATTTTAGGACTTTTCTTTACTCAAATTCCACTCAATTTTTGGGCATGTGTTCCCGGCAAGGTTGGGAACCTCGTAGTAATTTTCATTTTAGGTTTCAGGTTGTTAAGCCCACAAGCTCGCTTTTGACCTGGATTTTGACCTGGCTAAACTTTTAGAAATATGGGTATCATTAGCTTTGTTTTAATGCGTAGATTACATTCTTAATAGTGTGTTAGCTGTTCTGAGCTTCTCAAAGCAGTTCGGGCTCGAGCTTTGGCTTCTCAGCAACTTGTCATCAGATTCCAAGTAGGTTACGATTTCCCTACCTTACACTTTGCATATATAGGCTATAATTGTAATATCTAGCATCTTTGGGTTAAGTTTACTAGGTTGGCACCCCAGACCTTGTCCGCTTTCTTCCCATTCATTCTTACTTTCTATGTTCGATTTAGTATTTGATCTTACTTTGTAGTATCACCCGTTGTGGCCCCGTGTGGCCTTGTATTTGCCTTTGGAACATAAATGGTGGGATAATTAGGAAATGTCCATGAGTCTCAGACATCATTGTGCGATTATGGAATAGGTTATCTATATTGCACAGCAGATTGGGCCTATGCAGGGCTGGTAGGTTGATTGTGAGCCGTTAGGCTATTGATTGTTTGCGATCATATCATCATTAGCATGAAAAAGGGTTTTCTGCATTTTTTTATGACTACTAAGGTTGCGGCCTATTTATCATCGGTTTTCTAACTTTGCATGGCCTCAAGGGCCCATTTTCCGTATAAAATGATTATAAAAGGAATTAAACTATTTTATAGATCTTCTTGGTTAAAAGAGATTTTTGAAATGATTTTCACACTGATTCTAGACTCGTCTAGGCTTGAGTGTTAGACATAATTTACTACTAATTTTTATATTATACTTGGCTCGGCTGGGTAGGAGCACTAGACTTGTGTTTTTCTACTGATTTTAGACCCAGTTCATGTTAGGGCACTTATATTGAGATACTGAGAGTTGTATGTGGTCGTAGAGACCTCCATGGACCTTTCCATTCTGGACTAAGGGTTGTGGGCTGAGAGTTCTAGAGGAGGGGTATATGGAGTAGTAGAGGTATACAGGGGACGCCTTCAATGGGTCCTACCTGTTGGGCCTATGGGCGCCAAATAAAGTGCATAAAGTAGCACTTAGTTTCATCATATCATTCATTTTGTGTTTGGTTCCACCCTTATTTGTTGTTTGTTGAGTGAACGCTCTGATAGTATGGGATGTCGGAGTGTTTGTTTTCAATTGTATGTGTTCCTCGGGTGTATGGGTGCCCATTGGGACTGTAGGTAGAGTAGTTTACTTACTCCTGTTGTAGTAACTTTTTGTATTGTAGCTACATGTGATCTATTAGTGGGTCATCCTTACCGTGTGAGTTGTATTTCAATCATGTTTGTACTTAATTACTTTTCCTTCTTTCCCTTTTTATTTGAGGTTATCGGTATACTGCCATATTTCTTAAACTCTCTCTCTATATATTGTTCTTGCAAGGATCCAGGTGCGTTTTCTAACCTTTTACCTGTGTTCCATGATATATATATATATATATATATATATATTATATATATATATATTATATAATATATATATATATATATATATATATATATATCTTCTGTGGCTAGCATGATATGTTTGTATTTCCCTTGTCTCCTATTTGTGCTAGTTTTTGTTTGCTTTCATTATTTGCCTTTGTGACTGCTTTGTTTAATATCTGCAATAGATTGCTTTTATAACTTATATGCGCTCAGTTGGCCTAAGATGCCTACTGGGTAATCGTTGCTTTGTAGTTGGTGCTCATACTACACTTTTGCATCTTCTGGTGCAGTTCCTAGTGTGAGCTATCACTGTTGATCGCATGTAGACTCGTACAGTGCTTCCAGACATCCAAGACTTACGGTGAGCTCCTGGCGACCGGGGCTTGACTTTTATCTCTTCTTTTGTACCATGTACTCTTTTTGTTATACAAAGACAACTATATATTCGTATTTTGTACCCTCTTGTACTATGTATAATCTGTAGTGGCTCTTATACTGTCATACCAGGTCATGTGATGGTTTAGCTTCTGCATATATATATATATATATATATATAGATTCCCTGTTATCTCTTCCTTTATACTTTTCTTATCTTGCTTCAGCTTTATATTGCTTCTTCCGCGTGCTTATTTAGTTGATAGCCCATTACTACCCATTCTAGGATACGGGGATTGGTTTGCCTACTCAGAGGTTGTAGGTGCCATCATGACCTGATAAATTAGGTCATGACAGCTTGCTATCAGATCCTAGTTTCACTGGTGTCATCGGTATAGGAGTCAATGTCTAGTAGTGTCCTGCGGATAGGGGCAAAAACATCTGTACTTTATCTTCGGGAGGCTACAATGGCATTTTAGGAAACATGGATCTTTTCTTGCTTCTATATTGTGCGTCTTATCCTAGATGTTTTTCCAGAATCTCATTTTTTCTAGTTCATTCTTCTGCAGATGGCTTGAATGAGATCTTCAATAGTGGGCGAGGGCGAGCCTTTGACACCGGCACACCAGACTCTAGCTAGGGGCTGGGGTTGTCGTAGAGGTAGAGGTTGAGGCCATGCCTGAGTGGTGGCACCAGCTAGAGCTTCTCTGGGTGAGATTGAGCCTGAGATAGTCCCAAAGTAGCAGCCCGTGGACCAGGGGGCAGCCCAGGTGCCACCAAGGCCAGCACCAACATCCGTATCTGCATCAGCCCCAGCTCCTTCATTAGATATCCAGGGTTTGCTTCTTTAGTTGGTGGGTATGATTGAGGGTCAGCCATTAGATGTAGCATAGACATCCACTCAGAGGGCAGCCTTGCATGCTCAGAGTTTAGAAGCACAACCTGCTACTGTGGCTCCTTATGCCGAGGTTCCTCCAGTACCTACAGTTGCTCAACCTCGTGCTCCTTGCCCAGTTATGAAAGAGTCAGAGCAAAAGGCTTTTGGCAGGTTTTTGAGAATGTCTCTGCTGAGGTTCTCCGGTGCACTTTGTCAGGATTCTTATAATTTCATTTCGACTTATGAGGATATGCTTCACCATCTGGTTCTAAGGGATACTCAGAATGTTGGTTACACTACCTATAAGTTGGAGGGCCCGTCTAAGCTATGGTGGAGGGCACAAGTAGCCTACAGACTATCCTAGTATCTTCAGTTGCCTTGGAGAGAGTTCTATGAGGCCTTTATGGCCAAGTTCTTTCCATAGAGCGATCGTGAGCATCATAGATAGCAGTATACCAGACTGATGCAGGGATCCATGTCCATATCTGATTATGAGACCTGTTTTCATCAGTTGTCTCCATTTTGGGATATGATCCTTCCTACAGAGCCAGACAGGATCCGTCAGTTTGTTTGGGAGTTGAGGACTGAGATTTGGTAGACTACTGAGATACTAGTTGCCAGTGGGTGACCATTCCAGGCTATAGCAGACCATATCCATACTATAGAGGATTTGCATCATCATGAACCAGGGGTGATAGATAATAGGACGCGCTATCAAAGTAGTTTCAGTGGTTCTCGTTTTAGTGGTAGTGGTTCAGGCTAGTGGGGTTGAAGGTATCAGCCATAACAGCATCAGGGTCAGTCTAGCTGGTCAATTCAAGCACCACTTCAGGCTTCACGTGGGCCTCAGTTTGATCAAAGTCATAGTGGTCAACATGGTTATAGTGGTTAGTCTTCGAGGGGCCCAACATCTGGGGCATCAAGATGTGGTGACCATACCGGTTCATCTAGTTCATCCCCACAGGGTTGGACATCAGGGTCGTGCTATAAGTGTGGTATTATGGGTCACTATGCTAGAAAGTGCACCCATCAAGGTCAAGTTGAGCCAGCCGCTTAGCCTCTCAGAGCAGTGCAGCCACTAACCAGAGGAGATGGTATTCAGGGTCGAGGTGGTGCCCAGTGTCGCAGGATAGGTGGTAGGGATGGCGGTCAGTTAGATGGTCATCAGAGACAATTTTATGCGGTCCCAGGTAGACCAAAGGTAGAGGTCTCAGATGCGGTGATCACATGTACGATTTTTATCTGCCGCCAATAAGTTTTAGCATTGTTTGATCCTGATTCTACCTACTCGTATGTATCTCCCTATTTTGTTCCTTGTTTAGGATAGGCTACTGAGCCATTATATGTTCCTATATCTGTTGCTACCCTGGTAGGTGATTCTTTAGTAATGGATCATGTTGTTAGTTCCTATTTGGTAATTGTTGGAGGTTTTGAGACTTGGTCCAACTTGATGATATTAGACATGTTAGATTTCAATGAGATTTTAGGCATGGACTGGTTATCCCCTCACCGAGTGATTTTAGATTACTATGCCAAGACCATTACCATAGGCTTGCTCAGCGTATACCCGATTGTATGACAGGGTTCTGTTAGTCACACACCATTTGAGTGTTTCACACGGGTGTTTGTCATATCTAGCATAAGTCCAGGATGTTAGTATGGACACTTATTCTCCCGAGTCAGTTCCTGTGGTTAGACATTTCCTAGATGTGTTTCAAACCGACCTGCCAGGCCTTCCACCTGAGTGAGATATTGACTTTGCCATTGAGTTAGACCGGAGTACCAGGCCTATTTCCATTACTTGGTATCGTACAACTCCAGTTGAGTTGAGGGAGCTTAAAGTTCAGCTTTAGGACTTATTAGTAATGGGTTTTATTAGGTCGAGTGTGTTGCCTTGGGGTGCTCTAGTTCTATTTGTGAAGAAGAAGGATGGTTTGATGCGGATGTGTATTGATTATCGATAGTTGAATAAGGTGACTATGAAGAATAGGTATCCGATGCCGCGTATAGATGACTTGTTTGATTAGCTTCAGGGTTCCGTCATGTTTTTTAAGATAGATTTGAAGTGAGGCTATCACCAGTTGAGGATAAGGGTGGATGACATCCCTAAGACAGTATTCAGGAAATGTTATAGTCACTATGAGTTCCTGGTGATGTCTTTTGGGTTGACTAATGCCCTCGCAACTTTCATGGACTTGATGCACAGGGTGCTCAGATCGTACTTGGATTCATTTGTGATAGTATCTATTGATGACATACTGATATACTCACGGTGTGCAGAGGAGCTTGAGTAGTATTTAAGGATCGTACTCCAAACTTTGAGAGATCACCAGCTTTATGCTAAGTTCTCAAAGTGTGAGGTTTCGCTTGAGTGAGTCAGTAGCATTTCTACGACACATAGTGTCTGAGGATGGGATCAGAGTTGATGCAGGGAAAATTTCAGCCATTCGTGATTGGCCAAGGCCTACTACTCCTACCCAGGTTTGCAACTTTGTTTGGTTGGCAGGATGCTATAAGCATTTCGTTGAAGGATTTTCTTTCATAGAAGCACATTTGACTATGCTGACTAGGAAGGATGTCCCATTTCAGTGGTTAGATCAGTGCGAGGATAGCTTCTAGAGGCTTAAGGCCTTATTGACTTTAGCTCTAGTGTTGACATTGCCAGTAGAGGGTCAGGGCTTCTCAGTGTATTGTGATGCTTTCGTAGTTGGTTTTGGTTGTGTATTGATGCAGCAGGGTCATGTGATAGCTTATGAGTCGAGGACGCTGAAGGTTCACAAGCATAACTACCCCACTCATGACTTGGAGTTTGCGGCGGTAGTCTTCGCGATCAAGATTTGGAGGCATTACTTATATTGGGTTCGCTGTGACATCTTAACCGATCAACGTAGTCTTTAGTACATCACGAGTCAGGGAGAGCTGAACTCTAGGCAGTGGAGATGGATTGAGTTGTTGAAGGACTATGGCTTCACTATTTTGTATCACCTGGGCAAGGTAATAGTGGTAGAGAATGCCTTGAGCCAGAAGGCAGTGAGTATGGGTAGCTTGGCTTCTCTTTCAATTTCTGAGCGATCGTTGGCCTTGGACATCAAGTCCTTGGCTAACCGTTTGGTTAGGCTTGACATGTCAGATCCCAGTAGTGTCCTTTCCAGTATTCAGGTCCATTCTACTTTGGTTGATCAGATTCGACAGCGTCAGTTTGAGGATCAGCGGTTCTGTGATATTCATGATCAGTTTGTTCGAGGTGAGGCCAGTAGGGATACTTTAGATTCTGATGGTGTTCTGAGGTTTGATAGTTGCCTTTGTGTTCCGAGAGTAGGGGATTTGATTCAGTTTATTCTCCTGAGGCTCATAATTCTAGATATTCCATCCATCCGGGCATAGCTAAGATGTATAGAGATTTGAGGTAGCTTTGTTGGTGGAGTGGTATGAAGCAGGACATAGAGGAGTTTGTATCTTGGTGTTTGAACTATCAACAGGTTAAGTTCGAGCACATGAGACCTGGTGGATAGATGTAGAGACTTCCCATTCCTGAGTGAAAGTGGGAAGGGACCACTATGGACTTCATAGCACGGTTGCCACGCACTTCTAGAGGGTTTGACTCTATTTGGGTGATTGTTGATAGGCTGACTAAGTCTGCACACTTCTTGACGGTTTATTTTTTCTGTAGTGTAGATAGGTTGGCTCAGATTTATCTCCGTGAGGCAGTTTGTTTGCATGGGGTCCTAGCTTCTATCATTTCAGACCGTGGCACTAAGTTTACATCTCAGTTCTGGAAGACTATTCAGCGAGAGATGGGCACATAGGTTAAACTTAGCACTGTATTTCACACTCAAATAGATGGCCAGTCCGAGAGGACTATCCAGGTCCTAGAGGACATGTTACGGGCATGTATTAATTCTTGACTTTGGAGGTTCTTGGGATCAGTATGTTCCTTTGGAAGATTTGGCTTATAATAATAGTGTTCACTCGAGCATTGGCGTGGCACTTTTTCCATCATAATAGGCGACTAGGATTATCTATTCAAAACATATTAAAAAAACATCCAACATCTTCCTAGGATATTTGGACTTTGGACAAAGAGAATTCATCCATATCGTGAATATTTTCGAAAAATAGTTATAGCTATAGACTCGCTTTCACAAAAAAAAAGATGTGTAATTCTTCTAAACTAGTATTTACCAATTGAAGTACTACAAAAACAAATTAAAAAAGTGACTTTACTAAGTTATTTCTATAATTTAGACGGTCGTCCAAGAAGTTAATGTCATGAAAAAAAAAGGAAGTCGATTTGCCATTGTTCAAAATCATTGTACAAATGATGAATATTTAACTTCAATTGAATATTTTTTGGTATAAAACCGGAAAATAAAAATTAGATGTATGCTAGTACTTCAAATGCTTAGAGTTTATAGCCAAGCATAGCAAGACAAACATGGATACATGTAATTTTACATCAAAATAGATTTTTATTTTTGATATAATCTTTAACGAAAAACAAATAAATTGAATTTAATGAGCATAAAGAAAAAGTTTATAGTTCAATATAATTTGTCAAGGATATAAGACAAATGGGCTGGCGTATCTTGGTTTTATTCTCTTAAATAAATTTAAAAGGTGTTAGATTGATCGTATGTATTTGATTTAAATATTTCTTTTCTAATTTATTTGGCTATTTCTTTAGCTATTGATTACTACTAATATATTATAATTCTTTAAACGATAACTGCAGAAAATAAAAAAGGAATCTGGAAAGATTGGTATGATCAAGATCATGTGGGTTACTAAATGTAATTGCAGTAACAAAATTATCGTTTTTCTTAGTAATATTCATTAGTTATCCTTATTATTTTATTGAAATTGTTTGAGTTATGTGTGTATTCTCAAAAATGTCAATCATATATTAGATTGTTTAACTTGTCCCTACTTGTAACGATCGGATTTGTCGTTATTTTAGGAATCCCGTTATTGCAACTTTCGAAAATGAATAAAACTATGTTTTGAATTAAGTGGGGCGACGTGACGGAAAATTTTAAATTTTTGGAAATCGTCCGGGCAGACATCACTCCGCTATAGCGGTATTTATTCCGCTATAGCGCTACTGCTGTAGTGGAAGGCCGCCTGCTATAGCAGTATGACGGGAGGCAGTAGACTCAAAATGTGATTTTAATAAAAGACTTCTCCTCCTCAGTTCAAATACATATGAGAGTTCCTCCAAAAACCTCCTAGGCTGCTCTAATTCTTGGAGCCATGAGGATGAGGGATTTTGACTAAATGGATGAGAAATAACGGATTTTGGGATTGTCATTCGGCAAGGAACTCCTTCATGGAGCCAGAAAATGCATCGGGCAACTGCTTGGCGTCCAGGTAGGCTAGGTTTTCTTCACTGAGTAGATTGACCTGCTTTAATTTTGTATTTATTGTATAGACTGAAAAGGAGAATCCATGCTTAGTCCTTCGGGCATAGAGTCTAGAAGATGGATGGGGTTGGATTGCTTGAACTAGGAAATGGTTGAATTGGGATAATGGGTTTTCTTATTTTGGGTTATGTATGTTATCATGTGTTGTGCTATGACTGAATTCAGGGACTAGCGAGTCGAGAAGGTCCGGGGTACCAGAAGGGCTTGGGTAATTAAATGGCTATAAAGAGGAGTTTCAATTATGATTTAGTATAAAAAGGTAGAATAACTAGAATGGTTGAATTACCAAAGTTAGGAGAGGTTTTCCCATATTGTAATTCTGTCGTAGGGGGGAGTTTCAGAAATGGGTGTATCTACTATTATGTGTTAAGGGAAAGAATGAGAATTCAGTCTTCGGACGAGATTTCAAGGTCGAGTTATGTACCCGGGGTTGGGTAGGTGATGGTTGTTGTTTTCCCAATATGCACTATGTGTTCATGTACTACTGCTTAGTATTGTATGAGTTGCATGCTTAGGGAATGGTTTATGAATGTCTAATTACCCGGTTAACAGTCCTGTGAAATAATCTAATTGTTATTGTTTGTTGGTTTTGCAAGTGTATTGTTGTTCATTGTTGTTGACTGTTGGATTTTTGTGTGACATTCGATTGGCTTGGGTACGACGCCTAGTACAGGTTATTTATTGGTTAGATCGGGTACCACACCTAGTATGGGATACTATTCAATTGGCTTGGGTACCACGCCTGGTACATGAATTACAAATTGTTGGTTTGGGTACCACGCTTGGTACGGGTTTGCTTTACTTGCATTAGTTGTATTCTTTCGATGGTTCCATGAGTGGACCGGGTTGTATTCTTGAAATGTGATTTCTGCATATGGTCCATGAGAGGTCGGGTGATTATATTTAATTGTGAGGTTGGCCTTAGTGTAGGCCAGGATTGCATGTCAACACTTAGGTGGTGTTACGGGGGATATCGGGGTGGGTCCAGACTATGTGGTAAGATCATATGATATCGTCATTGAGTGTTGTCAATGGTTTTTATTGGGTAACATGTGGCTGATAAGCTAGGAGGAAGACTTCGAGTTAGGAGTAGTATTGTTGGCTATTATTATCAGGTTGGGTAATCATCCTAGTGATCCTTGAGAGGTCCGGATACTTGTGAGTAGAACCATGAGTGTAGTTGGTATGGTCTGACAGTTATCTGGGTTAATTATGGATGCTTGTTCATAAGGGGTTGACTTGAGTAACGGAATGGTAGTCCGGTTCTGGACTTAGTACTTGGACCAGTGTAAGGTGACTTGGAAAGTCTAAGATTAAGCTGACTTGGGAAGTCTAAGGGTCAGTGTGACTTTGGTAGTCCTAGGAGTCAGGGTGTAGAGTCCCCGAGTTCAGGAGTTGGCAGCGGAAGAGATAGGAAGGGTTCAGGTATGAGGTATAAGTAGATGGTCGGTTATTGAGATTGGGTTTGGTAAAGGTGGATGTTGGAGGACGAGACTATTGTAGTTAGTTACATGTTTTTCCTTAATTTCATTATATGATGGTACGAGTGGATTCGGGTCGACCGATGATTCCTACCAGTATGTGTGTTTGTACTGATTCTACTCTTGCTATACATTTTTGGGTATAGTCTAGTTGCAGGGTTAGTGATGCTTCTTAGGCACAGGACGATGGAGATCTTCAACAGCTTCTACTTCTTGTTTCCATGGTGGGAGATGAGTCACCTTACTTTTCCTTGTATCATTCCTGTAGTAGCTCTTGTACCTGTTTAGACTTGTTGTATCCTAACGCACACGCAAGTGTACGCGGTCGTACAAGTAATATAGGATTGAGAGTCCAGATATTGTACCCACAAGGACTTGTCGATTAACTATTTTACTAAATTAAACTAGTTCTAATTATTTATTCAAGCGTAAAAATTCAAGAAATATTTATTAACCAAAGTAAAAAACAAGAAGTTAACTAATGAACAATTAACCAAACAAAGAACAGGTTTTTACGTAATCAATATGATGAAATCGATCTAGGATTATGGATTCGCTAAGAATCATGTTAAGTAAGCAATTTCATTGACTTGTTTGTTTATCTAGTTGCTGATTTCGGGGTTGATTTTACAACTATGGTCTTCCGAGCCTCTAATTACCTATCCAGAATAGCATCACAACTACATCGTTGAGCGGGGATGTGACATCTTATTCCGAACACATTTATATATCTTACCGTATAAACCAAAAAAGGCATTCTAGGTATATTCCTATCCTAGTCGCGAGCCTACCCTTTACGTTACAAAAGAGAGGCATTGCTCTCTATATTCTTCGTTCTATCCCAATGATTCTTCTTCCGAGTTCACAAAGAGATTATAGATTTATTTTAATGGTAGCTAAGCATTAAAATAGTAAGCACAAGAATATAAGAACAACTAATATGATAATCTTCACAAATCGAATCAAGAGTCTACTACAACAATCATGAAGCTACTATAATCCTAGAACGAGAAGTTTAACTCCACATAGACATGGACAAATTACAACAAATCATTCAAAGAAAAAAACGTAAAATAAATAATAAAGGAGAAGAAAAGATGAAATCAATATTCTCCGGCCTCCATGGCGGCTCCTAGCTCCTCGTAGGTCAAAAGTTCTGGAAAAATTATTCTTATGGGACTATTTATAGATGTAGGAAAAAACCTCAAACAAAATAACTTAGACCAAAACGAATTGGAAAACCAAAACGAATTGGAAAACCAAAACCCAAATGGATTGGGTATCGTGTGCGCAACCTTGAATTTTGTCTCCTATCCTCAATGGATGACATTTGTACAACTCATCAGTGAATTGAATTGAATTGAAATTCAATTCAATTTGAATTGCTGCATATATATTATATTATAATAAGTTGCCTGCTTGATTTTCTTATATGATTTCTCATTTTTAATTCGTTTCTTCTTCATATTTCTTGATCTTCGCACCGTTTTAATTCCACAAATAAAAATATCCAACATAAGAATAATTCATAAAATCAATGCTCAAAAACGATAATGAAAAGACTAAATATAAGGAAAATAATAATTAAATATATGTACTTTTGCCCTCACATCACCATCCCACACTTAGACTTTTGCTCGTCCTCGAGCAAGCATTAAAGCTCATCTCAAAAAATCAAACTAGGAACACCACCACTTTGGTTGATACAAACAATTAGGCCATATAACAAATCATAACATCAAGTACACTTCCCGATCATTATGCACGATATACAATAATCAACAAACTTCTAACCTCCTAACCTCAAAGACGGACTCTAACTCATCAAATTTAAGTTTTCTCACCTACTCTATCAAAGAAAGCTAATAAAATCACCTATCTATCATAATACAAGTGCCCTCATAAGAAGAAATATTCCACACACTCAATTTAAGGAATCAAATATAATTTAATGACTTAGCATCAAAGATCAACTGTCACGCTCACAAAATTTTTTACATGTATGCACAAAGATTTATAGGCTTGCCCATTATGTACATCTCTACTAATTAAGCATGCTCGAATAGAATCAAATAGGACTTTTAACGGGTTGTAATATTGGCTAGGGGACGGGTAGAAATACTATATAATAGTGACTTACACTTCCCTAATCACTTTGCACTTTTTTTTAGACTTCATCACCCATTATTTTTATCACTTGTTTTTCACCCCTCTATTCAATTATTTTCACTAGTATTCTCATTATATCAAGAACGCTTCAATTTTTTTTTCTTTTCACGTAATTTTTTTTATCTCTTTTTTTTCATGTCACATTCTTTCAAAGAGGGCCTTTTCATCACTTTATAGCTATCATTGATTACCTTTTACTCTCAATCATTCCTTTTCTTTAGATTTAATTTTTTTATCACAGTCTATGTTATAGTTCTCAAGAAATCAGGGTGCAAAAACTAGGGATTCAACCAAAGGATTAAGGCAAAAATACGGCTACCAAATGAAAGGCTACGGCGCCAAAATCTTATTGTGTCCTAATGCACACATAAGTGTACGCGGTCATACAGGTAATATAGGATTGGGAGTCCAAATATCGTACTCACAAGGACTTGTCGATTAACTATTTTACTAAATTAAACTAGTTCTAATTATTTATTCAAGCGTGAAAATCCAAGAAATATTTATTAACCAAAGTTAAAAGAAGAAGTTAATTAATGAACAATTAACCATACAAAAAGCAGGTTTTTACGTAATCAATATGATGAAATCGATCTAGGATTATGGATTCGCTAAGAATCATGTTAAGTAAGCAATTTCATTAACTTGTTTGTTTATCTAGTTGCTAATTTCGGGGTTGAATTTATAACTATGGTCTTTCGAGCCTCTAATTGCCTATCCAGAATAGCATCACAACTACATCGTTGAGCGGGGATGTGACATCTTATACCGAACTCATTTATATATCTTTCCCTATAAATCAAACAAGGCGTTCTACGTATATTCTTATCCTAGTCGCGAGTCTACCCTTTACGTTACAAAAGAGAGGCCTTGCTCCCTATATTCTTCGTTCTATTGCAATGATTCTTTTTTCGAGTTCACAAAGAGATTATAGATTTATTTTAATGGTAGCTAAGCATTAAAATAGTAAGCACAAGAATATAAGACAACTAATATGATAATCTTCACAAATAAAATCAAGAGTCTACTACAACAATCATGAAGCTACTATAATCCTAGAACGAGAAGTTTAACTCCACATAGATATGGATAAACTACAACAAATCATCCAAAGAAAAAAACGTAAAATAAATAATAAAGGAGAAGAAAAGATGAAATCAATATTCTCCGGCTTCCATGGCGGCTCCTAGCTCTTCGTAGGTCAAAAGTTCTGGAAAAATTATTCTTATGGGACTATTTAAAGATGTAGGAAAAAACCTCAAAAAAAATAACTTAGACCAAAACGAATTGAAAAACCAAAACCCAAATGGATTGGGTATCGTGTGCACAACCTTGAATTTTGTCTCCTATCCTCAATGGATGACATGTGTACAACTCATCAGTGAATTGAATTGAAATTCAATTCAATTTGAATTCTTGCATATATATTATATTATATTAATTTGTCTGCTTAAATTTCTTATATAATTTCTCATTTTTAATTTATTTCTTCTTCGAATTTCTTCATCTTCGCACAGTTTTAATCCCACAAATAAAAATACACTACATAAGAATAATTCATAAGAGAAATTCTCAAAAATGATAATGAAAAGATTGAATATGAGGAAAATAATAATTAATTATATGTACTTTTGGCCTCACATAAAGACTAGATCCTAGGGAGGGTTGTTTTTCCCTTTTTAAAAAGGTTTTATGGTATTTCTTGTAAAAATATGTTTTTTGAAACAAGTTGTAAATGTTTTCACATAATAAAATGAGATTATTATATTGTTACACTTTGTTTTCTTCAAGTACCTGTTGGATCGGGTGGTATGGGTTCGTCTATCTAGGTTGTTAGAGTAGGTGCCCCCACAGCCCGGTAGTTGGTTTGTGACTGATGGTATCAGAGCCTAGGTTACCGGTCTTCCAGTACAAGAGCAAAATATCAAATAAAGTCCTGTGGATTGGTGTGTTGATGTCCATATCTAATCTTTTTGAAGCTATGAAGCATTCTAGGAAACATCTCTCTTCTTTCATTCCTTTTCGTGTGGTTCATTTACTTGCTTGCATGAGTAGAGTCCAATTGGTATCTCTCAATTCTCATTGGTATCTCGACAAGGAAAAAGGGTGTCATTTGACTCCAACGGTTGTGAAGCAAGAAAGAGAAGTTGGAACTGGGAAGGTTCTAATTGGTATCTCGCCTGAGAGGTTGTGGTAAGACATGGATGATCGACTAACAATCATCCATGGGATAAATAGAAAGTAGTATATCTGGTTTGACTTGGTTTTGGTGTAAAGCTTGAAAACTTGTATGTTACGATGTTTGTGTTACTAAATCATTGGCGTAGGACTAAATTCTTGACTGTGAATATGTGAGTCTGAATGTAGTCATAATTTGAATGTGGTATGCCCTGGTTGGTTATAAATTGTTGTGTATGTAGATTTGAATTTCATTTTACTTTCAAGGAGGTACTCATCATTAGTTAAATGGTGAGGGGACAAAACTTATGACTGCAGTGAAGCTTCAATTTTAGGATAGTCGGGACTTGGTTGGGAACCATGGGAACAATGGGGTAATTTTGCATGATAGTGGGAAGGTGTGGTTACAAATAACTTTATTGTGTATTTCGGGTTGATTCGGTCTTATTACCTGATGGGCAGATTCTACGGGATACCAAATAAAGAAACCTCTTAGAATCTGTGGAGAAGTAAGCGCTAATGATGGCCTCAGGACTAGGCTAGTATGTAACACCCCAAAATTTGAATCAGCTCACAAACCTTGAATCCAGAAACTTTGTTGCAACTGTTGATCACCACGGGCATTCGCCACGGGCGTCGGAGCCCTGAAGGGTTGTGGGGAATACCATAGGAAATGTCCAGTGGCCTTAAGATAGTTTCCTATAGCCCAACAGATGGTCACAATAGGCATCGCAGGTTCGACGGCCCGTGGGAACCCTTCATCGGGATCTTCAACAAACTTGTCCCCTAGACGTCCTTTGCTCTGACGAGCATCACCATGGGCATCAAGGGTGTGACAACCCATGGGAATCTACCATAGAAATCCCCTAGAAAGTCCCAGACCCCAGGTACCTCATCCGATGCCTTGGCTGATAGGCCGTCGTGGGTGCGATGCCCATCGGGCAGCCTGTGAGGCGACAAATTTCCTGCAGCTTTTTATTTTAAGTCAGGGTAAATTGTTCTTTACCCCTACTCTTAAAATTCTTTGGCCATTTTTAGTAGGTATTTATTCCCTAATAGCCTAATCTCTTCTCATTTTAAGTCATTCTATTCTAAAAGAAGAAAGAGTTCCTCTTCTCCAAGTCTCAAGCTCTAGGCAAGAACCTCCATCTTCAAGACTCCATTCCTATCACTCTTTGTTGGGAAATCTTCAATTCAGGTATGTGGGTATTCAATAAGAGATTCATTTCACCCTTATCCCCAAAACCTCCAAGTTTTACTTTGATTTATGAATTGGTGAAATTAGGGATCTTACCCAAATTGGGGAAATCTTATGGGTTCAGTTTTAAAGCATCAATTCATGGTCCCTCATTACTTATCTATAATTTATTTGAGATTCCTTAAGTTTTTTCAAAAGCCCATGCATTATAGGTGAATTCTAGCATGTTTTTACTCAATTGCATGTTTTCAAGTAAAATTGGCATGTTTATATAACATGACCTCAATTATTATGAAATTGCATGCCTAATTCTTCAAGTTATGAATTTAGAAAGAAAAGTATGTTTTGAATTATGGCTATGCTAAGCTTTAAGACTTATGATTTGAGATTGGCATGATATCAGATATGTCCTTATGCTTTTCTAATATATTTGGCATCAAATATGTCACAAGTATATTATGAGCTATATGTATGTTTTGGGAGTAGTATTTAGAACTGAGTTGGACAGGGTGAGTGTACCCTTAGTCCCAGAACTACGTGCCCCTATAGATCTATTTAGCCCCTCAATTGGGTATCAAATTAGTGATTATCCACAGTCATGCCTTTATACCCTGGCAAGGTATATTGGGTCTTCTCGATGGGGCATATACATCGGATTCCATGTATCTAACATGGTCTATGTCGGTTAGAGAACCTCTCACACAAATAATTTCAGGTTTTAAATGCATTGACTCTTTGCTTTCAGATTTCAGAACTTCTACTATTACTTATGTTTTCAAGTATATCTTGTGTATGATACTGCATTGAGTCCTTTGCATTTCATCTTTTACTATCATAGTATGATTTCACTTTTTAGAGCATGTATAACATATTTTACTTCAGATCTTGCATATGTCGCATACTCAGTACATCTTATAGTATTGATGCATACTTCTTCTGCTGCATCCTTTATGATGCAGATTCAGGCTCTCGATCTCGGATTCATGGCTAGAGGTTAGCGGGTGTTCCATCCTCGAGTGGTGAGTCCTCATCCTTCAAGGACCAGTATCTTTTTAGCTTCTTCATGGATTTATTCTTAGTATTTGGACTTAGCTGGGGTGTTGTCCCAGCAACTTATTATTCAGTTTAGAGGCTTCTCAAACATAGTCAGAGATTTTGTATTTAGTTTCAGATTGTAATATGTTTAGACTTGATATATTGATGGTTCAATTACTCATATCTTCAGTTTATTGCTTCCGTTGATTTTATTTAAGTTTGTTTAAGTCATGCTAAGACCAAAGGGGTAACTTGGAGCCATTTGTGGTCCCGAGTCCCATGTTACGTCTAGGGGTAGCCTCGGGGCATGACAAACTTGGTATAAGAGCATTAGGTTTAAGAGTCCTAAGGTGTCTGAAAGCCGCATCAAGTAGAGTCTCTTTCATCTGTGTAAAGCGCACCACACTTATGAGAGAGAAGCTACAAGGTGTCTTAGGAAAAACTTCACTTCTTTGATGATCAATATCGTGCGATAAAGTTTAACTCTATTACTCCTCTAATCCATTATTTATGCATTTCAGATTATGCCTCCTCGCGGGGCCAATGCCTGAAATGATAATCCTCCAGTTCCAGACCTCGAGGTCATAATACAGAGTTTTCAAATACCATTCATATGCTAGATCAGAGTATTGCTGATCAGGCCAATTAGCAGGTTCCTATCCCTATTTGCCCCTAAGGTGGAGCGATTGCTGCCCGAATTTGAGACTTTATTCACATGAACCCACCTGAGTTATGGGGTTCGAAAGTTGGTGAAGACCCACAAAATTTCATGGATGAGGTGAAGAAGATCTTTGGTATGATGCAAGTTGTTGGTGTCGAGGGTGTCGAGCTAGCTTCTTATAAGCTCAAGGATGTGGCTCATATTTGGTATACTCAGTGGAAGGATTCTAGGGCTAAGGATGTGGTCCCTATGACTTGGGAGTCCTTTGAGAGGGGATTTTCTTGATCGGTTCTTCCCTAGGGAGTTGAGGCAAGCTAAGGCCAAAGAGTTCATGAATTTTAGGTAAGGATCTATGTCTGTTCAGGAGTATAGGTTGAGGTTCACTCAACTTTCTAGGTATGCCCCTTTTATGCTGGCTAATCCGCAAGATCAGATAAGCAAGTTCATTTATGGAGTGTCAGATTTGGGGAAGAAGGAGTGCAGGTCTGCTATGCTTTTGGGTGACATGAATATTTCTATACTTATTACTCATGCTCATCAGATTGAGAGAGACAAGTTGAGGGAAATGGCAAGAGAGAACAAGAGGGTCAAATTTGAGAGTTTGGGTTTTAGCCATCAGAAGTCTGGAGGCGGACAACGTTCTTCATTTCAGAAGAAATCATCATGACCCTTGCATTCTTCAGCTAGTGCTCCTACTCAGGCCCCCAAACCTAAGCATGATCAGTCAGGTAGAGGAACAGGTTCGCAGTCTCAGGGGAGTGTTAAAAATGGGCCTTTCTACCCTACTTGCAACAAATATGGTTGAAGTCACCCCAGTGAGTGTCTATCTAGTAGAGAGGGTTGTTTTGGGTGTGGTCAGGTTGGACAGAGGATTAAGAATTGCCCTTCATCTAAGAAGGGACAGGGAGGTAGCAGGATTCAGTCTGCTTCAGTAGCCCCAAGTGGTTAACCGGCCTAGTAGAGTGTTGCTTATGGTTCAGGTGGTGGTCAGCGCCAGAACCATCTTTATTCCATGTCCTCTATCCAAGACCAGGAGAGTTCCCTAGATGTTGTTACTGGTATGTTGAAAGTCTTCTCTCTTGATTTGTATGCTTAATTGGACCCCGATGCCTCCTTATCTTTTGTGACCCCTTATGTTGTTTGCAAGTTCAAAATTTGCCCTAAACAACTTTTAGACATTTTTGTGTTTCTACTCCTATTGGTGAGTCAGTCCTAGACAAAAGAATCTACGAAATTGCCCTATCTCAGTCCTTCATAAAGTCACTTCAATCAACCTAGTAGAGTTGGAGATGACTGATTTTGATGTTATTGTTGGCATGGATTAGTTGTATGTATGTTATGCCTCGGTTGATTGTTGTACCACAGTCGTCAGTTATAAGTTTCCAAATGAACCTGTCTTAGAGTGTCAAGGTAGTCCTCCATCCTCAAAAAGTTATTTTGTATTTTATCTCAAGGCTAGGAAGATGATTTCTAAGGGTTACGTCTATCATATAGTTTGAATTATGGACACGGAGTCCAAAACCCTATCTCTCTTGTTAGTTCCTGTTGTAAATGAGTTTCCTGAAGTGTTTCCTAGGGATTTGCCCAGAGTCCCTCCCGAGCGAGAGATTGACTTTAGAATAGATCTTCTTCCAGATATGCATCCTATCTCTAGTCCTCCCTATAGAACGGATCCAGCGGAGCTTAAGGAATTGAAAGAGCAGTTGGAGGACCTTCTTGATAAGGGTTTCATTCGACCCAACATCTCTCTATGGGGTGCTCCAGTTCTATTCATACGAAATAAAGATGGTTCTCTCAGAATGTGTATCGACTACCATCAGTTGAACAAGGTCACAATCAAGAATAAGTATTGATAACGCCCAAACTACACCTCAAATTAACGAAGCGTAAGCGGTCGTAGTCAAATATAGAACCCAACAAAGGTTGGGGTCGAATCCCACAGAGAATATGGTGAAGATTAAGCCTTTAGTGAAGTACGTGACTAATGGTCAATAGTTTCCGGTAAATAAAGGGGGGGTTTTGTGTGAACAATGTGTAAACAAAACAAATAATAAACGTATGAGTTTTAATCAAGATGAGAGAATGAACTAGGGAAGTGTTTACCATGGCATTGGTAACGATGTCGATTCTAGGCTTAACGGGGTTCTTTCTATATGCGTGTCACGATGCGATTGAATTAATGGTATCGTCTAAACGTTTCTCAACCAAATAGACAAATTTACTTTTTCAATTCTCTCGAACTTGAAAAGGTGTGCTTTTAGATTTCAATCCTAAACATCAAGTAGATTAATCTAGTTACAGCATTAATCATAAGACGAGAGTTGGTAGTCTCGAATCCTCGTCGTTAATCAAGTTTCCCGGTTTTAATCTCTTTACTCAAGCAAATTAAACCTAGGCATGTTCTAATGTTGCAACCACTAGAAAACGTTAAATAATGTATGATTAACAACGTGACAACATATATAGTGAACCCGTCGCTACCCGGAATCTATATCGCTACTTTAGCCATGGCTCCCACAACCCTAGTTGTGGGAGGTTTAGTTACTCATGCTTGTAGAAGAATAAAAGAAAGTCATATTCATAATAAAGAAAAGAGATCCTTACAATGTATTGAAAACAATCTTTAATTAATCCAAGAACAAGAACAACAAGATCCCAAGAACGATTCAAGAACACGAATTCAAGAAGTAGAAAACGTGTTTCTTGATCTCCAAGTCGACTAAAATCTCTCCTAAAACTATTGGGAGAACTATTGTAAAAAGCTTAATAATTGAATCATGAAAATAAACCTAACATAGGGTATTTATAGGAGTCTAGAAAACAAATCCCAAAATCATCCGGATTCCGCGTAGCGGACTGCCCAGGTGTGACGGCCAGGCTGGCGGACCGTCACTGGCTTGACGGACCGTCGCCTGGGCCGTCACCACTAGGCAGTGGTGCTGCCTTGGTGTGACGGTCACTGTGACGGACCGTCACATGTGTGACGGGCCGTAGGCAGAATGTCATTTTTCGCGTATTTCCTTCCGTTTCCATGTTTGTCTCCATTTCCTGAAAATACAACATAAAAATATCAAAAACGACAATGGTTGCTTGAAAACGTACGATTGTTCTTAGCTTAAAGGAGTCGAAAGTGCCGTAAAATAGCGGCACATCAACACCCTCAACTTAAGACGTTAGCTTGTCCTCAAGCAACATGACACAAAACAATAATACGACTCACTAAGAAAACAAACTCGTGTCTCTAGCAACTCATGGTCATTCAACATCTTTTTCAATCAAGCTCCCTCGTAGCACACAAATGTATGAAACACTAACTTGCAAGGATCCAAACATGTCATTTCGATATGATAGAATATTATGCATACACACGCGCAGCTATCCTAACAATCAATAGACAATACAGACATCTTGGTGCCCTCACCACAAAGAAATCCCACACACAAGATTTGGGACTAGGTAAGCGCTCACACTCACAAACGATTTCAAACAATGCACATGCGATACCATAGGCTTGCTCTTACTATTCTATTTCGGTTCTTCAGAAAGCCGCTCAGGATCACTACAGGACTTGTTTTGGCTTGTAATGAGGCTTCAGGTGCAGGTAGGATACATTTAGGGGTTAGTGACTAAGCCCTCCTTGGAACTACCGACGTCTTGTTACCACATACTTTACTTTGTCCATCCTTATTCGCCTTTTTATTTCCTTCTCTCTAGCTACAGGTGCGGCCTCTTTATTTTGAGAATTCTTTTTGTTACTTTTTCGATCTTTTTCACTTCTTTTTATTTTTCTTTTCTTAGGCACACACCCGAATTTTCATTCTATTCACGACCAATCTTCTCCATCCTCTTTTTCTTATCATTCACCTTTGTAGTAGCCACCCTCAACTTAGGCTGATTGCGTGTGTTGAGGTGCACAATGTCCATGGCAGGACCAGGGCAAAAACAGGGTTTACCTCTATAGTAGCCACCCTCAACTTAGGTTGATTGCCTGCGTTGAGGTGCACGATGTCTAAGGAAGGACCAGGGCCAAAATAGGGATTCAAAGTTAAACGGGGACGGTGACAAGTTATTGAAAGAATAAGGTCAATCATGGCTCAAACAGGGATCAAGGGATTATTTATATTTGGACGGTCTTTTAGGTTAAGTGGACTGCACACAAAAAGGGCCTGTGATCCTTTCCTAAGCAACCAAACTTCGAACTTAACAAAATAGACCGGGCAAGTTCTAGATGCATGCACAGAGTAAGAATTTATAACAATAATCTCACACGCACTTGGCACCAAGAAACTATATCGCTACCAACTATCAAACAACCGCTCGGCTTAAGCATACTCATTCTACTCATAATCACACAATGACATACAAGGATCCATACAGTCAATCGTTTCAACATAAGCTCAAAACCAGAAAATTCTCAAAGGGCCTCATTTTTAAACAAGAAAAACGCCATGCTTGCTATAGACACTAAAAAAATTTAAAAAAAATAACAACCTAAACATGCCGGTTCTACTAGATAGCACACCGGAGGGAAAAGAAACACGACAACAAAATCGGTGGTGACTCACAGGTTTCCCCACACCCTCAACTTAGACTCATGCATTGTCCCCAATGCATCCATATGAAAGCTAAAAACTTGTGAGAGAAAGGAATACCTGTGAAGTCGATATGACTCAGATTCTGACATGATGTTGGAGACCGCCAGGGTCTCCAAAACAAGAGAACTCGATGGAGTGTGGTGTTCCAGCTTCCTCTTTGGGCTCCATCGCTAGTCGCGACAACTTCTTCGCTCTTTCTTTGCAGATTCTCTTGCGGTGTTTTCGTTTTCTTGATCTTTCACCGCTTTTCTTTACCTGCTTCTCCTCTTGTGATCGCGACCTTACTTTCATAACAGCTCGGGTTTCAAGACAACCCTTCTCCTCAGGGTACACATCTGCAGGGACTTCCTCAATAGCATTGATGACCGCGACCACCCTCATGTCACTTGGTTGCTTCATCAATTTGGACACATCGAACTTGACCACTTCATTGTTCAATCGGAAGGTCAGCTCGTTTCTCTCCATGTCGACCAATGCTCTTGCTGTGGCTAACAATGGTCGTCCCAAGATTATGGGAACTTCAAAGTCCACTTCGCAATCCAAGATCACAAAGTCGGCTGGGAATATAAGCTTACCAATCTTGACCAGCACATCAGATAATATTCCCACAGGTCGCTTTACCGAATGGTCAGCCATCATCACTCTCATGGATGTCGGTTTAGGAGCTCCCAAACCCAATTGTTTGTAAACTGCTAGCGGCATCAAGTTGATACTAGCACCAAGATCACATAATGCTCTTCCAAAGTTGAGCTTCCCAATAGTACAGGGAACAGTGAACGCACCTGGATCTTCTTTCTTTTCCACTAATGATCTAGAGGAAATAGCGCTGCAGTGGTGGAGGTTGTCTTCCGGTTCAAAACTTACCGACCTCTTCTTTGTAATCAAGTCCTTCATGAACTTGGCGTAACCGGGCATTTGTTCCAGCGCTTCCACCAATGGTATGTTTATTGAAATCTGCTTCAGCATGGTCATGAAGTTCAGGAACTTACCATCGTCGGCTTTCTTCTTCAAACGCTGGGGGAAAGGAGGTGGTGTCCGAGGCATCATAGTTGGAAGCTTTTCAGCTTCCTTGCTTTTCTCCGCGGGCTTTGGAGTTTCCTCCTCTACCGCTTCTTCATCAACCGCATCATCACCTTGAGTCTGAATTACCGGATGTGATTCCGGTAATATTTTTCTGCTTCTTGTGGTGATCGCCATACAACTTGCGTCATTCCTCGGATGAGTGGTGTCGCTCGGCAAGTTACCTGTCTTCCTTGGGTTTAGAGATGCCGAGATATGACCCACTTGCTGCTCTAGTTGCTTGATCGCGATTGAGTGTGACTCTACTACCTGACTCAATGTTGATAACAAAGTCCGTATTGCCTTTACCCCAGAGTCAGTCGATTCCACCTTTAGCAGCATCTTCGCCATCATGTTCTCAAGTTTGGACGTCTCAGCCTCGTTGCCAGCTTTGTCCCGATTACCAGGTGGTATATACAACCCACCTCTATTGGTGTTGTTCCTCCAATTTCCTTGGTCGCGATCTTTGTAGCCACCTTTCTCATAGTGGTTGTCTCGCTGATAGTTCCGACCTTGGTTTCCCTGGCCATTAGCCTGGAAACCCCCCAAGTAATTCGCCTCCTCAGTCTCTATACCTTGGGAACCCACAGCTTGTACCTTCTCCATACCTCCTGAGAACAAGTGCTTGGTCAGTAGGTCCAACTGCATTTTCAGATGCGCCATGTCTTGGTCGCGCTCGTCGTCTCTTCTGCGCTGCTCAGCTGACATACCAACGGTATAGGTGCTAGCTGCAACCTCTGAATCTCGTGTGTGCCAGGCCCTGTTGGTCTTGGTGAGCCTGTCCAAAGTAGTTGTGGCCTCAACAAAGGTGAGACCCATGAATGCACCACCTGCTGCGTTGTCTAACGTCGGCTTGGTAGCCGAATTCAGTGGACGGTAGAACGTCTGCATCAAAAAGTTATCGGTCAACTGATGGTTCGGGCATTGTGTTATCTTCTTTTTGAATCGCAACCAAGTCTCGTGCAGTGCTTCGTGCGGTTGCTGCCTGAAGTTGCTGATCTCGTCCCTCAACTGTATCATCCGAGAGGGAGGAAAGAACCTTTCTAGGAAAGCTCCTCTCAACTCTCCCCATGTTGCAATAGAGTCGGGGGTCAGCTCTGTCAACCACAATGCTGCCTCATCAGATAGAGACAACGGAAACAACCTGAGCCTGATCGCTGTCTGACTCACGCCCGGCAGTTCAAACGACTTGCATATGCCCACGAAATTCATTAGGTGCTGGTTTGGATCATCCCCAGCGACACCTCGGAACACTCCTCTCAAGTTCAACAGCTGGATCATCGTGCTAGTGATGTTGAACTTGGCTTCGGGCGGTAGCGGTGGAACAACAATGGCGCCCGTAGCGCTATCTCCATCTAAGTCGAGATCCTCATCATTCCGTGCGATCTCATCCTGCAGACCACCAACATTCAGATTTTGTTGGGCCTGCAGTTCTGCAGCGAGCCTTGCTGCCTCTAGTTGTGCGGCCATATTCCGCCTCAATGTTCTAGCGAGCTCGGGATCGTAAGGTAATATTGATTCACCCGAGCTCCGGGTACTTGGCATGCACAACTATGTACCCTGTCAATAACAAAAACAACAAATAAACGTAAAAGCAAGAAATTATGACTAAGAGTCAAATAAACACACCAGACTTAGTAATCAACCATATTCCCCGGCAACGGCGCCACTTTTTGATAACGCCCAAACTACACCTCAAATTAACGAAGCGTAAGCGGTCGTAGTCAAATATAGAACCCAACAAAGGTTGGGGTCGAATCCCACAGAGAATATGGTGAAGATTAAGCCTCTAGTGAAGTACGTGACTAATGGTCAATAGTTTCCGGTAAATAAAGGGGGGGTTTTGTGTGAACAATGTGTAAACAAAACAAATAATAAACGTATGAGTTTTAATCAAGATGAGAGAATGAACTAGGGAAGTGTTTACCATGGCATTGGTAACGATGTCGATTCTAGGCTTAACGGGGTTCTTTCTATATGCGTGTCACGATGCGATTGAATTAATGGTATCGTCTAAACGTTTCTCAACCAAATAGACAAATTTACTTTTCAATTCTCTCGAACTTGAAAAGGTGTGCTTTTAGATTTCAATCCTAAACATCAAGTAGATTAATCTAGTTACAGCATAATCATAAGACAAGAGTTAGTAGTCTCGAATCCTCGTCGTTAATCAAGTTTCCCGGTTTTAATCTCTTTACTCAAGCAAATTAAACCTAGGCATGTTCTAATGTTTGCAACCACTAGAAAACGTTAAATAATGTATGATTAACAACGTGACAACATATATAGTGAACCCGTCGCTACCCGGAATCTATATCGCTACATTAGCCATGGCTCCCACAACCCTAGTAGTGGGAGGTTTAGTTACTCATGCTTGTAGAAGAATAAAAGAAAGTCATATTAATAATAAAGAAAAGAGATCCATAAAATGTAGTCAGAACAATATTTAATTAATCCAAGAACAAGAACAACAAGATCCCAAGAACGATTCAAGAACACGAATTCAAGAAGTAGAAAACGTGTTTCTTGATCTCCAAGTCGACTAAAATCTCTCCTAAAACTATTGGGAGAACTATTGTAAAAAGCTTAATAATTGAATCATGAAAATAAACCTAACATAGGGTATTTATAGGAGTCTAGAAAACAAATCCCAAAATCGTCCGAATTCCGCGTAGCGGACTGCCCAGGTGTGACGGCCAGGCTGACGGACCGTCACTGGCTTGACGGACCATCGCCTGGGCCATCACCACTAGGCAGTGGTGCTGCCTTAGTGTGATGGTCACTCAGGCCGTCACTCTTAGGCAGAATGTCATTTTTCGCGTATTTCCTTCTGTTTCCATGTTTGTCTCCATTTCCTGAAAATACAACATAAAAACATCAAAAACAACAACGGTTGCTTGAAAACGTACGATTGTTCTTAGCTTAAAGGAGTCGAAAGTGCCGTAAAATAGCGGCACATCAAGTATCCCATTCCTAGGATTGATGACTTGTTTTATTAGTTTTACGGTGCCAGTTACTTATCTAAGATTGACCTTAGATTCGGTTATCATCAACTTCGTGTTAGGGAGTATGACATTCCAAAATAGCTTCTGAACTTGGTATGGTCATTATGAATTTGTGGTTATGATTTTTGGGCTAACAATTTTTTTGCATCTTTTATGGATTTGATAAACCGTGATTTAAACAGTATCTGGATATGTTTGTGATTGTTTTCATTGATGATATTCTTATCTATTCCCGGAGTGAGGAGGAGCATGTGGGCCACTTGAGGGTTGTGTTACAAACTCTCAAAGATCAATAGTTATTTGCTAAGTTTAGCAAATGTGAGTTTTGGATGCAGTCTATTGCTTTTCTGAGTCATATTGTGACCAGTGATGGTATTCGAGTTGATTCACAGAAAATAGAGGCAGTAAAGAACTAGCCTAGACCCACTTCCCCATCGAATATTAGGAGTTTTTTGTATTTGGCTGGTTACTACAAGGGATTTATGGAAGGGTTTTCTTCCATTGCTGCCCCGTTGACTCGATTGACTCAGAAGAATGTAAAATTTCAGTGGTCTGATCTATGTGAGAAGAACTTTCAGGAATTGAAGACTAGGTTGACCACAGCTCCAGTGTTGACTCTACCTGATGGTTCAAATGACTTTGTTGTATATTGTGATGCTTCTAGGATGTGTTTGGGTTTTGTATTGATGAAGCGTGGTAAGGTGATTTCTTATGCTTCTAGATAGATTAAAACTCATAAGAAGAACTACCCTACTCATGATCTTGAGTTAGGGGTCATGGTTTTTACTTTGAAGATTTGGAGACACTACTTGTATGGTGTTCATGTAGATGTATTCACCGATCATAAGAGTCTTTAGTATGTGTTCACTCAAAAGTAATTGAATCTTCATCAAAGGAGGTGGTTTCAGCCTCTTAAGGATTTGATATGAGTGTGCTTTACCATCCGGGTAAGGCCAATGTCATGGCGGACGCACTTAGTAGGTTATCTATGGGTAGTGTGTCTTCGGTTGAGGACAGAAAGAAGGAGTTAGCCAAGGATATCCATCGACTTGCTCGGTAAGAAGTTTGCCTTTTGGATTCGACGAAAGGTGGTGTCATCATTCAGAATAGTTCTGAATCATCTTGGGTAGCTGAAGTGAAATAAAATCAAGATAGTGATCCTATTTTGCACTAATTGAAGGGTGCAGTCCATCAGCAAATGGTAGAGGTTTTCTTCCAAGGGGGAGAAGGTGTGCTCTGATATCAAGGTCGATTGTGTGTTCCTGACATAGATGGGTTGAGACAACGTATTTTGACAGAGCCTCATAGCTCTAGGTATTCTATTCACCCCGGTGCCACCAAGATGTACCATGACCTATGGGAAGTCTATTGGTGGAATGACATGAAGAGGGACATAGCTGATTTTGTTGCTAAGTGTCCCAACTGTCAACAAGTAAAGGTAGAGCATCAGTGACCGGGTGGTATGACTCAGGATATTGATCTTCCTACTTGGAAATGGGAAGCGATCTGTCACGCCCCGAGACTACCCCCTAGACGTAACACGGGACCCAAGATCACAAGTTTCCTCAAGATAACTCTTTGGCATTAGCATGACTTAAATACTGAGCATAACATAAGAACGGAAGCTTAACTGAAGTAGTGAACAACTTAATCTGTTATATAAATAAAGTCTAAGATTGAAGATCTGAATACAGCTAAATATCTGACTCTATGTCTGAAAGCCTCTACTACTGGCGAGTTTATGGGATAGGCCCCCAGCTAACTCTAAATACTGAAATACTGAATAAACAAATTAAATACTGAAATGAAACCAAACTCCAAGCCTTCGAAGGAGGAGGACTCACCAAGCTGACTAGGAGTGTTGCTGATCTACTAGCCACGGGCTACAGAATCTACATCATAATAAGATGCAGCACAAAGAAGTATGCATCAGTACTATAGGATGTACTGATTATGCTAGATATGCATATGTCATGATAAAATACACTTGAAGGCATGTTTAAAACTGAAATCATGCATAATTCGTAGTAGGACGTGCTTAAAATATCCTTAAAGCTGAAATAATATAGTAATGGTAAAATTTGTAATATGATGACTCAATGCAATATCATAAGCTGAAAATGTAGTCAGAATCATAAGTCATAACTAGTAAGTCTGAAATCTGAAAGCAAAGGGTCAATACATTTTTAAATTTGAAATTGTTTCTGTGGGAGGTTCTCTAACCGACATAGACCATGTGAGCTACATGGAATCTGATGTATATGCCCCATTGAGAGGACCTAATATACCTTGCCAGGGTATAGAGGCATGACTGTGGCGTGATCACTAAATCAGATGCCCAACAGAGGGGGCTTAAACCTAAGGGGACACGTAGTTCTGGGACTAAGAGTACTCTCACCCTGTTCAACTCGATGCTAAATACTACTCCCAAAACATATATATAGCTCATATAATACTGGGGCATATCTGATGCTAAAACTGATCATAACTAATGACATATCTGATGTCAAATCTGTATGGATGCATAAAGACATATCTGATGTCGAAACTGTTTGAAAGCATAAAGACATATCTGATGTCAAATCTATTTGGAAGCATAAAGACACATTTGATGTCAGCAATACAAATTCATGAGTCTTAAAGCTTAGCATAGCCATCATTCAAAATATACTTTACTTTCTAAAATCGTAACTTGAAGAATTAGGCATGCAATTTCATAAAAATAGAGGTCATGTTATCTGCATATACCAATTTTACTTGAAGATATGTAATTCGATGAATCATGCTAGAATTCATGCTCAACATATGGGCCTTTGAAAACACTTAATATATCTCAAATAAATCATGGGTGATGAATGAGAAACCATAAACTGATACTTTAAAACTGAAACCATAAGTTCTCCCCAATTTGGGTAAGAACCCTACTTTCATAAATTGGACAAGGATTAGCCTTAAAATCATGAATAGGAAACCACTTACAAAAATCCATGTAAAATCATGCAATTTAGAGTTAGAATTCATAGAAGAATCATGAGGAAACAATTTATAAAAGAACCCCTAAGAATTGGGTAAGAATCCTAATTTAGAAAATCATAAAATCACTTTAAAAGATTGGGGTTTTGGGCATAAGGATGAAGGAATTCTATTATTGAATACCCACATACCTTATTTGAAACTAGACCACTAAAATTTGAGAAGAATGGAGACTTGGAGTGAATCCCTTGCTATGGAGCTTGAAACCCTAACTTGAAGCTTGAGAGGATGGAACTTCTTTTCTTCTTTTGGAACTTGATTGAAAGAATGGGAGAGAACTTAGGCTAAGTGGGAATAAAAACCCTTCTAGATAGTCTTAAAACAACTTAGTATCTGACTTAAAAGGATGGGTAAAGACAAAAGTACCCCTAGGACTTAATTAAGAAAAAGCTGGAAAAAGTTGACTTTCAGGGACCATGGATGAATTCCACGAGTCTTAAACCAAACCACGGCTCGTGGTTTCCATTCGTAGTTCCTGGCCAAAGGAACAAGCTGCAGAAGCTAAACTATGGGTCTACAAGACGGACCTGTAGAATGGACTATGGTTCATGGACCTGATTCATAGTCCTAGAATTTGACAGACCTCATGCTTAGGTTGCACGAGTGGGCATTATGGTCTGTAGAACCATCTACGGTCCGTAGGACACTCTCATGGTTCCTGGGAAAACAGTCAGTCCTTAGACTAAATTCCAATAGTGAATAGTATGGGTCGTAGACTGAACTACAGTCTGTATAAGGCACTCATGGTCTTCAGACCAGAGGCTGAACCTGCAGAAGACGAATCACGACTCTATCCCATGACTCGTGCTTCAAACCATGGACTGTGGTTTGGACCCGTGATTCCTGGAAAGCAATTTTCAGAGATTCCAATTTTAAACACTGATTCAAATTTCGAGGTGTTACAATATCTCCCTCTTGGGATCATTCGTCCTCGAATGAGGACTAAACAAGGAAAACTGGAGAGAAAATAGCCCAACCAACCAAACATAAAATCTGGAGAGTAAACATAAAAATTGAGCCTGTAACTTAAAACATGACTGAATTAACTTTGAAAACATGAATGCATGCTAAAATCATGAGGGGAACAGATGGAATAGATTCAGAAGGACGAACTAAGGAGGAAACTACCACCTCAAGCAGAAACTGGATCGGAAGGAAACAAAAGAGGAGGGTACTTGGATTTCATCGTTGTTTCCCAAGTGGTTCCCTCAGCTAGACTACTTAAGGAAAAATTGAAGAACCGACGTAGTAATTGATTTCCTACTGAAGTATAAACTGAGCTGGATTCTTGAGAGGTGTATGCATACTGAGAGCATACAAACAAGTGACGAAGCATGAAATTAAGTATCTAACATGATATCTGGTCTGGATCGAGAGTAGGAACTTAGCTAAAACTCATAAAGAATGAGCGTAACTTAAGAAATCACAGTTGACTGAAAGGGATACCAAACTGAGAGAAGTATATTTACGGGAAAATTATTCTCTTCTAAATACCACTCCTACCATTTGCAACTAACAACCTCAATAGCGACATAAAGGTACTAAGGTCAGAGTCTAACTACCCGATCCTCCATGTTCAAACCTATCTCGACTAGATCTCTTGCGTCAAGAATGTCTTCAAAGTATAGTATCCCTTCTTATCACAACAACCAACTAACCTAGGTCTCCCAACCAAAGGGTCACTAGTTGTGCAAAACAAATATCCACATGTATCCCATCACGATATTCAAGCTTATAATTATGGTCACCTTATAGTTTCGTAGCTTACCCTATTTAAGAATTCTCTCCTCTTCCCTATCATAACTAGGAGTCAAAATTTTCAGAACTTCTACAGTGGGAAATACTAAAATTCCTCGCCTAACTATTTTGCACGAATAATCCTTACCTCATAAATCACCCATACCTAGAAGTCAAGGTGGAACAAGTACACTAATAACGAAAAGGAATCTGCTACCTCCAAGCTAGGATACTACAAGGCCTTCTCCCTGATGTGCCACCATTTTACGGCACTTTTGACTCCTTTAAACTAAGAACAATCGTATGTTTTCAAGCAACCATTGTCGTTTTTGATATTTTTATGTTGTATTTTCAGGAAATAGGGACAAACATGGAAACAGAAGGAAATACGAGCAAAACGACATTCTGGATAAGAGTGACGGCCTGAGTGACGGTCCGTCACACATGTGATGGTCCGTCACATGTGACCGTCAAGTGGAGGCAGTCCACTGCCTAAGGGTGATGGTTCCGGCGACGGTCCGTCAAGCAAGTGACGGTCCGTCAGCCTGGCCGTCACACCTAGGCAGTCCGCCACGCGAAATCCGAGCGTTTTTGGGTTTAATTCCTGGACTCCTATAAATACCCTATGTTAGGTTTATTTTATATATTATTCATTACCCAATAGTTTTAGAAGAGTTTTTTAGTCGATTTTGGAGAGCAACAACACGTTTTCTTGTTCTTGAATTCGTGTTCTTGATTTGTTCTTGGGATCTTAGTTTTTCTTGTTCTTGGATATTTGAAGATTGTTTACATTATATTGTAAGAATCTCTTCTCCTTATTATGAATATGACGTTCTTCTCTTCTTTTTCTAGCATGATTAACTAAACTCCCACAACTAGAGTTGTAGGAGCCATGGCTAAAGTAGCGATATAGATTCCGGGTAGCGACGGGTTCAATATATATGATTGTCACATTGTTAATCATTCATGCTTAACATTTTCTAGTGGTTGCAAACATTAGAACATGCCTAGGTTTAATTTGCTTGAGTAAAGAGATTAAAACCGGGAACCTTGATTAACGACGAGGATTCGAGACTACCAACTCTCGTCTTATGATTAATGCTGTAACTAGATTAATCTACTTGATGTTTAGGATTGAAATATAAAAGCATACCTTTTCAAGTTTGAGAGAATTGAAAAGTAAATTCGTCTATTTAGTTAAGAAACGCTTAGATGATACCATTAATTCAATCACATCGTGACACGCATATAGAAAGAACCCGGTTAAGCCTAGAATCGACATTGTTACAACGCCATGGTAAACACTTCCCTAGTTCATTCTCCTATTTGATTATCTCTCATACATTATTGTTCATTTTGTTCACGTTTTGATCACGCAAACCCCCCCCCTTATTTACCGGAAACTATTGACCATTAGTCAACTAATTCACTAAAGACTTAACTTTCACCATATTCTCTGTGGGATCGACCCCAACCTTTGTTGGGTTCTATATTTGACAACGATCGCTTACGCTTCTTAATTGGAGTGGTACTTTGAGAGTTATCAAATTTTGGCGCCGTTGCCGGGGAATACGGTTGTTTATTAAGTCCGGTGTGTTTATTTGACTCTTAGTTATACTTTCCTGCTTTTATGTTTATTTATTGTTTTTGTTTTTGACAGGGTACAGAGTTGTGCATGCCAAGTACCCGGCGCTCAGGTAAATCAACATTACCTTATGACCCCGAGCTTGCTAGAACATTAAGGCGGAATATGGCCGCACAACTAGAGGCAGCAAGGCTCGCTGCAGAACTGAAGGCCCAACAAAATCTGAATGCTGGTGGTCTGCAGGACGATGTTATGTTGAATGATGAGGATATCGACTTGGATGGAGTTGGTGTTGCGGGCGCCATTGCTCTTCCACCGCTAGCGCCCGGAGCCAAGTTCAACATCACTAGCACGATGATCCAGCTGTTGAACTTGAGAGGAGTGTTCTGTGGTGCCGCTGGTGATGATCCAAACCAGCACCTGATGAATTTCGTGGGCATCTGCAAGTCGTTCGAGTTGCCTGGAGTGAGTCAAACAGCAATCAGGCTCAGGTTGTTTCCGTTGTCTCTGTCTGATGAGGTAGCATTGTGGTTGACAGAGCTGACCCCCGACTCTATCACAACTTGGGGAGATTTGAAAGGAGCTTTCCTAGAAAGGTTTTTTCCTCCCTCTAGGATGATACAGTTGAGGGATAAAATTAGCAATTTCAGACAGCAACCTCACGAAGCGTTACATGAGACTTGGTTGCGGTTCAAGAAGAAGCTGACACAATGCCCGAACCATCAGTTGACCGAAATTTTTTTGATGCAGACGTTCTACAGGGCACTGAATTCGGCTACAAAGCCGACGTTGGACAACGCAGCAGGTGGTGCATTCATGGGTCTCACTTTTGTTGAGGCCACAACTACTTTGGACAGGCTCACCAAAACCAACAGGGCCTGGCATACATGGGATACAGAGGTAGCAGCTAGTACGTATGTAGTTGGTGTGTCAGCTGAGCAGCGCAGAAAAGAGGAGGAGCGCGACCAAGACATGGCGCATCTGAAAATGCAGTTGGACCTACTGACAAAGCACTTGTTTTCAGGAGGTATCGAGAAGGTAAAAGCTGTGGGTTCCCAAGGTAGAGCAGCAGAGTTGGAAACTGATGAGGAGGCGAATTACTTGGGGGGTTTCCAGGCCAATGGCCAAGGAAACCAAGGTCGGACCTATCAAAAAAACAACTACTACGAAAAAGCTGGCTACAGAGATCGCGAGCAGGGAAACTGGAGGAATAACACCGATAGAGGTGGCTTGTATGTACCACCTGGTAATCAGGACAAAGCTAGCAACGAGGCAGGGACTTCCAAGCTAGAGAACATGATGGCGAAGATGCTGCTGAAGGTAGAATTGACTGACTCTGGGGTGAAGGAGATAAGGATTGAGTTATCGGCCATGAGTCAAATAGTGGAGGCGTATTCCACCTCGATTAAGCAATTGGAGCAGCAAGTGGGCTTAATCTCGGCATCTCTAAACCAAAGAAAGACAGGTACCTTGCCGAGTGACACGATTCAAAACCCGAGGAACGACGCAAGCTGTATGGCGATCACTACAAGAAGCGGCAAAATATTACCGGAATCATATCCGGTAATTCAGACTCAAGTTGAGGGTGATGACGCCAATGACAAAGAGGTTGAGGAGGCTACGCAAAATCCCGCGGAGAAAAGCAAGTAAGCTGAAAAGCTTCCAACTATGATTCCTCGACCACCACCTCTTTTCCCACAACGCCTGAAGAAGAAAGCGGGAGATGGTAAGTTCCTGAATTTCCTAACCATGCTCAAGCAAATATCAATAAACATCCCATTGGTGGAAGCACTTGAACAAATGCCCGGTTATGCCAAGTTCATGAAGGACTTGATTACAAAGAAGAGGTCGGTAAGTTTTGAACCGGAAGACAACCTCCACCACTGCAGTGCTATTTCCTCAAGATCGTTAGTAGATAAAAAGGAAGATCCAGGTGCGTTTACTGTTCCCTGTACTATTGGCAAACTCAGCTTTGGAAGAGCCCTGTGAGATCTTGGTGCTAGCATCAACTTGATGCCGCTAGCAGTCTATAAATAATTGGGTTTGGGAGCTCCTAAACCAACATCCATGAGAGTGTTGATGGCTGACCGTTCGGTAAAGCGACCCGTGGGAATATTGTCTGATGTGCTAGTAAAGATCAATAAGCTTATCTTCCCAGCTGACTTTGTGATCTTGGATTGCGAAGTGGATTTTGAAGTTCCCATAATCTTGGGACGACCATTGCTAGCCACGGCAAGAGTATTGGTTGACATGGAAAGGAACGAACTGACCTTCAGACTAAACAATGAAGTTGTCAAGTTTTATGTGTCCAAATTGATGAAGCAACCAAGTGACATGAGGGTGGTCGTGGTTGTCAATGTTATTAAGGAAGCTCTTGCGGATGTGCATCTTGAGGAGAAGGGTTTGGTCGAGACTCTAGCTGTTGTGAGAAGGATGCTGCGAGAAGGGAAACATGTAGAGGAAGGCGGTGAAAATAGATCAAGGAAACGAAAACATCGCAAGAGAATCTGGAAAGAAAGAGCGAAGAAGTTGTCACGACTAGCTGTGGAGCCAATAAAAGAAGAAGCTGGAATGCAACATGAGGTTGTCGCGAGCACACACTTCATCGAGTTCTCCTGCTTTGGAGACCCTGGCGGTCTCCAACATCATGTCAGAATCTGAGTCCTATGGACTTCACAGGTATTCCTTATTCTCACAGTTTTAGTTTTCACATGTATGCATTGGGGACAATGCATGAGTCTAAGTTGAGGGTTTTGGGAAATGGGAAACTTGTGAGTCACCACCGAGGGTTTTTGTTGCTGAGTTCTTTTCCCTCCGGTGTGCTATCTAGTAGAACCGGCATGTTTAGGTTGCTATTTTAAATTTTTTTTTAGTGTCTATAGCAAGCATCATGGCGTTTTTTCTAAAAAAATGCACTAAAAGGAGGCCCCTTTAAAAATTTTCTGGTTTTGTACTTATGTTGAAACGACTGACCGTCTGGATCCTTGAATGTCATTGTGTGGTTATGATTAGAATGAGTATGCTTAAGCCGAGCGGTTGTTTTGATAGTTGGTAGTTGTATGGTTTCTTGGTGCCAAGTGTGTGTGAGCGTATTGTTATAAATTCTTACTCTGTGCATGCATCTAGAACTTGCCCGGTCTATTTTGTTAAGTTTGAAGTTT